>WOXC01009719.1:0-394056 GCA_011680675.1 Gymnobelideus leadbeateri | reverse complement strand
TTTGTATATTTCTTGATTTGACAGATTCCTTCATGCCAGTTGTGATTGCCTATGTCCTGAATTTTTACAATAGATATCTGCTTTGGGGGTACAGATGTACCATGCTTCCCAGGCTGGGACATAGGGGTTTGGTTGTTAGCTTTTTGTGCTGTAGCCTCTGGGTGTCTAGACTGAGGCCAAGGCCAGGGCTCTCATTGTTTCTCAGGAGTTACCCTGAGGCTCACAGAGTAACCAGTAGTGTAGGGGTGGCCTAGCCTCTTCAGGTTTCCACCTCTGTGCCTCTGGGCTACAGCTCAGGAAGGCTCAGCAGCTGGTGGCCAACAGAGCTGGTGTCTGCAGATTTCCCTGGTGGTGCTAAGGCCTCCCTGGGCTTCTGTTGTTCATGCTTGCTGGCTCCACCCCCAGGGTTTTGGGAGCTCCTGCTGGTCAGCTGAGGTGGGGCTTGTTAGGACACCTCCTGCCCTTCACTACAGAATCTATATTGCTTTATTTAGACCCTTCTTCAATGTCTCCCAAACTTGAGGCTGGTTCTGCTAATTCAGGATTTTACTCTGGGTGGGACATTTATCTCTGGGTTTTCTGGGTCAGGGAGGGGGAATCAGACCATCTAGGGTTTACTCCACCATCTTGGTTTCAGGGAGGTGATTTTTCAGGGAGGTGATTTTTAAACATCCAGACTGTGGGCTGGTCACCCTAGCAGGAGCTGCTGTCACTCCTGTGGGCTCTGCACTTTTTCTTACCCAACTCTGAGCAATCCTCCATCCTGTAGCAGGACAGCTGAGAATTGCCCTTGTGGTGGGTGTCTGCTGGCTGGTCCTCATTCTCACTCTGCTCTTGTCTACTCTCAGGTCTGCACTGGTGCAGCCCCCATGTGTTCTCTGCTCCCTGGGCTTAGAATCTGCTATGCTCCATCTCCAAATGGGTTTTGTCATTGTAAAATCCATTCAAATTCACTTTTTAAAGTTTAGTGATGGAATTCATGGAGGTACTTAGAAAAGTTCCTGTTTCCTTTCTGCCATCTTGGCTCTGCCCTCCTATGAATACTCTTAACATGCCTAAACTGGAACTTCTCTATACTATCCCCAAAAATCTTTCCCTCTTCATATATATATATATGTCCAGGTTACCACCATTCTTTTGATCATCTACATTTGTAATCTATCCCCTCTCCTTTATCTCTTCCCTGATTTCTAATGAGTTTCTAACATTTTTTTTTTAATTTTAAGTTATAGAACCACAACCTTTCTCACTTTTGGTCTTTTTTCTCAAGCATTTAGTGTTTATATTTCTGTAATTGCCTATTTTCTTATAAGTAGTCTCCAGTCTTTTTTAACTTCAATATATGACATAGCTTTTATTATTGTTAAAGTACAACTATGAACATGCTAATCCCTCCTCTAACAAATATCTGTGACTAACTAGGCATCTAGGATAAAATAAAATTCCTCTATTTTTAATTGCAAATACAATTTCCAAAACATATTCCCAGAGTAAGTTTACACTACCTTCCTTTATACATTATAAGTTCTACTCAAATTTATTCAATTGCTTTTTTTGGTATGTAGTATACCACCCCCTTCTTCCTTTATTTCAAAATGGTAATATTATATTGAATGTAAAATAAGAGTCTTCACAAGCAGATTTGCATATATTGTTCTGCTGCTAGAAAATGAAACATAAATAATAATTTAATATCAAGGTATACATAATTATAAGAGACTTATTATATTATAAGATAATAGATCACTAAGCATTATTTGGTTCTATCTTCACATGGCTAAATATATCTACGTAAAAAATATATAGACCATTATCCCACTAATTGAAATATATATATAGTGTGTGTGTGTGTTGTGTGTGTGCATGTATAAACCATGTGCATGTGTGTGTGATTACAAATACTCTTAACATGACTATACTATCTGTCCCATCCCCAGCACTCCATCCCTCTCTCTACATTTCTGTTGAAGTTACCACTACTCTTTTAATCATCAAAATTCACAGTGTCCCTTGATTGGGGGAGCCTTGGGGAATTTAAAACACTCAAAGCCCTAATTTTTACCTCTTGGAATGCCAAGTTTCATTCAAAACCAAGCTCAGGTGCCATCTCCTACATAAACCCTTTACTGAATTGCACAGTTGTTAGATTTAGTATTCTCCCTCTTTAAAAAATTAATTTAAATTTATTTCACACATGATACTATATTTCTCTGTATATTCCTCATGGATAGGAAATTTCTTTCTCTCTTTCTTTCTTTCTTTCTTTCTTTCTTTCTTTCTTTCTTTCTTTCTTTCTTTCTTTCTTTCTTTCTTTCTTTCTTCTTTGTTTTGTATCCTAGCATCTAACACAGTAACTGACAAATACTTAGTATGTGTGTTTAGTAGCTCTTCATTTGGGTAAATGTATTTGAAATATATTTTTTGTCTCTCTGTATTTGGGTGTGAGGGTGTGTGTGTGTGTGTGTGTGTGTGTTAGGAAACACTTCCACTAATATCTTTCTATTCATTTCTTTAAGTTTTTCCAATGCCTTTTCTTTCATTTTTATAGCATAGCCATTTCCCAATATAGTTGATACCTATTATTGTTAAATGACACATTGGGATACTTGATGATAGAAAAAAAATGGAAAAAGAATGGCTTCAATTACATGACAGACTTTCTTCTCAGATCTTGTCTACACAATTCTCTGGAATTAACCTACTTGCTTCATCTTGGAAATCCTTGCTTTAAAATTATCTCTAATCATCACATAAAATGAAACCAACAGAAGAGAATAATTTTATTCACATTTTTGGGAGGGGAATTGGGGATAAGTGACTTACCCGAGGTCACATGGCTAGTTTTTGTGCTGTTTCTGAGGCCAGATTTGAACTCAGGTCCTCCTGACTCCAGGGCCAACACTCTACTCACTGTGCCATCTAGCTTCCCCTTTACATCTTTTGTTTTTATAGCATCAAAATTTCACCCAGTATCTCTCCTGCCCCTCTTAGACATCTCAGTGCCTAGAAAACTATCCCACATAACAAGGAAAATTTTTGAAAAGAAAACAAATCCTCAAAAAATTAATAAATACATAAAAATATCTGACAATATGTAAAATTTTCCATGCCCATGGTTTTCCTTTTTCTACAAATGAGTGAAAGGAAGTATCTTGATATATTTTTCTTTTAAGGTCTAAATTGTTCTTCACAATTTTACAGGAATCATTTTTAATTGTGATTATTCTTTCCATTTTCATTTTTGTAGTCATTGTGAATATTGGTTTCTCTGTTCTGATTACTTCACTTTGCTTTAGTTTTTTTATGTATTTACATTTCTCCTCTATTTATCATATTCACTTATCATATAATTTTTTGCATCATTTCTCACAGTAATTTTCCCTTGCATTCATGTACCACAATATGTTTAGACACTCCACAACTGATGGGCATCTACTCCATTTCCAGTTTTGGCTACCAAAAACTGAAGTCCTATTATAAATATTTTGACATATATGCAGCTTTCCTTTTTATCGATTGGCTCCTTTGACAATATGCCCAGCAAAAAAAAATAAAAATAAAGGAAAGTTTCTACCCCAGAACATGGGATTAATAGCTCCATGGGTGAAGTGATATATTAAAATATTAAGATAATGAAAAAAATATATAAAAACAGAAAATAAGAAAAAAGAGTATCTAACAGGGAGGTATATTGGAAAGTCCCTTAGCCATACAAAAATAAGGCACACGTAAAACTTAAATGAATGAACAAATACATAAATAGAAAGATCTATGATAGTACTCAGTATGGAGGTCTATTGACTGCTGTTTCCAGAAGGTATATTTATTATCAGCAAAAATAAATCTTTGTTCCTTTTGACAAGGGGTCTATGCTATATTCAGCCCCAAGAGTTAAGTGTATAATGCTGAAAGTTACTACATGTGAAGTTGTTGAATTTGAACTGAAGCCAACAGACAGTAGAGCAGTCCAGAAAAAGACTCAAGGGAAAAGTTTCTCCTGTGTTTGAGTTGTGCAATGAAGGCCCCCATTGTGGTCAAAGTGTGGTTTAATCATTAATTTGTTCATGATGCCAAAATGGGATAAATGAAGAATAGTTTTGTACTTGCTTCTGGCAAGGTAAGATGATTTTTTTTTCTGCCAGCACATTTAAGTCATATACTGCACTCAACCAGGGTAGGCAGGTTGCATTATCCACCCCTTATTAATATTAGAGTTTCTGGGTCAGATCCCCAAAGGTGAGTAAAACAGCTTGAAGCAGGACAATAGTACAACCAGCACACACATCTGCTCTCACATGCCTGTTTCAAGGACTTTTGATTCTGCTGGAAGTCTGTTAAGTTGAAGGATTTTCCTAAAGGACTAGATACATATTCCAACACCAGCTTATAAGCTCCTTGTTATACCTCTGTAAAAATGATTTCATAAGAAGGGAAACTTCATGGCTCTTAAGGTAGTGCAACCTTCTCACATTATCAGAATGTATAAGATCAAAGCCATATTCAAAATAAATAAAACCTTCAAAACCCAACTCATAGTGACAACTCTTAACTGGAATTTCAATTCTGAGCACTATCACTGGGCAGTTCTCTAGTCACATTTTAATCTCCATAATACAGTAACAGAAAGAAAATTATATCTTGAGAAATAATGGGGGCAAAGCCTAAATATTGCATCCACTGCCAAACTAAGGTAAAAACTAGAATCTTAGACACTCTTCTCTTTTTCTGTAACAATTTTGTTCATATGATAGCATAAAATTCTGAATAATAGTTAGAGAATATGAAGCTATGAGCTCTATAAGTCAAATTTTTACCATCCAAGTTAGAAATACTAATTAAAATATAAATTTAAAGAGTGGGGGTTATATTAATGCTAAAACACAAAACTACAAGATCACTGAATGCCAGAGTTAGAAAGGAACTCAGGAAGATGGCGGAGTAGAAACAGCTCGTCCAAGCCTCTCTGGCCCCAGATTCCCCACAAACTATGTAATAAAGGACTCTGAACAACTTCTGGAGCCCCAGAACCCACAGAACGACGCAGAGAAGCTAACCTCCCGCTGAGGACAGCCCATAGGCCTGCAGGAAGGACCAGATCAGCGGTCTGGGAGCCGGCAACGCGCAGAGCGCAGGAGCCCAGCCGAGCTGAGCCCAGGTCCGCGTGAGCCGAGGTTTTAGCCCCAGGGCGGCAGGGCCAGCACCCAGCTGGAGGAACCCCAGAACACCAGGAGCTGTGGCAACTCCAGAATTATCAACATAGACATGCCTAGGAGAAAGTAAGAGGTTAGTGTCCTATGGACTTTGGGACCTGTATTTGGGGAATGCGTCAGCTCCCTCCCCTGGGAGCTAGAAGCCGCTGAGGAGACACGCCATTTGGTAGTTTTCATAGGCATTTCTGGCTCCCAGCCTACAAATCGTGGGGAGATCCAGCGATCAGTCTTGGGGGGTAATCGCTCTTGCTTTAACCTCCCTGGATCTGGATTGTGATCTAGGGTGGAAGTCGTGGGTGGGTTTACAGCTTGCCAGAAACGGAAGTTGCCCCCACACGTTCAGGACGAAAATTCCTCTATCTGGCCTTAAAGCCATAGTGTGGCAACAAGCCCAAAAGTCAAGTAATTAAGTGGCAACATGCCAAGGCAAATGAAACAGAAAAATGCAACCCTAGACTCCTATTTTGGGGGCATAGAGCAGGAAAAGGACTGTGAGGTCAGAAGTCCTGCTCCAAAAGCCCCAAGGGAAAACATGAGCGGGTTGCAGGCCATAGAGGACCTTAAGAAAGACTTTAAAAATCAAATAAGAGAAGTGGAGGAAAAATTAGAAAGAGAAATGAGAAGGATGCAGGAAAAGTATGAAATGAGGGTCAACAGCCTCACTGAGGAAAACAACACCTTAAAAAATAGACTGACTCAAATGGCAAAGGAGGCCCAAAAGGGCAATGAGGAGAAGAATGCCTTAAAAAGTCGAATTTGCCAGATGGGAAAAAGAATCTCAAAAGTTCACTGAGGAGATTCATTCCTTCAGAGTTAGACTGGAGCAAATGGAAGCTAGTGACTTTATGAGAAATCAAGATGCTGTTAAGCAGATCCAAACAAACTAAAGATTAGAAGGCAATGTGAAATATCTCATGGGAAAAACCACTGACCTGGAAAATAGATCCAGGAGAGACAATTTAAAAATTATTGGACTACCTGAAAGCCTTGATCAAAGAAAGAACCTAGAAATCACCCTTCAAGAAATTCTCAAGGAAAACTGCCCTGATGTTTTAGATCCAGAGGGCAAAATAGAGGCTGAAAGAATCCACCGATCACCTCCTGAAAAAGATCCCAAAAAGAAAACTCCCAGAAATATTATAGCCAGGTTCCAGAATCCCCAGATCAAGGAGAAAATACTACAAGCGGCCAGGAAGAAACAATTTCAATATTGTGGAAACACAATCAGAATGGCCCCAGGACCTGCAGCTTCTACACTGAGGGATCGAAGGGCATGGAATATGATATTCCAGAGGGCAAAAGAAGTGGGAATGAACCCAAGGGTCACCTACCCAGCAAAACTGAGTATTTTGTTTCAGGGGAAAATATGGTCATTCAGTGGAATAGAGGACTTTCAAGCATTCTTGAGGAAAAAACCAGCATTGAATAGAAAATTTGACACCCAGACACAAGAAGGAAGAGATGCCTGAGAAGGTAATCAGGGAAAAGAAATCAAAAGGAACTTATCAAAGTTGAACTATTTACATTCCTATATGGAAAAGCAATATCTGTGACTGATGATATCTTTCCCACTATGAAAATAATGGAAGAAGGGGGGTGTGGTCATATGAATACATATGTGAATGTGTGTGTATATGGTTACAGTTATATATGGATAGAGGGCATAGGTTGAATTTGTTGGGAAGGAGAATACTCAAGGGATGAAATTATGAGGTGAGAGAGGAAAGTGGCAAGAGGAGATGGGGAGAGACATGGTAGGGTAAACTATCTCATGTAGGGGAAGTGGTTGCAAAGGAGGGGGAGAATAAGGAAGGCTAAAAAGGCAAAACCACATTCACATTGAATTTGGTTCAAGGAGAAAATGACATACATACTAAATGGGAAATGTCAACCTGCAGCAGGATGGGGGAAGGGGGATGAGAGGAGGGATGATGGAAGGGAGGGCATCCTTGGGGTGAGGGGAGGTTGGAAGTATCCACTATAGAAGAGGGACAGGATCATGTAGGGAATGGACCAGGTGGGGGGTGGGATGAGTGGGAGGGAATTATAAGCAGCCTTGTACAACATATCTACCATGATAATGTTTTGCATATCTAGACATGTACAACATATACTGAATTACTTATTTCCCAAGAAGGAATGGGTGACAAGGGAGGAAGGAAATGGATCTGAAATTCGAGGTCGTAACATTAAATGTTTCAAATATATATATATAAATACTATTATTAATACTCTTTTGCCTATAATTGGGAGATAAGATGTGCAGGGATTGGGACACAAAGATTCATCTTCCTCTAATGGAAAAGTCGATGGGGGTATGGGAGAAGGTATGGGAGAGAGCAGATTGGAGGAAGCGATATCTTGTGGGACTGCTATTCAGGGAGGTTGAGTAGGGGAATAATGGGGGGAAAATGATTGTAACTCAAAATCTGGTGGAAATGAATGATGTAAAACAGAAGTTAATAAAGCATTTGTTTAAAAAAAAAGAAAGGAACTCAGGAATTATTTAATCCCATCCTTTCATTACCAAATGAGAAAACTGTAGCCTTCAAAGATTGCTTTGTGACCCTAAGTAGCATTGTCTGATGAGTAAAAATGGATTATCTTCATGTCAAGTGATAATAGAAAAACTAAAAAGAGAGTAAAAATGCAACTAGTAGCAAAGAAGTATCTCTACTCACTGTTGGTAGGTGACAAATACAGATCAACTTTAAGGCCCTCATTAGTGAAAAGCTCAATTTCAGCGAAAAAATAGTCATATCCCATCAAATAAAGAAACAAAGTATAAAAAACCCCACAAACAATAAAATGCATACCAAATATTTGCTAAGTAATTGTCACATATGATGACTTTTAAAAAGTTATTATATCTCTATTTGGAGGCATGAACCATTTTATGGGTAGAATAGGAGGGAACCTACATTTTATAATTGGAAGAATTCTAGAAATTATTTCCTGTATCTATAATTCTCTCTTTTTTTTTTTTAAAGCAATTGGGGTTAAGTAACTTGCTCAAGGTTACACGGCTAGTCTTTGTTTATGCGTGGGTGCTCATTTTCTGAGGCCGGATCTGATCTCGGGTCATCCCAACTCCGAGGCCGGCGCTCTTACTCACTGCGCCACCTAGCCACCCCTTTAGGGCAATTGGGGTTAAGTAACTTGCCCAAGGTTACACGGCTAGGTTTTTTTGTTTGTGTGGATTAAGTGTCGGAGGCCGGCTCCGAACTCAGGTCCTTCTGACTCCAGGGCCGGCGCTCTATTCATTGCACCACCTAGCCGCCCCTTATAATTCTCTTTTTTAAGTCAGAAAAAAGTACGTCATGTGCATTGCAGAACATAAGAAGGGATTCAAAATGTGTAACAATAGATTTTCATTTCAAGAAAGCCTGTATGATAAATAATACTTGCTGTGTTGAAAATTGTCATTCTTTTCTTTGCTTCCTTGTTATTTTTCTGTTGTTCTTTGCTGTGCACTTTTTAACGTCTTTTCTTTTTCTTTCCCTCCCCCCAACCTTCCTCCAGAAGGCTACAATAAAGTTTAGATATATTTCTCCATATATATATATATACACATACATGCATACTTACACATATACTTTCCCAAACCAATTCTACTCCTGATCTTTGTTCTTTATGTATGATTTTTTTCCTATACCTTCTGCCCCCTCCACTTTATTCTACCCACTACCTTTCCCTACTATGACTTGCCTACCTCCCTCCACAGATCCCTCCCCTATTCTCCCATTCCCATAAATCTAAAAACCCTTCTATACCTCTATTTTACCTATTCCCTCAATCTCCCCTCTAAAGATCCCTCCCTTGTCATCTCCCCACTCCCTATGCCCCTATTGTTTTATTTCTTCAGAATTTAGAAGACTTTTATACTCTTCTAAATATATAGGTATTGCTCCCTCTTAAACCCATTTGTGATGAAAGTAAGTTACCAGGATTACCAGCCATCCTCCCCCGTCTAATTCCTCTGTAATTTGCACCACGCTTTTAAGCTGTTCCTAAATGGTTTTACTTGTTAAATTTATATCATTCTCAGATTTACCCCAATTTTTCTTATAAACTATACAATTATTGATAAGAAACTTAGACATAGTAAGCAGTCTATCCTTCTGGGTAACTTATATTCAGTCTTTATTCTATGCCTTATATTTCTCTTGGTTCATGTATGTTGAATCTTCTATTAAATTCAGGTTTTTTTTAACAAAGTATTGAAAGTCTTAGAATTTATCAAATGTCCATTTTTTCATTCAGGATAATATTGAACTTTTCAGGCTATGATATTTTATTTTCCAAACACTTTATTAACTTCTGGTTTACATCATTCATTTCCATCAGACTTTGAGTTACAATTTTTCCCCATTTTTCCCATACCCACCACCCCAGAATAACAGTCATACAGGATATCCCCTCATCCAATCTGCTCTCTCCCATCTCTTCTCCCATATGCCCTTCGACTTTAACAATAGGGCAGGGTGAATTCCCTCGTCCTATTGCCTGCACATCTTATGTTGCAATTGTATGCAAAATAGTATTAAAATAGTATTTATATATTTTTTAAATTAATTTTAAAAGGAAGATAAGCAACTCAGTATATGCTGTACATGTATAGCTATGCAAAACATTACCCTAGTAGATATATTGTAAAAGACTGACTATATTTCCCTCCCTCCCATCCTACCTTCCACCTTGTCCCCTCCCCGTCTTGATCCTGTCCCTTTTCAAAAGTGGGTGCTTCCAACATCCCTCCCCCCAACCCCCACTCCCCTCCACCACCTTCCCCCATTCCCCTACCCTCCCATGCTCCTGTAGGGTGGGACACCCTATTTAGTATGCATGTCATTCTCTCCATGGTCCAAATTCAATGAGAATACGGTTTTGCCTTTCTGCCTTCCTGTTCTTCCCCTCCCCTGCAACCACCTTCCCCTGCATCCTCTACATGAGACAGTTCACCCCATTGTCTCTCCCCATTCCCCCTCACCACATTACTCTTTCACCTCTTAACCTCACCTTTTCAGTATCATCCCTTTTTATTTAATTCGACCAGTTCCCTCTATCTATGGATACCTGAAAACATATATGCGCACATTCACATATGTATTCATATGCCCATATACCCTTCTTCAAGTACTGTTATACTGAGAAAATTTTCATCAGTTACAGTTATTGTTTTTTCCCTGTAGGAATGTAAATAGTTCAACTTTGATGAGTTCGTAGTGATTTCTTTTCCCTGTTTACCTTCTCAAGCAACTCTTGCTTCTTGTATCTGAATGTCAAGTTTTCTATTGAACTCTTTTTTTTTCTTCTTCAAGAATGCTTGAAAGTCCGCTATTCCACTGATTGACCAAATTTTCCCCTGAAATGTGGTACTCAGATTTTCTGGGTAGGTGATTCTTGGTTTTAATCCCAGGTCCTTTGACCTGCAGAATATCATATTCCATGCCAGACCAACAGCCAGCTGGAGGGACCTTAGAACACCAGGAGCTGTGACATTTCCAGAATTATCAACAGAAAAATGACTAGGAAAAAGTGATAGTTCAGTGGCCTATGGACTTTGGGACTGGTTGGGAGAATGGATCAGCTTCTTCCCCTGGGGGCGAGAAGCTGATGAGGAGCCAGCACAGCTTGCACCAAATTGCCACATTGCAGCTTCAGCTCTTGGCCTACAAACTGTAGGGGGAATCCGCGATCATTCTGGGGGGTAAGCGCTCTTGCTTTACCCTTCTTGTATCTGGATTGTGGTCTGGGGTGGAGGTCTTGGGGTGTGAGACCAGCTTGCCAGAGCACTTGGAAGCTTCAGAGAGGCCACCCAACTAAAACCTCCAGAAGTTGAGAAAACCCCAACATTTGGGACAGAAGTTCCCCTCGCTGGTGGCAAAGTGCTACTGGGGAAACCAACAACCCCAAAAGTCAAGTAACTGACAACTGGCAACATGCCTAGGCAAAGGAAACAAAATAAACAGAAAAAATTCAACATTAGACTGCTATTTTGGTGGCAAAGAGGATCAGAGCATGGAACAGGAGGTGTACTGTGAGATCAGAACTCCTGCACCAAAAGCCCCAAATGAAAATATGAGCTGGATACAGGCCAAAGAGGACCTTAAGAAGCAAATAAGAGAAGTGGGGGAAAAATTGGGAAGAGAAATGAGAAAAGATGCAAGAAAAGCATGAAATGAGAGTCAACAGCCTTACTGAGGAAAATACCACCTTAAAAATAGACTAACTAAAAAGGAAAAAAAAAGCTCAAAAAGGCAATGAAGAGAAGAATGCCTTAAAAAGCTGAATTTGCCAGATGGAAAAAGAATCTCAAAAGCTCACTGAGAAGAATCAATCCTTCTGAATTAGACTGGAGCAAATGGAAGTTAGTGACTTTATGAAAAATCAAGATGCTATTAAGCAGATCCAAACAAATGAAAGAATAGAAGGCAGTGTGAAATATCTCATGGGAAAAACCACTGACCTAGAAAATAAATCCAGGAGAGACAATCTAAAAATTACTGGACTACCTTTAAACCATGATTAAAGAAAGAATCTAGAAACCATCCTTTAAGAAATTCTCCAGGAAAATTGCTCTGATATTTTAGACCCAGAGGGGGAAATAGAGGTTGAATGAATTCACAGATCACCTCCTGAACTCCTGAAAAAGATCCCAAAAAGACAACTCTTAGGAATATTATAGCCAGGTTCCAGAATTCCCAGATCAAGGAGAGAATATTACAAGCAGCCAGGAAGAAACAATTTCAATATTGTGGAAACACAATGAGGATAACACAGTATCTGGCAGCTTCTGCACTGAGGGACTGAAGGGCATAGAATATGATATTCTGCAGGTCAAAGGACCTGGGATTAAAAACAAGAATCACTTACCCAGCAAAACTGAGTATCATGTTTCAGGGGAAAATTTGGTCATTCAGTGGAATAGAGGACTTTCAAGCATTCTTGAGGGAAAAAAAAAGAGTTGAATAGAAAACTTGACATTCAGATACAAGAAGCAAGAGATGCTTGAGAAGGTAAAGAGGGAAAAGAAATCACTATGAACTTGTCAATGTTAAACTATTTACATTCCTACAGGGAAAAACAATAACTGTAACTGATGAAACTTTTCTCAGTATGAAAATAGTTGAAGAAAGGTATATGAGCATATGAATACATATGTGAATGTGTGTATATATGTTTTCAGGGATACATAGATAGAGGACACTGGTCGAATTTAATATGAAAGAATAATCCTTAAAAGGTAAGGTAAAGAAGTGAGAGAGTAATGTGGTGAGTGGGAATAGGGAGAGAAAATGGGGTGAACTGTCTTGTGTAGGGGGGCAAGGTGGTTGCAGAGTTGGGGAGGAACAGGAAGGTAAAAAGGCATAACCTTATTCTCATTGAATTTGGACCATGGAGAGAATGACATGCATACTAAATAGGGTGTCCAACCCTATAGGAGCATGGGAGGGTAGGGGAATGGGGGAAGGTGGTGGAGGGAGGGGCAAGCTGGGGAGGAGGGAAGTTGGAAGCACCCACTTTTGAAAAGGGTCATGATCAAGGTGGGGAGTGGACCAGGTGGAAGGTAGGATGGGAGCGAGGGAAATATAGTCAGTCTATTATAATATATCTACTATGGTAATGTTTTGCAAAGCTACACATGTACAGCATATACTGAGTTGCTTATCTTTCTTTTAAAATCAATTTTTAAAAAATATATTATTACTATGATTAATACTATTTTGCATATAATTGGGAGATAGGATGTGCAGGCGATGGGGTGCAGGGATTCACCTCACCCTACTGGAAAAGTCTAAGGGGGTATGGGAGAGTAGATGGGAGAGAGCCAATTGGTTGAGGGGATATCCTGTATGACTGTTGTTCTGGGGTGGTGGGTAGGAGAAAAGTGGGGAAAGAGTTGTAACTCAAAATGTGACAGAAATGAATGATGTAAACCAGAAGTTAATAAAGCATTTGGAAAAAAAAATAAAAGATCCCATGCTATCTTCTATAGGCATGTAAGAAGAAATGAAGATATCAAGTAATAGGACTGGGGAATAAAAATTATCTTGAGGGAGGAGAGATCTGTTTTGTGTGCTCATTGTGAAAGGTAGTGAGAATCTAGAGGTTAGCATAATGGAACTGAATGTCATTGAGACAATTTCACACACAAAATTAAGACTGTGCTGAAAGGAACAATAGAACGTCCTAAATGATCAAGTTCAGAGTTATATATTTCATTTTATTGCCCATAGTTATCCCTTCTTGGGCACAAATAGACAAATAGAGTCATGAATAAAATTTCTAAATATAAAACTTTGACTTCTTAATAAAACAATTAAATCACCTTAACTGGAGGGAGAAAATTGTCTTATTAGGTTAAATTCTCAAGTTATACTTTATTCAACTATATTAGTAATTGCTAACAAGGTGTTGTCAAGAAGAGGTCCTAGAGCCCTCTTTTAATGAACAGATGATTCATTTATGATGAGTTCATTCATTATGTGTTTTAAATTTTTTGAAAAGAGTTTGCTCCTTTAAGAAGTATTCCTTTTCCAATCTTAGCATAGAGAGAGGTGCTAGATCTATTATTCCATTGGTATAATGAAATCCCAGTAGAATAATATCTTTCAAGCAACGTGAATGTCTCCTAATTGATTTGCTTTGAATCACACAGATAATATGTATCAGAGGTGTGCCTAGAACCCAAGTTTGTTTTGTTTTTTGTTTTATACTTTAAGTCTAACTCCATGATACTAGATATTTCTTTGCAGTCTTAATTCTATTTTTTTAGTATTTCAGTAATTCCAAGATCACAGATTTTATTTCTTGTGAATATTTCCTTTACTGATCAATCAAACAAGAAAGTAAGGCAAATATGTACTTGTTCCAATAGGACAGACACAAGACAGGCTTGGAAATATTTAGAGCAGAGTATATATCATTTTGTTTTCTCAAAAATATAATTAAAGTTTCATAAAATATGATGCTTTTCTAACCTTTTTTGTGACATGGGCTCCTTTATCAGTCTAGTGTAGTCTAGAAATTCAAGAGAATAATGTTTAAATTTATAAAATTAAATATGTAAGATTAAAAAGAAAAACCTATGGTATTGAAATACAATTACCAATGAAAAAAGTTATTAAAGCCACATAACAAATTCATGGGTATTAGGTTAAGAGTCCCTTTCTTACAATAATATAATACATAGACAGTTAAGAAAATACTGCCTCTGAGATACCCTAGCTTCCTAAAAAGCTCATTTGAAGTGCCACCTCCTAAATGAAGCTCTTCTGGATACCTTAGCTAGGCCACTAGGCAGCATGGTGACTGGCAGAAATTACTAATCCTGCTATACATACTATATAATGATTTGTGCCTGGGAATGCAAGTTATTTTTCCTTCACCCTCAGTATAAGTGCTTATTATTATTGCTTCTTCCCTACAAATTACATTTTCTTTATTATGAATACATACATCCATACACATATCTAAATTATGCATGAGTGGTCACAGACAACTGCATGTATATTCATAAATGTACATGTTCTGTCTTCTCAATATAATGTAAGTCCTTTGATGGGACTCTGTACAGAAGACCTGCACAATATATGGTGCCTGGGTCATTTTTGTCACTCCAAAGGATTTTGGGTGGCCCATCAAAAATGTAAAGATGTAAAAGAAAATAAAGATGTAACAAATGCTTTTTCTGTGTTCACTTAGCCAACCTTCCACTAGTCACTATTGTACCCATCATGTGACTTGGCTGTTAAGTTGCCACTGCACACACTCTCCTGTCTGTCACATGACCCATGTCAACAAACCATCGTCAGTCGGTCCCTAGTCTGAAAGGAGTGGGAATCGTATCTTTTTAGTGTATTTTTGGTCATTACTGGTGTTGGTCAGGGATAAAGTAAGAGCATCCATGAGCCAACACAGCTGATAACCACTATGTGACAAGTAGTGACAACTCAAAGGCTTCTTTTCCTCCCTCACTACATGTCTACCCTCTAAGTTACATGAGTGTCTGGTGTTCTTTCCACTCAGTTCAGCATTTATTTGTATGTGAAAAGTTGCTGTGGAGGTTTTTTTGTTCTAACATTAAAGATTTTGGGGTGATTTTGTAAAATGGATGATAAAAAGCAATGGAAGATTGAATCAGAACATAGAATTTTTAATCCAGAGTGAACAGATAAATCATTTTTTTGCTTACATGAGAGACAAAATATTGTGCCTAGTTTGCCCAGACATATTAGCCATTCCAACAGAATACAATCTTCATCACCATTTTGAATCATAACATCCTGACTTAAGAAAATTGGACACCAATAAAAAACAAATTAAATGTTTTGGCTTTTTTTCCAAGTAAGTAAACTCAGAAAATGAGGAGGCTGTTAAGGTTAGTTGTCAGATTTCTAAAGAAATAGATTTCAAACAATGATTTCAGAATATGACAAACTGAGTGCTGACAAGAAATGTAATACATCCAATCAACAAATGTAAACAGTAAGAAAACATGAAAAATTTATTGAAAATTGTAATGCTTAGAAAAGGTTTTTTAATATTAATGTAATTTCATGATGAATAAAAAATTTAAGGAATAAGTGCAATTAATTGATATTAATCAAAATTTCCCCTTTTTAAATATGATTCATTTGAAAAATAGTCTAATAATAAATCCATACCTTTACTTGGAAAGTAATCCACTAAAAAAAATCTGTAGTCCAAAGAAGTTTCACCTATTTCAACTTTGGGCCTTACCTACTGCCAAGTTGTGTCTATCTGCTCTAAGATCAAGACTGACTACATCTTTCAACAGACTTCTAGGACTACCTCTGAGGGGTCAGGTTGTTTCTTTTTCTAACACTCTTGATTGCAGCTTCCATTCTAATTTGTCTCCCTACTCCCACATATAAGACATCGTGAACAATCAGTGATTAAAACCTCAGCTTTAGGGGTGGCTAGGTGGCGCAGTGAGTAGAGCATAGGCCCTGGAGTCAGAAGGATCTGAGTTCGGACACTTAACGCACAGACAAATAAAAACCTAGCCGTATGACCTTGGGCAAGTTACTTAACCCCAAATGCCCTTCAAAAAAAAGTAAAAAAAAACCCTCAGCTTCACATAATCAAATAACATCAATTAACTGTTAAAATGGTATATTTAAAATGAATAAATATATGAACAAATATTTCCTCTAATACCTGTGAACACATTCCTCTCTCAGGAAGAGTGGGCTCAAACTTAGAACAGTTTCTTTACGGCATAACCAATGAATAAATGAATCCACATCCCCAGTATTGTGAGACTAGGCAAGAAAGGGTGCTTGGCACTTCATATCAGACCATCCTCATTCCAAAAAATCTCAGCTAAGACCTCAACTAAACTCATAGACATTTAGTGGCTTTAGATTCTGACCTTGTCCTTTCAAAACTTGAAAGGTAATAGCCATCCCTTTCACCTAAATCAAGGCGGGTGGTGGGGAGGGAAGCACAAAACACACATATGCACAAGGGAGAAAAATCTCTGTTCCATGGATCACAAGTAAAGGACCCAAGGCTTTTCCTCATCCAGGGGTTTGCAGATTTTTTTCTGTCCTAAAAAGTAGTCAAGGAGTGGAAAAGTTCTGAGCCACAGAGTTGCTTTGGCTGGCTAGTACCTCTTGAATGAACTGTAAGTTGGGATCCATAGTTAATAATTCATACCTTTATCACATGGATTGCATATTGTATCTAAATACAAAATACCTGAGCAGGCTTCAAAGTGGGGAGTGATACCTAACATTATATCTTCTCATGCCTGTACAGAAACAAACTCCTCAAACTTTATTGCAGTATGCAACATGAGAGCTGTACATGTTCTTCTGTCTTCCCTTTACAACAAGGTATAAACAAAATAAATGCAGGATTATGAGGGGGGCATCATTGACAGTTGATAAAATCAAAAAAGGAGACCTCATTTAAGAAGAAACCAAATGTCATGTTACAGAGATTAACAGGCCGAGTAATTGAACAGGATATATAATGTTGGAGGAAAAAAATGTGTAATTGGCTGGGAATGATCTACTGGAGTCATGTTGAAAAAGGCTTTAAATATCCAACAGAGTAGTATGTATGCTCAACTAAAGGCAGTGAGAAGTACTAAGTTTCTTGAGCACAGGAGTGGCATGGTTAGACCCTATACTTTAAGACTAACAATTTGTCAACCCTGAAGAGGATGCAATAGATAAGAAAGAGACAGGATTCAGTATGCTCAATTACATGAAAATTCCAATTGTTCAGGCAAGATATATGATGTCATGTAGACACAAACACTTCCATCTCTTAGGAGACGGTCTTTACAGTCTTTAACAATTCCTATAGCAATAATAATAATAATAATAATAATAATAATAATAATAATAATAATAATAATAATAATAATCAACAACTAGAGAAGATATTTTCATATATAGGCTAGGATGAACCTCATTTATTTTGTATTTTAACTTTTCTTTTCTTTTTGAACCTGTTAATCCTTTATGTTTAACTGCCTTGTGCTTCCCTTATGAAACCATATCTTGGTTATGAGGCAACAAAAATAATTTTAGTGAAAGAATGTAATGAAATGAGAGCATTTTCATCTCTTCCCACATATCTATGGCACGGTGATGGTGGTCCTAAAGCCTGTTCTCCCATTATTGCAGAAGCAATTCATGGAAAGTTTAGATTATAGGATTGTCTCTCCCCAATATGCTTTAATCATCTAGTTCATTCTGAAGGAAATTATTTCTAGGAAACTAGAAGAAAAATCAGCTATAAATTCTAAAATAGATATAATATTTGATACTAGCCTGCATCATATCTTCCTGAAAAATGCTAAGTGGCATAGCTTTTCCTGTAGTAGAAAGTAAATTGATTAAATCTTCCTGTGTATTTTAGCTAAATTTCATTTCCTTCTGCTTTTAACTCTGATTAGTAATGAAGAAAACATCATACATTTTTTTAAAAAAGATATTAAAGAGAAGCATATGTGCTTACAGAAATAATCTTGAATTTTATTTCTGAAGGTCAAAGAAACTCAATTTTCCTTCTAACTTAATAAAATGATATTTATTTATTGTCATCATATTTGATTTACAGAGTTACTTCAGGCAATCTCCTGCATAATGGTTCAATAAATTTAACTCTTGGTAATTTTCTTATCACATCATTATTTGAACTGTAAAGTTGAACCAAATGCATGCATACATGCATATATGTTACATATGTTATATATGTTACATACATATATGTTATATATGCATATATATATAACAATCAACTTAAGCATTTTATGTACAATTTATTTTCGTTAGGTTTTCAGCATATTTTAAACCAACTAAACTGAGGTTATAATAACAGTCAATGCATATTTCTACAGTGCCTCAGTGTTTTATTTTATAAGGTAATTAATTTTAAAGTGTTTGTTTTAATATTATATGTGTTGGGTCTTTTAAGGCTATACAAAGGAGATGACCCAATTTCTTAGTTATTTTGAGAACAATGAAGCACTTTTCAACTATAAATTGCCTTTCCTAGCTAAAAAAAAGGAAAAGGAAAAAGACAAAACATTTCCAGTTACCATAATGAACTGGTGGCCTGCCATAGTGATGTAGTCCTTTGATTCTGACACATGTAAGATTCATTATGATACCAGGAAAGAAAGCAATGAATTTGAAGTCATAGGTTCAGATCCCAGCTTGGACTATATAATGTTGGGAAAGATGCTTAATTAACCTTTCTGAAGTAGAATATATTCATCTCCAAATTAAAGAGGTTGTGCTAGATGGCCTCAAGTATTCCTTCCAAATTTTGGATCACCACTTTATTCTACTGAATACATACATGTCATCATCTCTTCTTTATGACACCTAAAGGCTTTTGTAATCTGGTTCCAAACCACATTATTTTATCTTATTATATGTTAGTTACCTTTGCATACTCTATCCATCCCAAATGACCTTCATACTATTACCCCCTCACATTATTTCATCTCCCATCTCCACAGCATTGTACAATGGTCTATCTTGTCTGTGACATATTTCTTCACCTTTTAGAATCCCAGATTTACTTAATCATCTAGTTTATAAACCATTCTGATACTCTCATGTACTAGTTTCTCCTCTTCTTTCTTGACCCCACCCCCCAAAATCTTGTTTACTATTTGTTTATAATTTATATGGAAACCAAATGGCTAAATTGAGAAATAAAGAGTAAACCTGGAAGTCAGGAAAACAGAGATCTAAGTCCTGTTTCTAACACAGGCAATTTGTGTGATCCTTAGCAAGTCATTCAACATTTTAGTGCCTCAAGCAACTCTTTAAGACTGTAAATTACAGAATACTTGTCAGCAACCTAAACTGGGAAAATAATTTTCTCACAATACTCACCCTATGTCTGGGAAATCAGAAATCAAGAAAATATACATATACATACATACATAATACACACACACGCATATATATATATATATATATATATATATATATATATATATATATATATATATATTAGAGAGAGAGAGAGAGAGAGAGAGAGAGAGGGAGGGAGAGACCGACAGATAAACATAGATATATATAGTATGCAATGTTTTTATATGTGCATGTTGTCTTACAAAAACTCCTTTAGGGAAGTGACTATTTCTGTCATTGTATCCTCAGTAAATAGTATAAATAATTAATAAATGTTGATCAGTTAGCTGCTTCGTCATTATTTTACTAGAGTTAGCTAGATAGCATCATTGATAGTTCACTGAACTCAAACTGAACATCAGAGACTTTAAAACTAGCTGTGTAACATCAGGCAAAACATTTAACCCCTCTCAACCTTAGTTTTGTGATCTATCAAAAGGGATAACAATAGGTCTTATACACAAGCTTCTTAAGATAATCACATGTAGGAATAGCAAAAACATTCTGTAAACCTCAAGTGTCATATGTTAGCTATTTATTACTCACTGAACAAGTTAGAATTGATATCCTCAATCCACCATCTTGATATTTTCCTTAAACACCTTACCCAGATATGATTTATTCCTGCTCTCACATCCCATGTTATAGGTTTACCATTTGCATATATTTTCTTTTTATACTTCCTTGTATTGAGTTTACTTTTAGAGAATATTTGACTTATCCTCCTAACTAGATGATAAATGCCTTGAGGACAAGAATTGTGTAGAATATATTTGTTTGTTTCCTTTCTAAATATTATATCTAAATATTTAAAATACAAAGTATCATTTCCATAAATTAAGCACTTACAGGATATTTGTTATTATTGATTGATTATTGACGGTAAGCTTCTCTAAAAGGAATGTGATCTTGGCTTTAAAAAACACCCAAACGGGAAAGAGAATTGTGATTCTAAGAAGCATTGTCTTCATTTTTCCTCAGAGGAAATCAGGTCATGGAAAGGGTGACTTTCCCAGGATTGGAAATACTGGAGTTAGATAAGGGAATGTCATAGCTGTGGGAAGCTTCTAACCTTCTTCTCTTATGGTCCAGTGCCCTTCTCTGCTACACTGAGCAGCTACTGTTTGAAGGGACTAAAACTGTAGGCTATAACAAAGGTTTTACAAGGGATTTAGAACTCGTTCTTTTAGAGTGGAAAAATTGCATCTAGTCAATTGTTCAACTCAAGAATCCATCTTGCCCAGAGTTTAAAGTTGATGGTGGTTTGATAGGTTATTTCTGTCACTGGAATCATTCATCACATATGCCCTGCCACCAAATATCATTTCTATTCTTTTTTAAATGTTGTAACTGTTCTATGAAATATCATGAATTTTACTGAAGCATATGGTGATGGCTCTTGAGTCTGAATGTGGGCATCTGATAGATCTTGTTCCATGCTGAGAAACAATTATTTCAATATAGTTTGACAATATGGCTTTGAGCATCCCATGCTTTCTTATCTTGCCCCTGAAGTAATCATGCTGTTAAGAAAATTTATTCACAGTGGATCCTTTATTCAACTTGAATTGAATTCAACATTGTCATAACCATAGTGCCTTGTGCTTATCTCCTTCCCAGATTTCCCTCTACTGTCCATAGGCATGCCCTACGTTTCCTCATTCATTATTATAGAATTAATAATTTCTCTTAGGTTTTCTCTCTGTCTTTCTCACTATAAATATATATCTATATTTATAAAAGTCTTCCCTTGAATATATATATCCGTATGTATGCAAGTTTCAAAATATATGCACATTTATAATTTTTGTCCAAAAGGAGTCGGCTTGCTTCCATTTAATAAGATCAGAGAATCATAAATATAGACTTAGATGGGATGGTAGAGATTAATAGTTACCACCTTTCACTTTACAATTGAGGAAAATGAGGCACCAAGAGGTTAAGTGACTTGCCCAAGATCACACAGCTAGTCTGTCTCTGAGTCAAAATTTGAAGATCTTCTTCACTTTATAGCTAGTTCTCTATCCCCTATGCAATCCTGTTCTTCAAGAAAATGTATAACACCTCTCTAATAATATTACTACTCATTGATATCATTCTTTCCTGGATTTTTTCACCAGTGTGGAATTCAACTACGAAAAATGGAAAGGGAATTTTAATATCATCAAGCCTAAATCGTAATCCTCATCTTCTTCTTCTTCTTCTTCTTCTTCTTCTTCTTCTTCTTCTTCTTCTTCTTCTTCTTCTTCTTCTTCTTCTTCTTCTTCTTCTTCTTCTTCATAGATGATGATGTTGTACCATGAAGCAGTCTAAAGACAATTACAATTCAAAACACATCACAAGACAGAAGTGTTATTAAGTGGAAACTAGGTGTCTGATTCTTTTTCCACTACCCTGTCTTGAGGTTCCTTAGGGATGCCTCTGAGAAATCTTAAAGAGGTTATTTCCTTTTCTTTATAATCATTTTGTTTGTTTTGTTTCTTTTTTTTTTTAAACAAATACTTTATTAACTTCTGTTTTACATCATTCATTTCCGCCAGGTTTTGAGTTACAATCATTTTCCCCCCATTATTCCCCTACCCAACCTCCCAGAATAGCAGTCCCACAAGATATCGCTTCCTCCAATCTGCTCTCTCCCATACCTTCTCCCATACCCCCATCGACTTTTCCATTAGAGGAAGGTGAATCTTTGTGTCCCAATGCCTGCACATCTTATCTCCCAATTATAAGCAAAAGAGTATTAATAATAGTATTTATATATATTTGAAACATTTAATGTTAAGACCTCGAATTTCAGATCCATTTCCTTCCTCCCTTGTCACCCATTCCCTCTTGGGAGATAAGTAATTCAGTATATGTTGTACATGTCTAGCTATGCAAAACATTATCATAGTAGATATATTGTACAAGGCTGCTTATAATTCCCTCCCACTCATCCCACCCCCCACCTGGTCCATTCCCTACATGATCCTGTCCCTCTTCTATAGTGGGTACTTCCAACCTCCCCTCACCCCAAGGATGCCCTCCCATCCATCATCCCTCCTCTCATCCCCCTTCCCCCTATCCTGCTGCAGGTTGAGATATCCCATTTAGTATGTATGTCATTTTCTCCCTGAACCAAATTCAATGTGAATGTGGTTTTGCCTTTTTAGCCTTCCTTATTCTCCCCCTCCTTTGCAACCACTTCCCCTTGCTTCTTCTACATGGGATAGTTTACCCTACCCTGTCTCTCCCCATCTCCTCTTGCCACTTTCCTCTCTCACCTCATAATTTCATCCCTTGAGTATTCTCCCTTCCCAACAAATTCAACCTATGCCCTCTATCCATGTATAACTGTAACCATATACACACACATTCACATATGTATTCATATGACCACACCGCCTTCTTCCATTATTTTCATAGTGAGAAAGATATCATCAGTCACAGATATTGCTTTTCCATATAGGAATGTAAATAGTTCAGCTTTGATAAGTTCCTTTTGATTTCTTTTCCCTGATTACCTTCTCAGGCATCTCTTACTTCTTGTGTCTGGATGTCAAATTTTCTATTCAACTCTGGTTTTTTCCTCAAGAATGCTTGAAAGTCCTCTATTCCACTGAATGACCATATTTTCCCCTGAAACAAAATACTCAGTTTTGCTGGGTAGGTGACCCTTGGGTTCATTCCCAGTTCTTTTGCCCTCTGGAATATCATATTCCATGCCCTTCGATCCCTCAGTGTAGAAGCTGCCAGGTCCTGGGCTATTCTGATTGTGTTTCCACAATATTGAAATTGTTTCTTCCTGGCTGCTTGTAGTATTTTCTCCTTGATCTGGGGATTCTGGAACCTGGCTATAATATTCCTGGGAGTTTTCTTTTGGGATCTTTTTCAGGAGGTGATCGGTGGATTCTTTCAACCTCTATTTTGCCCTCTGGATCTAAAACATCAGGGCAGTTTTCCTTGAGAATTTCTTGAAGGGTGATTTCTAGGTTCTTTCTTTGATCATGGCTTTCAGGTAGTCCAATAATTTTTAAATTGTCTCTCCTGGATCTATTTTCCAGGTCAGTGGTTTTTCCCATGAGATATTTCACATTGCCTTCTAATCTTTCATTTGTTTGGATCTGCTTAACAGCATCTTGATTTCTCATAAAGTCATTAGCTTCCATTTGCTCCAGTCTAACTCTGAAGGAATGAATCTCCTCAGTGAACTTTTGAGATTCTTTTTCCATCTGGCAAATTCGACTTTTTAAGGCATTCTTCTCCTCATTGCCCTTTTGGGCCTCCTTTGCCATTTGAGTTAGTCTATTTTTTAAGGTGTTGTTTTCCTCAGTCAGGCTGTTGACCCTCATTTCATACTTTTCCTGCATCCTTCTCATTTCTCTTTCCAATTTTTCCTCCACTTCTCTTATTTGATTTTTAAAGTCCTTCTTAAGGTCCTCTATGGCCTGCAACCCACTCATGTTTTCCCCTGGGGCTTTTGGAGCAGGACTTCTGACCTCACAGTCTTTTTCCCGCTCTATGCCCCCAAAATAGGAGTCTAGGGTTGCATTTTTCTGTTTCCTTTGCCTTGGCATGTTGCCACTTAATTGCTTGACGTTTGGGCTTGTTGCCACACTATGGCTTTAAGGCCAGATAGAGGAATTTTCGTCCCGAACGTGTGGGGGCAACTTCCGTTTCTGGCAAGCTGTAAACCCACCCACAACTTCCACCCTAGATCACAATCCAGATCCAGGGAGGTTAAAGCAAGAGCGATTACCCCCCAAGACTGATCGCTGGATCTCCCCACGATTTGTAGGCTGGGAGCCGGAAATGCCTATGAAAACTACACAATGGCGTGTCTCCTCAGCGGCTTCTAGCCCCCAGGGGAGGGAGCTGACGCATTCCCCAAATACAGGTCCCAAAGTCCATAGGACACTAACCTCTTACTTTGTCCTAGGCAAGTCTATGTTGATAATTCTGGGGTCGCCACAGTTCCTGGTGTTCTGGGGTTCCTCCAGCCGGCTGCTGGCCCTGCCGCCCTGGGGCTAAAACCTCGGCTCAGGTGGACCTGGGCTCGGCTCGGCTCAGCTCCTGCGCTCTGCGCTCTGGGCTCTGCGCGCTGCCGGCTCCCAGACCGCTGCGCTGTTCCTTCCTGCAGGGTGCTGGACTGTCCTCAGCGGGAGGTTAGCTTCTCTGTGTCGTTCTGTGGGTGCTGGGGCTCCAGAAGTTTTTCAGAGTCCTTTTTTACATAGTTTGTAGAGAATCTGGGGGCAGAGAGGCTTGGACGAGCTGTTTCTACTCCGCCATCTTGGCTCCGCCCCCCTGTTTTGTTTCTAATATCATCTAATCATGTACTTATCAAGTTGATAACGACCTCAGGGAATGACCTGGGAAGGAATTAATTCTTTCTCCAACTTCTCCTCCAAGTGATTCTCCAGGCTTCATCTGATTCTAGCCCTTCATACATGAGAAACTATGTCTCTCTCTCTCTCTCTCTCTCTCTCTCTCTCTCTCTCTCTCTCTCTCTCTCTCTTTCTATCTCTCTCTGTCTCTCTCTCTCTCTCTTGCTCTCACTCTCACTCTCTTTCACTTTTTTCTGTCTCTCCATTTCCCAATTTGGTATAGAACATATAACAAAATTAACCCTATTTTGCCTCCAGTTTCCTCATCTGTAAAATTAGCTAGAGAACGCATTAGCAAGCCATTCTAGTATCTTTGCCAAGAAAATCCCAAATGGGGTCACAAAGAGTTGGATGTGACTGAAATGATTCAACAACAAATAATAATAATAACAATAATAGTATATATCTTTTGCCAATGTTGAAATTGTATGTGTACCACTCTCTAACCTAGCTTTGTCAGCATGCCAGTCATAACCTTTAAAGGAAATTATTCTCATATTTCTCCAAATAAAAAAAATTGTAAATTTATGTGGGAGGAAATTATAGCATGAGATTTGCATTTTACTGGTGGGAAATTGCATGAAAAATGAAAGTCATATGTTTATTTTCACTTGATTTTGGAAGAGTTTTCTAAAAGTCAAGGTGTTTACCAAGTGAATTCCAAAATGTCTTAAAAATGTTTATTCTGAATTTTATTATTGTAAGAACAGTGAACAGAATGCTGAACTTGAAATTCAGAAGAACTGGGTTTAAATGCAACCACAGACTTACTAATTGTGTGACCTAGGTAAGTCTCATATGCTCTGTTTGCTTCAATTAGTTTCCTCATCTTTTTTTTTTTTTAAAGCAATTGGGGTTAAGTAACTTGCTCAAGGTTACACGGCTAGTCATTATTTATGCTTGGGTGCTTATTTCCTGAGGCCGGATCTGATCTCGGGTCATCCCAACTCCGGGGCCGGCGCTCTTACTCACTGCGCCACCTAGCCACCCCTTTAGGGCAATTGGGGTTAAGTAACTTGCCCAAGGTTACATGGCTAGGTTTTTGTTTGTGTGGATTAAGTGTTGGAGGCCGGCTCTGAACTCGGGTCCTTCTGACTCCAGGGCCAGCACTCTATTCACTGCGCCACCTAGCCACCCCTTCCTCATCTTTAAAATGGGTATAATAATAGCACCAGCCTCCCAAGGTTGATAAAATGATATAACATTTGTAAAAGCACTATGTAAATTCTATTATTATGTTGCTTTATGTTTTTGTTCATGGCTGTTCAATCATTTTAGTCAAGCCCAACTCTTTCTTTAACCCATTTGGGGTTTTCTTAGCAAAGATACTGGAATGCCATTTCCTTCTCCAGATCATTTGCACTGATAATGAAACTGAGGTAAAGAGGTGAAGTGACTTGCCCAGGGTCACACAGCTTAGTAAGAATCTAGGGCTGGATTTGAACTCAGGTCTTCCTGACTCCAGGGCTAGTATTCTATTCACTGTGTCAGTTAGTTGCGATTGTTATTGTTACTTGCTTGAATAATAATAATAGTAATATATGCATATATATACACATATATATTATATAACAACAATAACAATTACAACTAACTGGCACAGTGGATAGAACACTGGGGCTGTAGTCAAGAAGGCCCACATTTAAATCTCACCTGAGACATTTACCTATGTGACCTTGGGCAAGTCAGTTAATCTCTACTTCAGTTTCCACATTGTTAAAATGAGGATAATAGCATCTAACTTGTTTTTGTAAGGATCAAATAAGACAATATTTGCAAACTTTAATATTTAAATGCTACTCATATTTTGAAATATCCTATACTTAAAATTAATCATCTTTAGAGAACTTTTCATTTGTAGAACCATTTCACTACCAATTATCTAACATTATTAATGGTTAAAATGTATAAGATATGACAAAATCTATAGTATTTTCTATAAATCATTTCTTTTGTTTCCTTAATAGTACTTATTTCCAATTACAGGTAAAGATAGTTTTCAATATTCATTTTTGTAAAATTGGAGTTCCAAATTTTTCTCCCTCCCCAAGACACCATGTGTAATCTAATATAGGTTATACATGAACAATCATGTTAAACATATTACCACATTAGTCGCGCTATGAAAGAAGAATCAGAGAAATGGGAAAGATTAGAAATAAAAAAGAAAAAAGTGAAAATAATATACTTTTATCTGCATTCGGAATCCATTACTCTTTCTTGGGATGCCAGTAACAGTTTCCATCATGAGTCTTTTGGAATTATCTTGGGTCATTGTTTTACTGAGAAGAGCAAAATCTATCATAATTAATCATTGCACAATGTTGCTTGTTGGTATATACAATGTTTTCTGGGTTCTGTTCACTTTGCTCAGCATCAGTTCATGTAAGTCTCTAGGTTTTTCTGAAATCTGACTGCTTATCACTTCTTATAGAACAAAAGGATTCCATTACATTCATATACCATAACTTTTTTAGTCATTTAGTCATTCACCAACTGATCACACCCTCCCCAACAATTTCCAGCTCTTTGCCACCAGGAAAAGAGCTGCTATAAATATTTTTGTACATGTTGGTCCTTTTCCCCTTTTTATGATCTCTTTGGGATACAGACCTAGTAATGGCATTGTTGGATCAAAGGATCACATGTGCTGCATCACAGTTTTAGAGCCCTTTGGGGATTCTTTCAAATTGCTCTCCATTATGGTTGGATCAGTTCATAATCTCACAAACAATTTACATACATTATTAATGAATCTTCCCACATCCTAAAATTTAGGATACATAGATATTTTTACTACTATCTTACAAAAAAGTCATATTCATAGGGATTCAATGGCAGTGTTTGGAATTTGAACCCTGAATTTCTTTATGCCAGGACCAGATTACTGTGTATCACATTGTTGCGGTTTAAACCCAGGGACACCAAAAACTATTGAGGTGGAGGCTTTGCCCCCCAAACTGTTGTAATTTTGTGATGTGTTGTAGTGGAACCATCCCAAAGAATTCAGAATCAGACCACATCTATCCAAGTATAGGCATTTATTGAGATTTAAGACTCTCATGAAGCAGGCTAAATTCCAAGAGGAACCCAGTAACTTGAGAGAAAGCAAGGTGGGTTTTTATAGGGTAAAGATGCAATTATACACATAGAATAGAGGAATATAGTCAACATATAGTCAATATTAAAAAGGCAGGAGAAGTTTGTTAAGGGATTAGGTAATGAAGGAGGGTTACCATCTGTGGTCCTGTCTTGGGCTAGATGGATGATGTGATTGTGATTGCACACCTGTTCTCATGGGAAAGGGTCTGGGGGCAGTGACCAGGTAGAGACAGTAGCTAGGTTCCCATCATATGAACACACCTGATGTTTCTGTGTGAACTAAGAGTTCAGGAACACACCTGTTGTTCTAGTGAGCAATGAGGCATAAGTTAGGGCATTGGCAGGGTGGGAGGGTTGGGGCTAGGTAGATACAGTGAGCCTGTAGTGAATTTTGGATATTCGGGCTGAGGGCAGTTCTGTTAGAGTTCCATTAATATTACATTGCATTTCATGTGTTAAGAAGAATCCTAGTAGCAGTGGAGCACTGGGTTCAGGATTAAGAAAGTTAGGCCATGGGGTGGCTAGGTGGACCAGTGAATAGAGCACTGGCCCTGGAGTCAGGAGGAACTGAGTTCAAATCCGGCCTCAAACACTTGACACACTTACTAGCCTTGTGAATTTGGGCAAGTCACTTAACCCCAATTGCCCTCCAAAAAGCAGACAAGCAGACAAAAAAAGAAAGCTAGGCCCCTATATTATATTTTTTAATTACGCAATGAGCAGGTTTTCTTGTTCAGTTTTGTTTTTGTTTTGTTTTCTTTTCAATCATGTCCAACTCTTTATGATGCCATTTGAGGTTTTCTTGGAAGAGATGCTAGAGTTGTTTATCATTTTCTTCTCCAGCTCACTTTAGAGATAAGGAATTGATGCAAACAGTGCTAAATGACTTTTCCATGGTCTCACAACTAAGTACATGAATCCAGATTTGAACACAGGAAGATGAGTCTTCCTGAATCCAGACCAGGAACTATATCCACTGCACCAGAGCTTCCCTAAAGGCAGGCAGTACATATATATCTAATTTATCCATTTTTTTTTCTCTTTCAGATATTTCTTTGATACCTCATTCCTTTAAAAAATGAAGACAAAATTCTTTATCTTTCCTTAAAGGACCTCCATGTTATCCAACATTTAGATTATGCTAAGAGCCATTGTGGTTAGCAATTGCATTTGTTGAATTGTTATTCCCTTAAGTCTCTTACTTTTTCCTTAGAACAACATCCTTCTCTGTCAACCGTGAGCCTCTTCTTAACTTTCTAAGACTCTCATCTAAATTTTCACTTCCTGTTCTGTCTTACCAAGGAGGTAAGAACATGGAGAAAGCATATACTTGTTAAGAGTCTAACTGACAAACAGCTCTTTATCTCCTAAGTTTTTGTATTCATAACAATGAACATATTATACTGAGGGAAGGGGGAAGAGAGACAAAGACAGAGATGGAGAGACAGAGAGAGAGAGACAGAGAGAGAGGGACACAGAAAGAGAGAGACAGAGTCAGAGAGACAGAGAGAGACAGAGACAGAGAGAGAGAAACAGAGACAGAGAGAGACAGAGAGACAGAGACAGAGAGGGCTCAGCATACCCAAGGAGTGGCAGTGACAGACACAGAGAGGGAGAGACAGAGACAGAGAGATAGAGATAAATAGTGAGACAGAGACACAGAAAGACACAGAGAGAGAGAGACAGAGAGACCAGGAGAGATAGAGACAGAGAATGTGTATTGTGGTTCTGTGTGTATGTGTTTAAATATACTTATGTCATTGAAAATTTTATGATATACAACTAGAAACACAGTAGGACAAGAATTACTACATATTCCTTTGGAGACAAGATACAAGATATAAAAATAAATTTAGACCAGTAATGTGGGATCTTTCTGTGCTAAATAAAGTATCCCCTAATGTGGTCAGAATATAGATTCTTGGAATAATGGAGAGGAGCTAAATGGAAGCAAAGGTTAGTAGTATTCACCTTTCCTTCTGAGAAATTGCTCCCTCAGGAATTTGTCTATTCCTTCTTAAATTGTGACAATATGGAGAGGAACTTGAGGACCATTGTTAGTGTTCAGTAAACAGAAGTAGCCATAACAGTTACTTTCTTAGATTATTAGCAGATCAAAAATATGCCTATATGATTCTGTTTTAACAAAGCCTATTTCTGAAAAGCAGGGTGTCCTTTGTGGGCCTCAGCCCAAGAAAAGTATGTTGATCCATATTTAATAAAATACCATATGTTCCTATTGACTTGAATTGCAATAGTAGAACATAAAATATAATGTACCTCTGTTTGAAGAACTATTTAAATTTATTTTCCAGAACTATAGAGATTTCTATAAACAGGTTTTATTATCTTTGCACATTTATTACTGATCTGCCTCCAAATGAATACATATGGCATTCAATCATGTACTAGAGATTTTCTAATTCCACTTTGGAAAGCAAGTCTGTGATAAGGCAGCTCATGCCAACTAGATATTCCATTTAAATATATAACTGATTAATGAGTAGTGCCAGATACAGTAAAATATTGTAAGTTCATCTTAAATGAAGGTCAGTACTACAGGTATGGATGGAAATGAGAATGAGAGATACCCCAATGACATATAGATATTTCTTCTTTCAATTATTTGCTAAGTGTATTCAGTTTCATTTAGTGTGTCACCTAGAAGTACATAGGAATCTCACAGCTATTCTTCCTTTAAGACACATCTCAATACCATGAGTTCCATGAAGACCTCCTATGTTATATAATCACAGATCATGCATTTAGAACAGAGAAGTACCTAAGGAGTCATCTAATTCACCAACTCATTTTATGGTGGAGGAAGTGGAAGCCATAAAAGTAAAATGTCTTGCCTAAAATCATGCAGGTAGTGCCAGAAGTTAGCTTTGGAATCAGAATGTTTGTCTACATATCTAATGCCCTTTCTACCATATCCTTCTTTTATGCCACATTTTTTATGTCTAATCTCTTTACTTCAAGGAATGTGTAATTCCAGAATGGAATTTCTTCTGTCTTTCAAATGGAAACCCATCCATGTTTGTTCATATTTTTCCTTAAATAATGAATTAAATATATCCCCAATGCCTTGGATGTTTTCACTAGGTCTTTATTTTTCAGTGGGCACCAAAGCAGCATGTGAGTTGTCTATCAATTGTGTTTTGCTCTTGCTATGTCAACATTCTAATTTTTTGTTCATATATTTCCTGAATAATATCGCTTATGCTACAACTTTCATACAAGTCACTTTAAAATAATTTGCTACAGGATATTCATGCCTACTATGCATGTCTTCATTGCCCTTTGTATGACCTAATATTCTTAATTTTGGGTGACATAATGACACCCCAGTATTCATTATTTTTAACATCCCTTAAAAATAGTAGTGCTTAAACCTGTCTTCACTAAGATTTGAGAACTTTCCTTCTTTCAATTCACAATTATTCAGTTCTCTAATTTCATATCATCTAGATATTTCATGGGCATATTTATCTAATTTATATAAATGGAGAACTCTGTGTGTGTGTTTCTGTGACTGTGTGTGTGTGTGTGTGTATATATATATCGAGATGAGATTTTGTTTTGGGGCTAACTTATGAGGAGAGTTGTGTGATTTGGCCAGATGAGACTCTGGGCACCTGCTCAGTCCCCCAAATTTGAAAACCCCAGCTGTTGGTGTTTCTCTCTCTGGTAACTAACTCTGTATGTCTGTAATGCTCAGACAGCTAGAAGCCTTGTCTGTTAGTCTGTTGAACTGTGTTATTTTCTCCTTTCTTTTGTCTGCTTGTAATTTTTGTTTGTATTTCTGAAGTTCAAGGTGCTGACTTTTTTTCTTCTCTCTTTTTTAAATTTTTAGTTTACATCATTCATTTCCACAAGATTTTGAGTTACAAATATTCTCCCCATTCTCCCCTACCCACCACCCCAAAATAGTGATACCACAGAATATACTCTTCCCCAATTTGCACTCTCCCATATCTTCCTCCATCCCCCTTCTGATCTTCTAGTAGAGCATGGTGGATTTCTATGCCCCAGTGTCTGTTTATCTTATTTCCCAGTTGCATGTAAAGTAATAGTAGTAATATGTATATATGCACATTTCTATTCCCTTCAACTATTCTCATACTGATCAAAGTTTCATAAATTATAATTATCATTTTGACATGTAGGAATATAAAGAGTGCAACATTTATAAGTTCCTTATGATTTCTTTTCCCTATTTAGCTTCTCATACTTCTCTTGCTTCTTGTATCTGAATGTCAACTTTTCTATTCAACTCTGTTTTTTTTTTCATTAAGAATGCTTGAAAGTTCTCTATTCCACTGAATGAACATATTTCCCCTGAAACATGATACTTAGTTTTGCTGGGTAGGTGATTCTTGATTTTAATCCCAGCTCCTTTGATATCTGGAATATCATATTCAAAGTCCTTCAGTCCTTCAGTGTAGAAACTGCCAGATCCTGTGTTATCCTGATTGTGTTTCCACAATATTCAAAATGTTTCTTTCTGGCTGCTTGTAATATTTTCTCCTTGATCTGGGAATTCTGGAACCTAGCTATAATATCCCTAGAGGTTTTCTTTTTCAGATCTTTTTCAGGAGGTGATCAGTGGATTCTTTCAACCTCTATTTTACTCTCTGGTTCTAAAACATCAAGGCAATTTTCCTTGAGAATGTCTTGAAGGATGATGTCTAGGTGCTTTACTTGATCATGACTTTCAGGTAGTCCAATAATTTTTAAATTATCTCTCCTGGATCTATTTTCCAGGCCAGTGGTTTTTTCCATGACATATTTCACATTACCTTCTTTTTTTTTGTTTGGATCTGTTTAATAGTATCTTTATTTCTCATAAAGTCAGTAGCTTACATTTCCTCAAGTCTAATTGTGAAGGAATGATTCTCTTCAGTGAGCTTTTGAGATTCTTTTTCCATCTGGCAAATTTGACTTTTTAAGGCATTCTCCTCATTGCCTTTTTGATCCTCTTTTGCCATTTGAGTTAGCATATTTATTAAAGTGTTATTTTCTTCAGTCGGGTTGTTGACTCTCAATTCATAATTTTCTTGCATTGTTCTCATTTCTCTTCCCAATTTTTCCTCCACTTCTCTAATCTGGTTTTCAAAATCCTTTATAAGCTCCTCCATGACCTGTAACTAGCTCATATATTTCTCGGAAGTTTTTGGTTCAGGAGTTCTGACTTTGTTGTCTTCCTGCCATTCCAACCTTTGATCCTTTTTGTCCCCAAAACAGTATTCTAATGGTGGATTGTTCTGTTTTCTTTGCTTCCTTTGCTTGCTCATGTTGCCATTCAATTACTTGAATTTTGAGCCTTTTGCCACAGTAGAACTCTGCTACCAGAAAGGGGAGCTTTATTCCAGTTGCTGGGGTTTTTGCAGCTGTTGGAGCTATTAGGTGGGTTCACTCTCTGAAGCCTCAATATGTTCTGGCAAACTGGTCAGACAATCCAGGACCTTCATCCTAGAGAGCAATCCAGATCAAAGCAGATTAGAGCAAGAGTCATTACCCCTCAGACTGGCCATTGGTCTCCCTATAATCTGCAGGCTAGGAGCTCTGAAGCTGCAAGGCTGCAGAGCCTCAGCTGCTCCTCGACCTGGGGGCAAAGGCCAGATGGCACACACTTTGTTCCCACAAAGTCTACAGTGACCTCTCACTTTGGTTTTGGCATCTGTGGGTTGACAATTATGGAAACCACCACAGCTGCTGGTGATCTGAAGTTCCTCCAGCCAGAGGCTGGTCAGACCAGCCTGAGGGTAAAACCTCAGGCTGGTGTGGGGCTGGTCTTGGCTCCCAGAGTGCTTCACTGGCCCATTCCTGCCAGCCTGCTGGGCTGTCTTCAGCAGGAGGTTAGCTTCTCTCTGTCATTTTTTGGGTTCTTTAGCTCCAAAGTTTGTCTACAGTCATTTTTACATGAATTGGAGAGATGGAAGCCAGAGCTGTGCAGAAGTCCTGTTTCTACTCTACCATCTTCACTCCACCCCCCAGTGCTGACTTTTTCCCCTGAACTAAGTGAATGATATCTATGTCTGAGTGCAGTAATATTGTTAACCCCCTTTGACTTATTTTCCTTTAGAAAAGCAGATCAAAGAACCTGTTCTAGCAGCCATATGCTAGGGTGTTTGCTGTTACACTATCATCAAGAAATCTCTCTATGCCCCCAAAAAGAAAGAAATTCCTCTACATAGGTAGCCAACAACTCTGCATATCCCTAAAGTTTTGCATGAATAAATAAGACCATAGAGTCATATAATGTCAGCTCTGAAAGGAATGGAAGAACTCATCTAATTCAACCTTCTCAATTTTTGCATAAATAAATTGAGAGTCAGATTAGTTAACAGATTAGCTGATCAAAAGTGAGTATGCAGAAGAAATAGGATTTAAATATGTGTTATCCTATCACAAGATGACCTCCTACAGTGTAACACCCAGTCACCAAGGCAAATGCTGGAATCCTTCTCAAAAGTTATGGTCAATTTAGAGGAGATTGGAATGGAAACTGCAGGATTCAATGTAAATAGTATTTTGAGATAAGATTCTGTTATGCAAATATTATCCTAGAATGGGAAAAAAAAGGCTAGAAGTTAAGAGCTTGGAAATTGCACATATATTTCTGTAAGAGAATTATAGTGGTCTGAAAAAGAGCACTGAGTGTCAGAGTTGTGAAGAAAGGATAAGGAGTTTTACAGACCTACTGAATTTGGTTGCAAAGAGAATGGGGAAAACAGTGGAGAAAATTAGGGGAGAGGAAAATAATCTCTATTATGCCTATAAAATTTATTGTTAGGGGGTGGCTAGGTGGCACAGTGAATAGAGCAGGAGGACCTGAGTTCAAATGTGGCCTCAAACAATTAACACAAAAATTAGCCACGTGACCTTGGGCAAGTCACTTAACCCCAATTGCCCTAGCCTCCCCCTTCCAAAAAGCAAAAAAAAAAAAAAAATACTGTCATTTGGTTTTTTGCTTACACGATGTTTTTTTGTTTGTTTTTGGTTTTTTTGCTTATGTGAAAAGATATATACCTCTTCAAATATGGCGTTGTTTGTATTTGGAGTTTTCTCAGAGTGTTATATGACTCATATTATCATATCTAAAGCATTATTTCTATTTGTTCTGCAGTTTTGTTTTGTTTTTTATCATTTTCTATTTGTAAAAGAAAATGCCTTTTTTTTTAAACATTTTCTCCCCTTTTAGATGATATTCCATGGGTTCATATGGAATTCATGGTTAATGTCATTCCCCCTCAACTTTAATGAATAATAGACAATATTAATTATGATCAGTTATGCTGACTCAGTGACCCAATTTTCCCATCCCTGCTCATAAATCAGTGTTGGGGAAGGTGTCACCCAGGCTGCAGCTTTACCTACTATTTGTCATATAGCAAGTCACCCCCCTGCCTATCTGTATTTGGGAAATTGTCATATATTTGCCCTCCTGGAGAAGAACTAGGATGTAAAAATCCACCTCCTTTTATTGAAATGAACTTATCTGAATTATTTTTATCTCATTAGGAAGTTTATCAAAAAAAGTTGGTTCCATTTTGAAGGTATTGCTGATCTCCAGTGATGAGTCTGTCAGTGTGTTGCTTGACATACTTTATATAAATTCATTTTAATTCTTTTTGTCCTAAGTTTTGCCTCATGGATTAGGGCAAAAGGAAAAAAATAGTTTTCCTTTCAAGAATTATTATTAGGAGGCAAAATGTGGAATATGCTGGACATTGGATAAATAATCAGGAAAACAGGATACCAGTAGGATCCAGTACTACTACATTATGCTTAAAAATTGAGATTCACATACAAGAGTAAACTAAAGAACTGGGACACTTCTCTGATTGAAAATGACACTTATACTGTAATTTCCTGGATATATCAAATGAAAGTACCTTTTGAGTTTAATTGTGTGCATGTAGTATAGACCAGATTTAACACAGTACAGTTATTTTATTCCTTTTCCAAACTCAAAGCAGTTTTTTAAAAGGCAAAAATAATAAGCTTACAAGTTCATAGTTCTTACTGAATTATGAAACTGCTTTATTTGGTAATCAAGAACCATTTAGGGGGCGGCTAGGTGGTGCAGTGAATAGAGCGCCGGCCCTGGAGTCAGAAGGACCTGAGTTCGGATCCGGCCTCTGACACTAATCCACACAAACAAAAACCTAGCCGTGTAACCTTGGGCAAGTTACTTAACCCCAATTGCCCTAAAGGGGCGGCTAGGTGGCACAGTGAGTAAGAGCGCCGGCCTCGGAGTTGGGATGACCCAAGATCAGATCCAGCCTCAGAAAATGAGCATAAATAATGACTAGCCGTGTAACCTTGAGCAAGTTACTTAACCCCAATTGCTTTAAAAAAAAAAAAAAAAGAACAACCATTTAGAACTGGGCTTCAGTTGAATTATATTTTGCTCTCTTCCAGACAAACTAGACTATTTACTTTGTTTCAAGCTAGTCTTGAACTTTCTCATTCCTGTTGAAATCCAAGCTTTTTGCTTGAAATATTCTCCCCCCTCTATTCACTAGTCAAAATCCTTAATCTTTCAAGGCTAAATTTGCCATGGCTTCCTTGAAACACCAACTTCCCCTTACATATTACCAGTAAAATATTTAAGAAAAAAATTAAAAATGTATACAACTAGGGGTGGCAAGGTGGCATAGTGAATAGAACAGCAGCCCTGGAGTCAGGAGGACCTGAGTTCAAATGTGACCTCAGACACTTAACACAAAAAATAGCTGTGTGTGACCTTGGTCAAGTCACTTAACCCCAATTGCCTTCCAAAAAGCAAAAACAAAATGTATATAACTGGGAAAATTTGATTTTTTTTCTTTTAAAGTTTTTACTTTTAGTTTACAACATGCAGTTATAAAAGTTTCTGAGTTTCAAATTTTCTCCCCTGCCCTCTCTTCCCCTCTGACCACCCAAGGCAGCATGTGATCTGATATAGGTTCTACGTATACCTCGTCATTAAACAGTAGTCAAGTTGTTAACAATAATTATAACCAATGGAATAAACAACAAGAAAGAAGAAATAAAATAAAACAAAACACAAATGAGAGAGACCAAGAAGTTTGCTTCAATCTACATTCAGACTCCATAATTCTTTCTCTGGATGTGGATAGCCTTTCCCATCATTAGTATTTTAGAATTGTCATATAGCTTTGAATTCTTGAGAAGAGCCCATTCTATCAGTCAGTCATCACAGATACAATATGTCTATAATTGTGAACAATATTTTCCTGATTCTGCTGCTCTCACTCAGCATCAGTTTATATAAGTCTCTCTGGGTTATTATGAAATCTGTCTGCTACTCATTTCTTTTTTTTTCTCTTATGGGGGGAAGGCAGGGAAATTGGGGTTAAATTACTTTCCCAACATCACATAGCTAGTAAGTGTTTGGTGTCTAAGGTCATATTTGAACACAGGTCCTCCTGATTCCAGGAACAGTGCTCTATTCACAGTACCACTTAGTCACACCTACTTCATATTTCTTATAGCAAAATATTACTCCATTACATGCTTATACCACAACTTGTCTAGTCAATCCATAATTGATAGGTATCCCCTTGATTTCCAACTCTTTCTCATCACAAAAAGAGCTGTTATAAATTATTTTTGTACATACAGGTCCTCTTCCCACTCTTATGATCTCTTTCAGATATAGCCTTAGAAGCAGTATTGCCAGATCAAAGGGTATACACATTATTATAGCCCGTTGGCTATAGTCCCAAATTGCTCTCCAGAATGGTTGTATGAGTTCCCAACTCCACCAACAATGCATCAGTGTTCCAATTTTCCTGCATCTTCTTCATCATTTATAATGTTCATCTATTTTAATGATAGACAATCTGACTGGTGAGATATGGTTCCTAAGAGATGCTTTGATTTGCATTTTCATTATCAATAATGATTTAGAGCATCTTTTCACATTATTGCAGATATCTTTCATTTCTTCTTCTAAAAATTGACTATTTGTATCCTTTGATCATTTATCAATTGGGGAATGACTTGGATTGTTATAAGTTTGACTCAGTACTCTATATACTAACTCTGTATATTTAAGAATGAGACCTTTATCAGAGACACTAGTTGTAAAAATTCTTCCCCAATTTTATGCTTTCCTCCCAAACATGATTTCATTGGCTTTGTACAAAAACTTTTCAATTTAATTTAATCAAAATTATCCAATTTCATAATGATCTCTATCTCTTGTTTGGTCATAACTTCTTCCCCACTCCATAAATCTGACAGGTAAACTATTCCTTGCTTTCCCAGATTGCTTATAGTATCAACCTTTATGTCTAGATCATGCACCTGTTTAGACTTTATTTTGGTATATGGTATAAGATATAAGTTGAGGCCTAGTTTCTGCCATGCTATGTCCCAGTCTTCCCAGCAGTTTTGTCAAAGAATGAGTTCTTATCCCAGAAAATGGACTTTTGAGCTTATCAAACAATAGGTTATTATAGTCATTGATGACTGTGTCTTATGTACCTAACCTATTCCACTGATCCACCATTCTATTTCTTAGCCAGTAGCAAGGAATTTTGATGACTAATGCTTTGTAATACACTTTAAAGTTTGGTATGACTAGGCTACCTTCCCTAGAATTTCTTTCCATTATTTCCTTGATATTCTGGACCTTTTTTTCTTCTAGATGAATTTTGTTATATTTTTTCTAGCTCTATAAGATATTTTTGGTACCTTAATTGGTATGGCACTAAATAGGTAAATTGATTTAGGTAAAATTGTCATTTTTATTATACTAGCCCAGCCTAACCCCGAGCAACTGATGTGCTTCCAATTATTTAGATCTGACTTTATTTGTGTGAAAACTGTTTTGTAATTATATTCATATAGTTTCTGGGTTTGTTTTTGCAGGTAGAATCCCAAATATTTTATATCTGCAATAAGATTAAGTGGAATTTCTCTTTCTATTTATTGATATTTGACTTCATTAGAAATATATAGGAATGTCAAGGATTTATGTGGTATTACTTTATATCCTGGAACTTTGCTAAAATTATTTATTATTTCAAGTAGTTTTTTTTTTTTTACTTGCTTCTCTAGGATTCTTTAAGTATATCATCCTATCATCTGCAAAGAGTGGTACCTTAGAACCTTTTTTTGCCTATTCTAATTCCTTCAATTTCCTTTTCTTCTCATTGCTACAGCTAAATATCTAGTACCAAATTGAATAACAGTGGTAATAGTGAATATTCTTGTTTCACCCCCAATCTTACTGGAAATGCATCTAGCTTATCCCCATGACATGTAATACTTGCTCATGGTTTTAGGTAGATGCTACTTATCATTTTAAGGGAGACTCCATTTATTCCTATGCATTCTAGTGTTTTTAATAGGAATGGGTGTTGCATTTTGTCAAAAGTATTTTCTGTATCTATTGAGAAAATTATATGGTTTCTACTAGTTTGGGTATTGATATGATCAATTATGCTGATTATTTTCCTAATATTGAACCAGCTTTGCTTTCCTAGAATTAATCCTACCTAATCAAAGTGTATTATTCTTGTAAAAAGTTGCTTCAATCTTTTCGCAAATGTTATATTTAAAATTTTTGCATTTATATTTATGAGAGAAATTGGCCTAAAATTTTCTTTCTCTGTTTTGACTCTTCCTGATTTAGGTATAAATAGCATATTTGTATCATATAGGACTCCTTCTTCAATAATTTTCCCAACCCTCTATAAAGTATTGGAATCAATTGTTCTTTAAATATATGATAGAATTCACTTATAAATCCATCTGGCCCTGGAGATATTTTCCTAGGGAATTCATTGATGGCTTATTCAATGTCTTTTTCTAAGATTCAGTTTTTGAAGAATTTTTGCTATCTCTTCTGTTAATCTGGGCAATTTATGCTTTGTAAATATCCATTTCATTAATATTGTCTAATTCATGGGTATAAAATTGGGCAAAATACTTCTTAATTATTGTTGTATTTTCTCTTTATTGGAAGTAAATTCAATCATTTCATATTTTTTTATTCTGATAACTTAGTTTTCTTTTTTCTTTTTTAAAATCAAATTGACTTAAAGTTTATCTATTTTACTGTTTTTTCCACAAAAAGCAGGTTTTAGTTTTACTTATTAATTCAATAGTTTTCTTAATTTCAATTTTGTTAATATCTCCTTTGGTTTTCAGGGTTTCTAATTTGGTATTTAATTGGGTATTTTCAATTTGTTCTTTTTCTAGATTTTTCAGTTGTATGCCCAATCTCTTCTACTTAACTGAGTATGTTATTCCCTCCTTGAACTTTGATCTCCTTTTTCTCTATTTTATTCATGTAAGCATTCAGAGATATAAAACTTCCCCTAAGAACCTCTTTCACTGCATTCCATAAATTTTGGTATGCTGTCTCATTCGTGTCATTCTCTTGAATGAATTTATTGATTGCTTCTATGATTTGCTGTTTGAACCACACATTCTTTAGAATTATTTAGTTGTTGTTTTTTTTTTTTAGTTTTTAGTCTATCTTTCCATGGCCCTTTATTACATACATACATATATATATATATATATATATATATATATACATATATATATATATATATATGTATATATATATATATGTATATATATATATTATTGCATTGTAGTCTGAAAAGGTATATTTAATATTTCTGCCCTTTTATACTAGATTGTGAGGTTTTTATGCCCTAGTACATGGTCAATTTTTGTGGCTCTGCCATGTAAAAGGTATATTTCTGATTATCTCCATTCATTTTTCTCCAGAGGTTATCATGTCTACCTTATTTAAAATTCTATTCACCTCCTTAGCTTCTTTATTGTTTATTTTGAGGTTAGATTTATCAAGTTCAAAAAGGGGGGAAGCTGAGGTCCTCCACCAGTAACATTTTGCTATCTATTTCTTCCTGTAACTCCCTTAATTTCCCCTCTAAGAATTTGGATGATATGCTACTTGGTGTGAAGGTTTAGTAATGATATTACTTCATTGTCAATGGTGCATTTTAGCAGAATATAGTTTCCTTCTTCATCTTTTTAAACTAGAGCTATTTTTGCTTTTACTTTCTCTGAGATTAGGATTACCACCCCTGCTTTTTTTTTCTTTGCCTACAGCAAAATATATTCTACTCCAGTCTTTTACCTTTACCTTGTGTGTGTCTACCTCTTTCAAATGTGTTTCTTGAAAACAACATATTGTAGGACTATGGTTTGTAATCCATTCTGCTCTCCACCTACATTTTATGAGACAGTTCAGCCTATTCAGCGATTACTATCTGTGTCTTTCTCTCCATCATATTCCACCCACTTTTGTGCTTTTATTTCTCCCTTCCCTGCTCAAAAGAGTTTTGCTTTTGACAAGCACCTTCCTAAATGTCCCCTCCTTCTCAGTCACCCCCCTTTTCTTACTCTTTTCCTTTACTGCCTCTTCCTTCCCTTCTAACCACAGCCCCCTACTTTTCTTTGCCTTTTCCACTTCTACTGTCCATAGGGCATATTAAATTCCTATACTTAACAATGCATGTTATTCCTTCCTTGAACAAAATATGATGAGAATAATTCTCAAGTAATGCTTCTCTCCTTCCCTTCTTTCCATCTACCATAATAATTTTTTGTGTCTCTTCATGATAGATTCTTCTACTTAATTGAGTATGTTATTCCCTCCTTAAACCAGAACCTATGAGAATACAGCTAATACAATGCTCATCTCCCTCCCTTTGTTCCCTCTACTACAATATGCTTTTATGCCTTTTCATGTAATATAATTTACCCTCTTCTGCCTCCTCTTTTCCTCTTCTCCTATTACAAACCTTTAGCATGCCTTAATTAGATTTTGTGATATCACATTGGCTAATTTATACCTACTCCCTCTATCTATGCATATCCCTTTTAAATGTCGTAATAATTATGTGATTCTCAAGATTAACAAGCATCATCCTCCCATATAGGGATGTAAAGAGTTCACTTTTATTAAATAACAAGGTTTTTTGTGTGTATGTGTGTGTGTGTTTTCCTTGTTTACCTTCTTATGTTTCTCTTGACTCATATTTAAATATCCAATTTTCCATTGAACACTGGCCTTTTCATCAGGAGGATCTATGAGTCCCTTATTTCACTGAATGTCCATTTCCTTGCTTGAAAGACTATGCTTGGGGGTGGAGCCAATATGGCGGAGTAGAAACAGCACTTCCAAGGTGCTCTGCCCCACACAACTTCAAATAATGTAAAAGGGGACTCTGAACAACTTCTGGAGCCCCAGCACCCACAGAACAACACAGAGAAGCTAACCTCCAGCTGAGGACAGCCCAGCAGACCTGCAGGGAGAGGCCAGCACAGCACTCTGAGAACGGGCAGCACAGCTCTCTGGGAGCCAAGCGCTGGGAGCCAAGCCCAGGCCCACTTGAGCAGCAGTTTTGGCCCCAGGATGGTTGGGCCAGCAGCCTGCTGGAGGGACCCCAGAACACCAGCAGCTGTGGCAATTCCAGAATTATCAGCACAGATATGCCTAGGACAAAGTGACAGGATAGTGCTCTATGGACTTTGGGACCAGCATTTGCTTCTTCCCCTGGGGGTGAAAAGCCACTGAAGAAACACTGCACAGAAGCTATTTTGCAGCACCACTGGCAGCTCTAGTTCCACATCTGCGAACTGTAGGGAGACTCAGCAATCAGTCTGGGGGTTAATCACTCTTGCTTTAAATTGCCTGGATCTGGATTGTGGTCTGGGGGGGAAATTTGGGGGGGGGGTATCCAATTTGCCAAAGCAGGTGGAGGCTTTGCAGAGGCCACCCAACCTGTGGAAGTTGTGAAGACCCCACACGTTTGGGAAGGAAGTTCTCCTTTCTGGTGCCAGAGTCTCACTGTGGCAACAAGCCCAAAAATCAAGTAATTAAGTGGCAACATGCCTAGGCAAAAGAAACAAAATAAACAGAAAAATTCAACATTGGACTCCTATTTGAGGGGCAAAGAGGTTCAAAGCATGGAGGAGGACTGTGAGGTCAGAACTCCTGCACCAAAAGCCCCAAATGAAAAGACAAGCTGGCTACAGGCCATAGAGGACCTTAAGAAGCAGATAAGAGAAGTGGGGGAAAAATTGGGAAGAGAAATGAGGAAGATGCAAGAAAAGTATGAAATGACAGTCAACAGCCTGACTGAGGAAAATAACACCTTAAAAAATAGACTAACTCAAATGGCAAAAGAGGCTCAGAAAGGCAATGAGGAGAACAATGCCTTAAAAAGCCGAATTTGCCAGATGGAAAAAGAATCTCAAAAGCTCACTGAGGAGATTTATTCCTTCAGAGTTAGACTGGAGAAAATGGAAGCTAGTGACTTTGTGAGGAAAAAAAAGATGCTGTTAAACAGATCCAAACAAATGAAAGAATAGAAGGCAATGTGAAATATCTCATGGGAAAAACCACTGATCTGGAAAGTAGATCCAGGAGAGATAATTTAAAAATTATTGGACTACCTGAAAGCCATGATCAAAGAAAGAACCTAGAAATCATCCTTAAAGAAATTCTCAAGGAAAAGTGCCCTCATGTTTTAGACCCAGAGGGAAAATAGAGGTTGAAAGAATCCACAGATCACCTCCTGAAAAAGATCCCAAAAAGAAAACTCCTAGGAATATTATAGTCAGGTTCCAGAACTCCCAGATCAAGGAGAAAATAATACAAGCAGCCAGGAAGAAACAATTTCAGTACTGTGGAAACACAATCAGAATAGCCCAGGACCTGGCAGCTTCTACACTGAGGGATTGAAGGGCATGGAATATGATATTCCAGAGGGCAAAAGAGCTGGGATTGAACCCAAGGGTCACCTACCCAGCAAAAATGAGTATCTTGTTTCAGTGGAAAATATGGTCATTCAGTGGAATAGAAGACTTTCAAGCACTTTTGAGGAAAAAAACAGAGTTGAATAGAAAATTTGACATCCAGACACAAGAAGCTAGAGATGACTGAGAAGGTAATCAAGGAAAAGAAATCAAAAGGAAATTATCAAAGTTGAACTATTTACATTCCTACATGGAAAAACTATAACTGTGTCTGATGAAACCTTTCTCATTATGAAAATAATTGAAGAAGGGTATATGGTCATATGTTTACAGGTATACATGGATAGAGGGCACAGGTTGAATTTGATGGGAAGGGATGATTCTTAAGGAGTGAAGTTAAGAGGTGAAAGAGGAAAGTGGCAAGAGGAGATGGGGAGAGACAGGATAGGGTAAACTATCTCAGGTAGAAGAGGCAAGGGGAAGTAGTTCCAGGGGAGGGGAAGAACAGGAAGGCAAAAAGGCAAAAGCATATTCTCATTGAAGTTGGCTCAAGGAGAGAATCACATACATACTAAATGGGTTATCTCACCCTGCAGGAGAGTAGGGGAAAGGGGGATGAGAGGAGGGATGATGGAGAGCAGGGCATTCTGGGGGGATGGGAAGATGGAAGTACCCACTATCAAAGAGGGACAGGATCAAAGTAGGGAATGGACCAGGTGGGAGGTGAGATGTGTGGGACTGAAATGTAAGCAGTCTTTTACAATATATCTACTATGGTAATGTTTTGCATAGTTATACATGTACCATACATACTGAATTGCTTATCTTCTCAGAGGGAGTGGGTGACAAGGGAGGAAGGGAATGGATCTGAAAATCGAAGTTTTAAAATTAAACGTTTCATAAGATGTCCAGGCATTGGGGCTCAGAGATTCATCTTGCCCTAATGGCAAAGTCGAAGGTGGTATGGGAGAAGATATGAGAGAGAACAGATTGGATGAGGGGATATCTAGTGGGATTGCTACTCTGGGGTGGTAGATAGGGAAAAAATGGGGGAAAATTGTAACTCAAAATCTGGTGGAAATTAATGATGTAAACCAGAAGTTAATAAAGCATTTAAAAAAAATATTATTCTCAGTGATCCATTGTTGTAGGCCAAGCCCCTTTGTGTTATGATGTATCATATTCGAATCCTTCTGATCTTTTAATGTAGAAGCTGCAGGGTCCTCTGTCATCCTGACCTTTACAAAATTCAGAAAAAATAAAGCCTGGTTAAGCTAAGTAGCATGAAAACAAAGTCATTTATTAGACTATAATCATAGATATCTACAGTGTGTGCTTGCCTATGTGGAGACTGGGAGAGGGAGAAGAAAAGGTAACAATATTATTGTAGGACACAGACAACATAACACGAGTCACTACTTATATTGCAGAGCAACTCATAAACTATCCCTCCTCCCCTTCAAGACCAAATTATTCTCACTTAGATCCAATTTATAGTCACTATCTGACAGACAATAAAATTAAATGGAAAAGAACATTATGAAATTTAAAAGGGACAATATAAGGTTTCTTGTTGGGTTCATATAAATCTCTTACTTTATGCCACATTCCACCCCATATGAAGTATGTTGTTGTGATCCAGGGACTACAGCTGAAGAATAATATCAACAGGAGAGAGGGAAAAGTTCAGAGGGGGTAAACCAGTATGGTAAAGGGCCTTTAATTCATGTAATATGATAATAATTATATGGAAATGTTTAGCTGTAATGGCAAGAACAGAGGTAGTATATACCTTTTTTAGCTATTGAATTAACAACTTGTTTCAGTTCAAGTTTCTTTTGAGCATTGTATTGTCTGTTAAGAAACAATGCATGAGGGGACAGAGCCAAGATGGTGGAGTAGAAACAGCTCATCCAAGCCACTCTGCCCCCAGATTCCCCCCAAACTATGTAAAAGGGGACTCTGAACAACTTCTGGAGCCCCAGCACCCACAGAAAAACACAGAGAAGCTAACCTCCCTCTTAGGACAGCCCAGCGGCCCTGCAGGAAGGACCAGCACTCAGAGCCCGGGAAGCCGAGATGAGCCGGAGCTGAGGTCCCCGTGAGCCGAGGTTTTAGCTCCAGGACGCCAGGGCCAACAGCCGGCTGGAGGAACCGCAGAAGACCAGCAGCAGTGGCGACTCCAGAATTATCAACATAGACATGCCTAGGACGAAGTAAGAGGTTAGTGTCCTATGGACTTTGGGACTTGTATTTGGGGGAATGTGTCGGCTCCCTCCCCTGGGGTCTAGAAGCCTATGAGGAGACATGCCATTTTGTAGCTTTCAGAGGCAGCTCCAGTTCCTGGCCTGATTGTAGGGAGATCCAGATATCAGTCTTGGGGGGATAATCTCTCTTGCTTTAACCTCCCTGGATCTGGATTGTGATCTAGGGTGGAAGTCGTGGGTGGGTTTCCAGCTTGCCAGAAACGGAAGTTGCCCCCCCCACACACATTCCGGACGAAAATTCCCCTATCTGGCACCAAAGACATAGTGTGGCAACAAGCCCCAAAGTCAAGTAATTAAGTGGCAACATGCCAATGCAAAGGAAATAAATTAAACAGAAAAATGCAACCCTGGACTCCTACTTTGGGGGCAAGGAGGGTCGAAGCATGGAGTGGGAAGAGGACTGTGAGGTCAGAAGTCCTGCTCCAAAAGCCTCAGGGGAAAACATAAGTGGGTTGCAGGCCATAGAGTACCTTAAGAAGGACATTAAAAATCAAATAAGAGAAGTGGAGGAAAAATTGGAAAGAGAAATGAGAAGGAAGCAGGAAAAGTATGAAATGAGGGTCAACAGCCTGACTGAGGAAAACAACACCTTGAAAAATAGACTAACTCAAATGGCAAAGGAGGCCCAAAAGGGCAATGAGGAGAAGAATGCCTTAAAAAGTCGAATTTGCCAGATGGAAAAAGAATCTCAAAAGTTCACTGAGGAGATTCATTCCTTCAGAGTTAGACTGGAGCAAATGGAAGCTAGTGACTTTATGAGAAATCAAGATACTATTAAACAGATCCAAACAAATGAAAGAATAGAAAGCAATGTGAAATATCTCATGGGAAAAACCATTGACCTGGAAAATAGATCCAGGAGAGATAATTTAAAAATTATTGGACTACCTGAAAGCCATGATCAAAGAGAGAACCTAGAAATCATCCTTAAAGAAATTCTCAAGGAAAATTGCCCTCATGTTTTAGACCCAGAGGGGGAAATACAGGTTGAAAGAATCCATTGATCACTTCCTGAAAAAGATCCCAAAAAGAAAACTCCCAGGAATATTATAGCCAGGTTCCAGAATCCCCAGATCAAGGAGAAAATTCTACAAGCAGCCAGGAAGAAACAATTTTAATATTGTGGAAACAGAATCAGAATAGCCCAGGACCTGGCAGCTTCTACACTGAGGGATCGAAGGGCATGGAATATGATATTCCAGAGGACAAAAGAACTGAGAATGAACCCAAGGGTCACCTACCCAGCAAAACTGAGTATTTTGTTTCAGGGGAAAATATGGTCATTCAGTGGAATAGAGGACTTTCAACCATTCTTGAGGAAAAAACCATAATTGAATATAAAATTTGACATCCAGACACAAGAAGCAAGAGATCCCTGAGAAGGTAATCAGGGAAAAGAAATCAAAAGGAACTTATCAAAGTTGAACTATTTACATTCCTATATGGAAAAAGAATAACTGTGACTGATGATATCTTTGTCACTATGAAAATAATGGAAGAAGGGTGTGTGGTCATATGAATACATATGTGAATGTGTGTGTATATGGATAGAGGGCATAGGTTGAATTTGTTGGGAAGGGAGAATACTCAACGGAGGAAATTATGATGTGAGAGAGGAAAGTGGCAAGAGGAGATGGGGAAAGACAGGGCAGGGTAAACTAGCTCATGTAGGAGAAGGAAAGGGAAGTGGTCGCAAGGGAGGGGGAGAATAGGAAGGGAAAAAAAAAGGCAAATTCACATTCTTATTGAATTTGGTTCAGGGAGAGAATGACATATATACTAAATGGGATATCTCAACCTGCAGCAGAATAGGGGGAAGGGGGATGAGAGGAGGGATGATTGATGGGGGCGGGCATCCTTGGGGGGAGGGGAGGTTGGAAGTACCCACTATAGAAGAGGGACAGGATCATGTAGGGAATGGACCAGGTGGGGGGTGGGATGAGTGGGAGGGATTTATAAGCAGCCTTGTACAATATATCTACTATGATAATGTTTTGCATAGGTAGACATGTACAACATATACTGAATTACTTATCTCCCCAGAGGGAATGGGTGACAAGGCAGGAAGGAAATGGATCTGAAATTCAAGGTCTTAACATTAAATGTTTCAAATATATATAAATACTATTACTAATACTCTTTTGCTTATAATTGGGAGATAAGAAGTGCAGGCATTGGGACACAAAGATTCACCTTCCTCTGATGGAAAAGTCGAAGGGGTTATGGGAGAAGGTATGGGAGAGAGCAGATTGGAGGAAGCGATATCTTGTGGGACTGCTATTCTGGGAGGTTGAGTAGGGGAATAACGGGGGGGAAATGATTGTAACTCAATTCTGGCGGAAATGAATGATGTAAAACAGAAGTTAATAAAGCATTTGTTTAAAAAAAAAGAAACAATGCATGAACCCCACAACTAGTAAACACTAGAACTCATTTTATACTGATAATTTGGTTTTCTTTCTTTTTTTAAATCAAATTGACTTAAATTTTATCAATTTTATTGTTTTATTTTTCATAATGCCAAGTCTTAGTTTTACTTAGTTTTACTACTTTACTTACTTTACTTAGTTTTACTTATTTACTTATTTTCAATAATTTTCACAATTTCAATTTAGTTAATATCGCCTTTGGTTTTCAGTGTTTCTAATTTGGTATTTTATTGGGGATTCAACAGGAAGGTGAGGAGCTAATGACCACATATAAGAAGAGGCCTTGGCTAGAGAAAGTAGAACTGAAAAAAGGACTCTTGTGGTGACAGAGTCAAGGAGGAAACTTGTGGTATTCCAGCACTCTGTTTGTCTGCTCAGTCTGTATTGAGGTTTGTTTGTGATACTTTGTACAGAAGCCCTGGGAAGTTACTGGAAACCCTGAAAGAGGATTTTCTGGTAGCATGTTTATGGAAGTCCTGGAGGAGGGTTTTGGAGGTACTGGAACTTTACCGATGATTTGTGCTAACCTCTTGGACCTTGTTTGTGAGTCTGTTGACTTCTATGTTGATGGTTTTGTTGAGTTCTCAGACCTTGTTGGTTGTTCTGAGTTGATTTCACAGCAGATAGTGAATTGATGATGGTGCTGGCAATGTGTATGAATATTATTGTGGTTCTGTCAAACTTTGTCTTCCCAGAAACAGGAACTGTGAAGGACTTGAGGTGGACTGGACACTGTGAACTTCAATATTGAATGGGAACTGGATGAAGAATTGGACAAAGAGCTGGGCAAGAAACTGGGAACAGCCTGTCTTTGAACCCAGGTGACAGCTGGAGCTGGGACTATGGAAGAGGAGCCAGAGCCAGCATTGAGTCAAGGTTGAAAGGAGACGTTACTTGGATGCTGTGTATTGACTGAGAAGATTATGATTTATTGTGATGTAGGGGTGGAGAACTTTGACTTTTGTCCTTTGTGATTGAATTAAGGATTTTCTGATTGACTAAATGAATGTACTTTGTTTAAAACTATGTGACCACTTTGGTGAAAATTATGTGGCCATTTTAGTGATAAGTTGTTAAGTTGTAACATTGGGAATGCTGTATTTTGATTTGCAATGAATGCTTTGGTCTGATTTGTTATTGGAAAACATCAGAACCTAGAAAGCGTTCACAGTAGCAGTCCTCTGGAAATATGCTCATGCATGGCTTTACAATAATTCTACTTGTTATTTCTTCCTGAAACTGAGCCTATATTTGTGTGTTTGCAACTTTCATGAATTGTTTCTGTTTCTATATTTGAGGTTCCAAATAGAAGAAATTGATTCTTTATCCCAAATGACAAAGTTTGAAGCACTCTAAGGCCTAGGAGTATTCTCTTTTCTAGGTAATGTAAGACCCTCCTCCAGGACTTCTGTAAACACACAACCAGAAAATCCTCTTTCAGGGTTTCCAGTAAGTTCCCAGGGTTTCTGTACAAAGTATCACAAACAAACATCAACATAGACAGCAGATAAACAGAGTGCCAGGATACCACAAGTTTTCTCCTTCTTGACTCTGCCACCATAAGAGTCCTTTTCTCAGTTCTGCTGTCTCTAGCCACAGTCTATCCTTATATAAGGTCATTAGCTCCTGCCCTTCCTCTTGCAGGAGTTCATGAGTTCTAGGGTTCCTAAGTTGTGGGATTCACGATTCTGTTTCTTTTTTTTCTTTTTTTTTAAAGCAGTTGGGGTTAAGTAACTTGCTCAAGGTTACACGGCTAGTCATTATTTATGCATGGGTGCTCATTTTCTGAGGCCAGATCTGATCTCGGGTTGTCCCAACTCCGAGGCCGGCACTCTTATGCACTGCGCCACCTAGCCGCCCCGCACAATTCTGTTTCTTAACAGACTTCATACAAGGCTCAACAGAAACTTCAACTGAAACAAGGTGTTAATTCAATAGCTGATTCAAGGTGTGAACTACTTCTGTGCTTGCCATTACAACTATCCAAAATAATAACAGATAGACTTCTACTTTGAGTGTTCTTCCCTGGAGGTGCTTAGGTAAAGGTTAAGAAACAATTTCTTTATTTTTTAACTTTTTGAAAAAAAAATTATTTATTTTAGTTTACAAAATTCATTTACACAATCCGTTCAGTTCCAAATTTTTGCCCCTTTTGATCCCCATGGCGGCATGCAATCAAATATAAGATCTGCAAATACCTTCACATTAAACATTAGTCAAGTTGTAAAGAAGGATTATAACCAATGGAGTGAACAATGAGAAAGAAGAAACAAAATAAAAGACAAAAGAAAGAGAACGAGAAGTTTGCTTCAATCTGAGTTCAACCTCTGTAGTTCTTTCTTTTTTTTTAAACATTTAAGTTCACTAGCAGTTTTTCTTCTTTATTTATTTGCTTTTTTGGAGGAAGGTAGGTCAATTTGCGTTAAGTGACTTGCCCAAGGTCATAAGGCTAGTTTTTGTTTTGTTTTGTTTTGTTTTTTCATTAAACAAATGCTTTATTAACTTCTGGTTAACATCATTCATTTCCACCAGATTTTGAGCTACAATTTTCCCCCATTTTCCCTACCCACCACCCCAGAATAGCAGTCCCACTAGATATCCCCTCATCCAATCTGCTCTCCCCCATATCTTCTCCCATACCCCCTTTGATTTTGCCATTAGGGCAAGGTGAATCTCTGAGCCCCAATGCCTGGACATCTTATGAAACATTTAATTTTCTCCTTTTGTTACAGCACAATAATATTCTATGGCATTCCTATACCACAAATAGTCTAGCCACTTCCCAGTTGTCTAAAGAGCAATGTAAGGCAACTATTTAGAGTCTGGTTCAATTCTTTTTTTTTTTTTTAAAGCAATTGGGGTCAAGTAACTTGCTCAAGGTTACATGGCTAGTCATTATTTATGCGTGGGTGCTCATTTTCTGAGGCCGGATCTGATCTCGGGTCATCCAAACTCCGAGGCCGGCGCTCTTACTCACTGCGCCACCTAGCCGCCCCTTTAGGGCAATTGGGGTTAAGTAACTTGCCCAAGGTTACATGGCTAGGTTTTTGTTTGTGCGGATTAAGTGTCGGAGGCCGGCTCCGAACTCAGGTCCTTCTGATTCCGGGGCCGGCGCTCTATTCACTGCGCCACCTAGCCGCCCCTCAATTCTTTTTTTTTTACTTTAAATCCACTTTTATGATCTTCCCTCCTACCTGTTATCTTTCCTCCTAATTTCATTTCTTCCTCCAATCCCCATTCTCCCTTGTTGAGTTCGATGTATTACAATATCAAACTGTATATCCTTTGTCCATTTCAGATAAAAGTGGTGTGCATCTGATGCCTACTTCCTTCACTACTTTCTCCATATTTGTAATTTCTTCTTTTCAGGTTCCCAATGATGAGAAAGGTCAAATTCCATTCCCTTCTTGTGCACGTCTTTCCCCCTCCTTTTTCTTTCCTCTGTTTTGAATCCTCAAAACAAAACCAATGTATTACCAGAATCTCTATTTTTCTTATTTAAAGACATTAAGCTTTAAAAAATGCTTGTTTCATCTCTATTAGAATGTTAGTACTGCATCATAATTTTACCTTTCTAGGTTACTCTGAACTCAAGTTGTACTTCTTAGTTCTTACTCAGGTCTAATCATCAACAGATATGCTTGAAAGACCTCCATTCCATTTTTCCCCTGTAGGAATATACTGAGTTTTTTTTTTAAAGAGTAAGTTATTCTTATACTGTAAGCAATCTGGGAAAGCATGGAATAGTTTACCTGTCAGATTTGTGGAGAGGGAAAGACTTTGTGACCAAACAAGAAATAGCAAGCATAGCCTCTTTGGTGAAGGTATCGCCGCCACATCTGCTTGGAGTTGGCAGTCTCTGCCTCTCTCTACCTCCTGACTCACCGCTGTTCGCTCTCACCGAGGAATAAGTCGGTCAGGAAGCCGCCCTGCCGCCATGGCATTCAAAGACACCGGCAAGGCCCTTGTGGAGCCCGAAGTGGCCATCCACTGGATCCGGATCACCCTGACCAGCCGCAAAGAGAAATCACTCGAGACAGTGTGTGCTGACCTCATCAGAGGAGCCAAAGAGAAGAACCTGAAAGTGAAGGGACCTGTTCCAATGCCCACCAAGACACTTCGAATCACAACTAGAAAGACTCCTTGCGGTGAAGGTTCAAAGACTTGGGATCAGTTCCAGATGAGAATCCACAAATGCCTTATTGATTTGCACAGTCCTTCTGAAATTGTTAAACAGATCACTTCTATCAGCATTGAACCAGGTGTAGAAGTTGAAGTCACCATTGCAGATGCCTAACCAATCATCTCTTTTAATAAATTGATTGCAACAAGGACGAATCACAGTCATCTTGCCATCATTTTACGAGGGGACAGGAGGAATCATTGGAGCCAAGTATGAGAGTCGGGCCCCCAGTGGAGAAAACAGCTTCTCCTACAGCTTTTGGCCTCCAGCCTGGAAGATTAGAAACTGCCTGCCTGTATAATACAGGGGCTAGAATGGGAAAGTAAATTCTAGTTGCTCCAATCCCTTATCCCTCCTTCATGAAGTAGAAAACCCCAGAAACATTTAATTTTAAAACTTCGATTTTCAAATCCATTCCCTTCCTCCCTTGTCACCCACTCCCTCTGAGAAGATAAGCAATTCAGTATGTGTGGTACATGTATAGCTATGCAAAACATTACCATAGTAGATATATTGTAAAAGACTGCTTATATTTCAGTCCCACACATCTCACCTCCCATCTGGTCCATTCCCTACTTTGATCCTGTCCCTCTTTGATAGTGGGTACTCCAACCTCCGCTCCCCCTAGAATGCCCTCCCCTCTATCATCCCTCCTCTCATCCCCCTTCCCCCTACTCTCCTGCAGGGTGAGATATCCCATTTAGTATGTATGTGATTCTCTCCTTGAGCCAACTTCAATGAGAATATGCTTTTGCCTTTTTGCCTTCCTGTTCTTCCCCTCCCCTGGAACTACTTCCCCTTGCCTCTTCTACCTGAGATAGTTTACCCTACCCTGTCTCTCCCCATCTCTTCTTGCCACTTTCCTCTCTCACCTCTTAACTTCACCCCTTAAGAATCATCCCTTCCCTTCAAATTCAACCTGTGCCCTCTATCCATGTATACCTGTAAACATATGACCATATACCCTTCTTCAATTATTTTCATAATGAGAAAGGTTTCATCAGACACAGTTATAGTTTTTCCATGTAGTAATGTAAATAGTTCAACTTTGATAATTTCCTTTTGATTTCTTTTCCTTGATTACCTTCTCAGTCATCTCTAGCTTCTTGTGTCTGGATGTCAAATTTTCTATTCAACTCTGTTTTTTTCCTCAAAAGTGCTTGAAAGTCTTCTATTCCACTGAATGACCATATTTTCCACTGAAACAAGATACTCATTTTTGCTGGGTAGGTGACCCTTGGGTTCAATCCCAGCTCTTTTGCCCTCTGGAATATCATATTCCATGCCCTTCAATCCCTCAGTGTAGAAGCTGCCAGGTCCTGGGCTATTCTGATTGTGTTTCCACAATATTGAAATTGTTTCTTCCTGGCTGCTTGTATTATTTTCTCCTTGATCTGGGGATTCTGGAACCTGGCTATAATATTCCTGGGAGTTTTCTTTTGGGGATCTTTTTCAGGAGGTGATCTGTGGATTCTTTCAACCTCTATTTTGCCCTCTGGGTCTAAAACATCAGGGCAATTTTCCTTGAGAATTTCTTTAAGGATGATTTCTAGGTTCTTTCTTTGATCATGGCTTTCAGGTAGTCCAATAATTTTTAAATTATCTCTCCTGGATCTATTTTCCAGATCAGTGGTTTTTCCCATGAGATATTTCACATTGCCTTCTATTCTTTCATTTGTTTGGATCTGTTTAACAGCACCTTGATTTCTCACAAAGTCACTAGCTTCCATTTGCTCCAGTCTAACTCTGAAGGAATGAATCTCCTCAGTGAGCTTTTGAGATTCTTTTTCCATCTGGCAAATTCGGCTTTTTAAGGCATTGTTCTCCTCATTGCCTTTCTGAGCCTCTTTTGGCATTTGAGTTAGTTATTTTTAAGGTGTTATTTTCCTCAGTCAGGCTGTTGTCTGTCATTTCATAGTTTTCTTGCATCTTTCTCATTTCTCTTCCCAATTTTCCCCCACTTCTCTTATCTTCTTCTTAAGGTCCTCTATGTCCTGTAGCCAGCTTGTATTTCCATTTGGGGCTTTTGGTGCAGGAGTTCTGACCTCACAGTCCTCCTCCATGCTTTGAACCTCTTTGCCCCTCAAATAGGAGTCCAATGTTGAATTTTTCTGTTTATTTTGTTTCTTTTGCCTAGGCATGTTGCCACTTAATTATTTGATTTTGGGGCTTGTTGCCACAGCAGGACTCTGCCACTAGACAGGAGAGCTTCCTTCCCAAACATGGGGTCTTCACAACTTCCACAGGTTGGGTGGCCTCTGTAAAGCTTCCAACCCCTCTGGCAAATTGGATACCCACCCCAACCTCCCCCGCCCCCAGACCACAATCCACATCCAGGCAGTTTAAAGCAACAGTGATTAAGCCCCAGACTGATTGCTGGATCTCCCTACAATTCCCAGACCAGGACCAAGAGCCGCCACTGACACTGCAAAATGGCTTCTGTGCCATGTTTCTTCAGCAGCTTTTCACCCCTGGGGGAGGAAGCCGCTGTGTTCCCCAAATACTGGTCCTAAAATCCATAGGGCACTAACCTCTCACTTTGTCCTAGGCATATCTGTGCTGATAATTCTGGAATTGCCACAGCTGCTGGTGTTCTGGGGTCCCTCCAGCCAGCTGCTGGCCCAGCCTCCCTAGGGCTAAAACTGTGGCTCATGCAGGCCTGGGCTCATCTCCCAGAGGGTTGCACTGTCGGTTCCCAGCCAGCTGTGCTGCCTGCTCTCAGAGCACTGTGCTGGCTGCTCCCTGGAGGGTTGCTGGGCTGTCCTCAATGGGAGGTTAGCTTCTCTGTGTAATTCTGTGGGTGCTGGGGTTCCAGAAGTTGTTCAAAGTCCCCTTTTACATTGTTTGGAAGTTGTGTGGGGCAGAGCACCTTGGAAGTGCTGTTTCTACTCCGCCATCTACAAGGCTAGTTTTATCTTAAGTGTCTAAGGCCAGATTTTCACCCAAGTCCTCCTGCCAGTGCTCTATTCACTGAGCCACCTAGCTGACCCTATAGTTCTTTCTCTGGATATGGATATCCCTTTCCATCATGAGTCTTTTGTAGGTGTCTTCTAACCTTATATTGCTGAGAGAAGCCCAGTTTATCAAAGGTAATAATCACACAAATGATGTATCTTCAATTTTCTACAAAGTTCTCCTGATTCTTCTCTCCTTACTCAGCATTAGTTTGTATTTCTCTCTCCAGGTTATTTATGAAGTCCCTCTGGTCCTCATTTCTTATAGCACAACAGTATTCCATTACATGCATTCACCACAATTTGTTTAACTCTTCCCAAATTGATGTACATCCCTTTGATATCCAATTTCTTGCCACCATAAAAAGAGCTGCTATAAATATGTTTATATGTATGGGTCCTTTTCCTGTTTAAATAATCTCTTTGGCATACAACCCTAGTAGTGGTAACGCTAAGTCAAAGTTCCAAATTTTCCTCCAGAATAGTTGAATCAAGTCCCAATTCCACCAAAAATGTATTAGTGTTCTAATTTTCCCAAATCTCCAGCATTTATCATTTTCCTGTTTTGTCATCTTAGCCAATCTGACCAGTTGAGATGTGGTAACTCAGAGTTGTTTTGATTTACATTTCTCTAGTCAATAGTGACTTAGAGCATTTTTTAATATGCTTATAGATTTTTTCAATTTCTCCCTCTGAAAATTGCCTGTTCATATTCTTTGACCATGTATCAATTGGGGAATGCCTTATATCCTTATAGATTTGACTCGGTTCTCTGTATACTTGAGAAATGAGGCCTTTATCAGAGACATTGGTCATAAAAATTCTTTCCCAGTTTTCCACTTCCCTCCTAATCTTGATTACATTGGCTTTATTTATACAAAAACTTTTCAATTTAATGAAAGCAAAATTATCCATTTTCATAATACTTTCTAACTCTTATTTGGTCATACAATCTTCCCTTCTCCATAAATCTGACAGGTAAACTATTCCTAGATCTCCAAGATTGGTTATAGTATCAGCCTTCACACCTAGGTCATGAAACCATTTAGACTTTATTTTGGTGTACAGTGTATGATATTGTAAGATGTCCAGTTTCTGCCATTCTATTTTCCATTTGTTTTTCACAGCAGGTTTGTCAAATAGTGAGTTCTTATCTCAGGAGTCGGGGTCTTTGGGTTTATCAAGCAGTAGGTTAGTATAGTCATTGACTTCTCTGCCTGGTGTACCTTATCTCTTCCACTGATCCACTACTCTATTCCTTAGCTAGTACCAAGAAGTTTTGATGACTGCTGCTTTAAAATATAGATTAAAATCTGCTATGGCTAGGGCACCTTCTCTAGCATATCTTTTCATTAATTCCCTGGATATTCCGGACCTTTTTCTCTTCCAGATGAATGTTACTATTTTTTCTATATTTTTGGTAGATTGATTGGTATAGCACTTAATATGTAAATTAATTTCTTTAAATATGTCATTTTTATAATAGTAGCTCAACCTAGCCACAAGCAGCTGATGTTTTTCCATTTATTTAAATCTGACTATATTTGTGTGAAGAGTTTTGTAAATTTGTTCATAAAGTTCTTGGGTTGGTTTTGGCAGATAGATTTCCAAATATTTTATGATGTCTATAATAATTTTAAATGCAATTTCTCTTTCTATTTCTTGTTGAATTTCTATAGAAATGTATAGGAATCTGTTATTGTGTACAAATTTCTCCTAGTTCTGCTCTTCACACTCAACATCAGTTTGTATAAGTCTCTCCAGGTAAGTATGAAGTCCATATGCTCCTCATTTCTTATTGCACAATAGTATTCCATTACACTCATATTCCACAACTTGTTTAGCCATTCCCCAATTAACGGACATCCCCTTAATTTCCAATTCTTTGCCACCACAAAAAGAGCTGCTATAAATATTTTTGCACGTAGAGGTCTTCCTCCCACTTCTATGATCTCTTTGGGATACAACCACAGAAGTGGTATTACTAGGTCATAGGGTACGCAATTATTTATAGCCCTTTGGTATAGTTCCAGACTGCTCTCCAGAATGGTTGAATCAGTGCACAACTCCACCAACAATGCATTAGTGTTCCAATTTTCCCACATCCTCTCCAGCATTTGTCATTTGCCTGTTTTGTCATCTTAGCCAGTCTGACCAGTGAGATGTGGTAACTCAGACTTGTTTTGATTTGCATTTCTCTAATCAATGCTGATTTAGGGCAATTTTTCATATGCTTATAATATCTTTAATTTCTACCTCTGAAAATTGCCTGTTCATATCATTTTACTCTTTATAAATTGGAGAATGCCCTGTATTCTTATAGATTTGACACAATTCTCTGAATATTTTAGAAATGGGGCCTTCATCAGGACACTAGTTGTAAATCCCGAATTTCCCACTTCCCTCTTAATCTTTATTACATTGGCTTTGATTGTACAGAAAATTTTCAATTTAATATAATTACCGTTATCCATTTTTTATTCTATAATGCTCTCTAACATTTGTTTGGTCATAAAATCTTCCCTTCTCCATAAATCTGACAGGTAAACTATTCCTTGCTTTCCCAGATTGTTTAGTGGACTCTTGTCAGGAATGCAAGGTTATAAGACAACTCCAAAAGACTCATGATGGAAAGAGATGTCTACATTCAGAGAAAGATCTAGAAAGAACAGAGTTTGAATGCAGACTGAAGCAAACTACCTGCTCTCTTTCCCTTTCTTGTTTCTTTTGTTTCCTCCTTCCCATTGTTCATTCAAAGGGTTAAAATCCTGTACAACCTGACTAATGTCTAACGTGAAAGTATTTGCAAATCCTATACTTGATTGCATGCCATCATGGGGGGGCGGGGAGAAAAGGGAGGGGAAAAAATTTGAAACTCAAGGGATTGTGGAACTGAATCTTGTATACTAAAAGTAAACAAATTAATAAAGCCAAAAAAAAAAAGAAATATATAGGAATGCTGAGTATTTATGAGCATGTATTTTATATCCTGAAAATTTGCTAAATTTATTTTTTTATTGTCTCAAGTAGTTTTTAACTCAATTCTCTAAGTACATCATTGTATCATCTGCAAAGAGTGATAGCTTAGTCTCTTCTTTGCCTAATCTGATTCCTTCAGTTTCTTTTTCTTCTCTTATTGCTATAGCTAACAATTTTAGTACCAAATTAAATAAGAAGGGTAACAGTGGACATTCTTGTTTTACTGCTGATATTATTAGAAATGGTTCTAGCTTAACCCATTATACATAATATTTGCTGATGGTTTTAGATAGATGCTACTTATTATTTTTAGGAAGATTCTATTTATTCCTATCCTTTTTTAATGTTTTTAATAGGAATGGGTGTTGTATTTTGTCAAAAGCTTTTTCTGCATCCATTGAGATAATCATATGGCTCCTACTAGTTTTGTTGTTGATATGATTGATTCCATTCATAGTTTTCCTAGTACTGAACCATCCTTGCATTCCTGGAAAAATCCTACCTGATCAAATTGTATTATTCTCATGAAAAGTGGCTGTAGTCTTTTTGCTAATACTTTATTTTAGTTTTTTTGCCTCTTTTCCCTTTTCATTTGAGATTTAAAGACTAAAACTTAAATACACAATAAGGAAAGAAAAATTTAAAAATAATATTATGAACCTAAATATTAAGGGTTAATTTTTTAGAAAGGAAAGAAAAAAGTGTTATGTGATAATAAAATGAAAGAGAATATTCAAAATACATGGCAATAAGTTTCTATTTCAGGAAAGTCTATGTAGTAAATACTAAGTGTTGTGTTAAGAGCTATCCATCTTTTATTTACTTCCTTGTAAGTTTTCTTTGGCATTCTGCTGTGCATTTTTTACTTTGTTCTTTCCCCTGACACATTGTCTCCCTCCCCAAGAAATCTACAATTGAGTGGATATATTTATATAGAGTTATAGATGTATACATAAACATATACATATATACACATACATACATGTATACACACATATGTGTGTGTATACTTTCTCTAAAAAAAAAATCTACCCTTGAGATTTGTTTTAATGTCTGGGTGTAACCTCTTATTTCCCTCTACTTTGCTCCTACCTGCTGCCTTCCCCTCCTGTTACTTAATCTATCTGCACCTTAACAAAGATCCCTGGCTTATCCCTTCATGTCCATTAATCTAAACACCCATCTATACCCCCCTTTAATGTATTCCCTCACCTACCCCTCTAAAATACCTCCCTTATCCTCTCCCCTTCCCTATTCCTTTTATTATTTCTTCTTAATTTGGGAGATTTTTATACTCTTCTAGATATGTATGTATTTTTCCCTCTTGAACCCATTTATTCCTGATGAAAGTAGGATTCCAAGAGAACCCTCCTCCCCTTTCTAATTCCTCTGTGTTGTTTCTTCCTCTCACACCTCATTTGTATAATTACTCTTTTTAGTTGTTCCTAAAGAGTTTTATTACTTTTTTGATCATGACTTTAAGATAATCTGATTATTCTTCCGTCTTCTCTTCTTAATCTGTTCTCCAGGTCAGGCTTATTTATTTTTTTCCTCATGAGATGTTTCACATTCTCTTCTATTTTTTCTCCTTTGTTTTATTTTGTTCTATTATTTCTTACAGACTTCTGGTTTTCAAGGAATCATGTTTTTCCTTAAGATTATGGATCTTCTCTTCTAATTGGTTGACTTTCTTGTCCTAATCTTATTTTTCTTGAAATGTTCTTATTTTTTTAAGTTTCTCCTCAGTCTCTCTTATTTCATTTTTGCAGACTTTTTTAAGTTCTTCAATAAATTCTTTTTCAGGAGGTAACCATCTGACATTAATCTGGGTTAGAAGAGGGTTTTTTTGCTACAGTATCCTCCTCTGAAGATGAACCCTGGTTTTCTCTATTCCCATAGTAACTCTCTATGACAAAAAGGATTATTTGCCCTTTGCCCTTGTATTTTTTTCCTAATTTATAGTAGCTAAGTGTTGTAATCACCTCTATTCCTGGGGTATGGAGGGGTAGTGCATTTGGCCTCAGATCCTCCTTCAGGTTTCTTCTTTGTCCTGGAACTTAAACCAAGACTTTCAGCTTCCTATAAGTACTCGTGGCCAGCAGAGCTCTGCCCCACTACTTCTGCACTTACTGGGCATGGCTGGGTCCATATTGCCCCAGACCACATCTCCACAGCACAGCTAGGTCTGGTGTTCCTTGTCAGCAGAAGTTCCCTTGATGTTCCCCTGCTCATATGCCCAACTCCCCACACTGTCCAAGAGGTTTCTGTGGCTGGGGCCAAGGCAGCCTTCTGGCCCAGTTAACCCCCAGGCTTGCTGCTTGATTTTAAGTGGACCTAGCCTCGAGATATTTACTCTTCTCCTGGACAAAACCTTATACTGTTATGTTTCTTCACATGTCTGATTGCCCCAGAAGGACCCTTTGTTTCACCATAGCACATATTTATATTTATTTTTAAGCATTCTATGTTTAACCTGGGGTGCTATGTTATCTCTTTTGTGTGGGAAAATCTTGAGGGCTTGGAATTTTCTGATTTACTCTATCTTCTTCTGAGAATCCTCTCTTATGAGATCTTTTTGTAGAAAGAATTCCTTTTTGGTTCTGTGATAAATTAAATAACTTCTGAGGTACCTTCTAATTCTCAAATTCTGTTGTACTGTAAATATGTATTCTGGAGCCTAGTCTTGAATACCCTAAATACACCCAGAAAAAGAACATAGAAACAATGACACTTGTGCTTCTCTGTAACCTTGAATATCTACGGTGGGGAGGGGAGGTGAACTGTGGCCTCAGGTCCAAAGGTGAACCTCTTATTCCTCAAGTGAGACCCAAATGAAAGGTTTGCACTGTGAAGTTTAGAATCAATCAAAGGGCCAAACTTGAGTACCTAGAGGGCCACACATGAGTGCAAGACTGCAGATTCCCCACCCCTGATATTTCTCCCTTCCCAAAATCCACACTACCTTGGCCATATATCTTTACAAAGCTTCTGTTTCAAAACATTTGCTATTATCTTAAAAGATAAAACTATTTTCTGATCTATGATCCTTGATTGGTTGTCAAAGTATAATCATATATTTTATTATTATCATTATTATTATTATTATTATTAATCATTATCTTTCCAATCTCGTTGTAGGTAAATACCAATAAGAATTAGATTTAAAGCATTTAAAGGTTCTTTCACCTAAGAGTTAAGTCAGTATCAGCACTCTCTAGAACAACTCCAAGCAATATATATTAAATTCCTCCTATGCTCAGAGCACTTTGCTAAACAATGCAGGACATATACAACCCCTGTCATTATAGAGTTCATGAATTTGAAAGTTATATGTTAAACAGTCATTAACTTCTGGACTATTTTCAGAATAACTCTTTTAAAACCCTTGATGGTATGAATTTTGTACTTTGTTTTCAATAAAGTAGTAGATAAATTATTAAAAGGAGAATTTTTAGTTGTATTTTTTTTCTATTTCCTTAAGTCTGGTCCCTGAAGTTCCCTCTAATATCAATACAAATGTATTGTTCTAATTCCTAAAATGACTCTCCACTATTCATTAAGCAAATTATTCTGATTCTACACATATCTTTTTCTTGGTTCTGTAGAGTTTATTGGTATTATTTCCTAGAATTCCATCCCCCACTTTGATGTATGGAAAAGAACCACAGTTTCTTCACCCTATCCCTTTGTCATGTTAAATGAAACTCCCACCAAGTAGATTCCTTTGGAGGGTCTACATGTATACTAGATATTGAAAGGATTTGAAATAAATTATATCCCTTTAAGTAAGACAAAACTAAACAAAACAAACAAAAACAATTGAACTCCAAGGGTAGCTGCTGAGACAGAAGAAAAGGAGGTGATTGACATATATAATGCCTAAAGGCTTATATGGATGATTCACTGAAAGTAGGTCTGAAGCACTGAAGAAATGAGATAGACCCCTGGGGTTATGGCATAAAAGAGTTGATACTTCTTCCCCAGTCCACAAGGAGGAAAAGCAATATATCAGCTATAATTCACTGGAGAATTACCTGATGGAAAAAGAGAACTCAGAAAAAAAACAGCATAACCAGTCTAACATTCAATGTCAATCATTATTCTGTGAAGCGTAGCATAGGATATTTAGAGATACATCTGTTGCTGGTTACATATGTTCTCTGGCCAGGTATATCCATTCCCTACATGTGCTTTATGTCTCAAAAGTGATGTGGCAACCTGTAGGACAATCTACTCCTGTTTATATGGGGGTGAAGAGATATCTCTTGTCATTTATTTTCCTTTGCTATTTAATTGAACCTATTTTAATTTGTCCTCTAGTTAGCTTGATAAAAGGAACATTGTCTCATGAGTAGTAATTTGAGGAACTATCACAAATTTTCTTGTGAAATTGGATTTCTTTTCAGATATTTGAAAGATACATAGGTTATTTGAAAAATAATCATAATTTTAAGGCTTCATAAATCAGATAATGTAAGTTAAGTACTTTGTAAGTATAAAGTTTCATATAACATGTAATCTAATATTAGCATTAGGGAATGGAAGTCTTATGGCTATGGATATAGAACATGAAATGATCATGTAGATAAACCAATCTGACCCTTAGGTCACAGGTCTTCTAAGTGACTGAACAGAGTCCACATCCACATCTTCTGACTTCTGACACGTTTTTCTTCCTGTTGCTACACAGTGTGTGTGTGTGTGTGTGTGTGTGTTTAATTATTTAAGTAAAAAAAAAAAGTTTGTCATAGAAAAGCATGCATTAATTTTGCCAAATGTTCTATCATCTCTATATATAGGAGCATTTATTTTTATAAAAATTATAAAAACTGTTGCCTATTATGTTGTACATAGCAACTAGAACATATTAAATATGGTGTGAGAGGGTCTTTTAAAATATTTTGTTTCACTTGGTGTTCATGAGCTTTTCTTAATAATTTCAAAAGGATGGGCTAGGTTTTTTTTCAGATCCTCAATTAAGTGGCCACCTTGATATTTTTTTGCTTTTTCATACTCTGTTTTGAGTTATAAAGAATTAAATTAATCTTATAATGATTTCCATATTGAAGAGTGACCAAGATTCCTTTGAGATTATGAAACTTTTGTAACTAAACTTTATATAAGAAAAAATGATGTTTTCTTAGTATGCTAGTTAGTGTATTTTTTCCTGTGTATGTGTGTATCTGTGTATGTGTGTACACACACACACACACACACACATATTTCATATCACTTCATCTCAGCAAGAATAGTATAAATTATTTTATTAAAAAAAACTGCTAAAATCTAGGTCAATTATTTTCCCAACATTCTCTTCTGCTAGTTTAGGAATACTTCCTGGGCAACTAGTAGAAAAGTGGATAGAGTGACATACCTGAAATCAGAAAGGCCTAAATTCAAATCCAACCTAAGACACTTACTAGCTGTGTAATCCTGGCAAGTCATTTAATCTCTGTTTGCCTCAGTTTCCTTATCAATGAAATGAGAAAAATAGTAGCTCCTACCTCCCATGGTAGTTTTGAAGATCAAATAACATTATATTTGCAAAGTGCATAGCAGAGTGCCTGGAACACAATAAACACTTAATAAGTGTCGTTGCAATTGTTGTTATTAATTAGCTAGGGTGTGAGTAGTTGGAGATGAGGAGAGAGAATATTCCAGGCATAGGAGACAGTCAAGTACAACTCCCAGAGCCAGGAGGCCTAGTGTCTTGTTCAAAGAATAATCAGGAGAACAGCATAATTGTATCAAAGAGTATGTGGCAGGAAGAAAGGTATAACAATACTGGAAAGGTATATGGGGGTTAGGTTATAAAGGCCTTTGAATTATATATATATATATATGTATGTATGTTAAGGTTCCAGAGAGTAAAGGAATGGGAAGATGATGTTAGGCAGAAACTTTTAAGTTATCCCCATATCACACCACATTATAATTTTTCTACCTGAAAAAAGTTCTTTTCACCCTACTCACAAATAAAATATCAAATCATATATTTTTATTTTTTGTTCATTTTCCACACATTCTCTTAGACTGCAGTGAGTAGTTTATATATATATATATATATATATATATATATATATATATATATTTACCCATGGTCCACAATATTCACTTTAGATTTTCATCGAATAGGTTCAAAATTAGGTATTTTCATGCAAATCAATCTTTGGTTAATGTTTTCCTGAGGAACACCAGATTTTAACTTGATTTATATTCAATATACCAAGTTTATTCTCTTACCTATAACATATAAAATCTTCAGAACTCATGTAGGTTCAATAAAGACATCTTCTTAGTGTGAGTTTTGTTTTGTTTTGATTCTGACTTAGTCCATGAATTCATATTCCTTTTTCAAAATTCCTTTCATTTTTTATAGAAACTCCAAGTAATCCAGCAACTTTACCTCTACTGCCACTGTTTTATCTCTGATGCTATTTCTAGGAGACAAAAGTATCCTCAAAATTTAGAGAGTAGTGTAATGAGTTGCAAGTTTCACACCAATATTGGAGACTTAAGTTTACCCTTTATGTTCAACACCTAGCTCCCCCACCTTCCTTTTTTTGTACTTCACTTTTTTTTTCTTCCTTTTAAGTGTCATGCTTAAGTGGTTGACTGTGGCATTTGACCATGAATTATCAACTGGGCAATAAATTCTCATGAATTGTATCATTCAGTGTGTTTCACTCAGTGACTGTGATACTGACACAAGTACATTTAAAGTTATCAAATGGATTTCATACAGTTGATAAGCAAATAGTTTCAATGAAAATCCTTATCTGGTTCAAAAAAAGACATTGGTACTTTAAAAAAGAGATTTCACATATGTACTAAGGATAGGTCCTGGGCACAGACTCTATAACAGATGTGTTTATTAGAGGCCATAATATATTTGGGGAGTTTAACAAAATGGATTGTAAAAAGGTACTTAGATTTGTACTATTTTTAGTTCTCAGTTTGAACTCAGCTGAACATCATGTTTACCACAATGAATTGAGTTGGCAACTCTGCTTCATGGTAAACTTCACTGAAGATTATGAGAGGCTGAAATGAGATTTAAGCTTTTTTTTCATTTAAATTAGAGGGATGAAAAATGGGAAGAGTTGATGAGATTTTTATGATGTTGCTGAGTTTAAGGAAAAAATAGAAAATGTTCTTCCAGAAGATTACATAAGCATTACATTCATTTTTTAGAAAAGAAATATAAATCACTTTGTGAATAAGAATATGTGTGATTCTGTTAACAATACCAGTAGATTGTCAGAAAATTATGTTTTTAAAAAGGATTCCTAGCAAAACTTTTCAGGTAGAAGTATCTCTTTGTTTTTTCTCTTTTTAGAGCTAGTATTTGCCACCTGGTTTCATGATGTACATTTATGATATCCCCCCACTGAAAAAAAAATTGTATGGAAATTGCTTTACTCTCCTTTCCTTTCTCTCTAAAATTTATATAGGTTATGTTAATGTCTTTATACTTTCACAAAATATTAAGTTAAAAAATTAAAAGTAGACAAAATAAAATTAGTTTTGCTTGTTTAGGGGAATGTTACCTTTTTCCACATTGGTGTTTTTCAATAGATCAGTCCACTGATAAGTCTAGTGATGTAAAAGCAAATTGAGAACTTGGTTAGCCAGTATATTATATGCATCCATGCATGTATGTATGTATATACATACATCACAGCATAACATTAAACAAAATTCTTTTTCTTCCTTGACTTTCTAACACCCCTAAAAAGACTAATAAATAAAATTTATTCAACTATTATTTGAATCTTTGTAAAGACCTTCTCTTCCTTATCATACAGATATAAACATACAAATGTGTATTATCTACATCCATATGTATGTTATATGCATGTGTGTTTCCAGGCTTTTTTTTTTAATTTTAACTTCTATTTGGTGCATGAATTATTTCTGTCAATTGTCATGCCACCTAACCACTTGTGAACTACTCAGAGTATTTGGATAGATTTCTCTAACACCTGGAGATAGCTTTCACTGTTCTATTAATTAGGAAATGTGTCTTATCCTCTAGTTATATATAGAATGACCATATGGTATTATTTTCATCTGATTCTTTTACTCGGGAGCACTGGCCTTGACTACATCTGGGATGTTGTTTTATATTTTTCCTTGATTGGACTCCTCCTAAGGTGGTATGGATGCCTAGGAGTGGGGACTAAAAGGGAAATATGCCTCTTCTCCTCTTCTCTTCTTTCAGATTTTCTCTCTCTGTCTCTCTCTGTCTCTGTCTCTATATCTTTGTCTCTCTCTGTCTCTCTGTTTCTGTTTTTGTCTCTGTCCTCTGTCTCTGTCTCTGTCTCTCTGTCTCTGTGTGTGTCTGTGTCTCTTCTCTCTCTGTCTGTCTGTCTGTCTCTCTTTCTCTTTTGGTCTTTATCAGTACCTGCCATTATTCTGACAAGTTGTTGGCCACAAGCCAACTACCTATCAACTGATGCCAATTAAATTTTTTAATCTTCTATGTTTGCCTCATAATTTATTATCTCCAGTCAAACCAATGGTGGTAGGAAGAATTATTTTCCAGGAGGATTCCTGGACCATTGAGTAGAGAAATTCACCAAAAAGAAGTAAACAGAGGCTAAGTGACTTGCCTAGCATCACAGAGTTCCTAAGTGCTTGGCAACACATTTGAGCTTAGATTTTCCTGAGTCCAGGAATAGTTCTCAAACCATTTTGCCACCTATTATCTCAGAAGCTTGAAAAGGAGAATGGTATTGAATAAAGCCAAAAAAGATAAGCAAGAGGCAAATTATATAGAGTTTTAAATGTCAAGTAGAAGATTTTGTATTTTAACCTAGAGGGAACACAGTGTTTAGTAAGGCAAGGGAATGATGAGCCAAGACATGTACTTTAGGAATATCAGTTTGTTGACAGTGTGGAGGATGGACTAGGGAACAGAAGAGAATAAATTCAGGGAAACTAATAAACCATTGCAATAGTCTAGATGAAGAGCAAATTTAGTTGTGGTATAATTAGAGAACAGACAGGTATCAGAGACATGATAGAGAATGAACTAAGCAAATTTAGCAACTCATTTGTGGAATAAGATTGAAGACAAAGGGAAAACTCCTAGTTTGCAAAACTTGAGTGATTAGAAGGCAGAAAAAGGAGTAGTGGACTTGATAGTGATAAGGAAGTTAGGGGAGTGGGTAATTTAGGGGGAAAATTGATGTCTGTCATGAACATATAATTTTTGAGAAACTTATGGAGCATTTAGGTAAGTTCATACATTCTGCAGTTAAATTGAAATACAATACTGGAGCTCAGGAAAGAAAGGCGTATTCAGTATTACATTAAAGAAAAAAACAGTAATAATCAAACCGTGTGCCTATAGTCTCTTGAATATTCCTAAGAATTATTTACATAAGTATATAGTTTGCTTCATGACTGAATGAATGAAATAGCATTTCTAAAGTGTTTATGAAGTATTATTGTTAATAACTGGGGGTGAAATACAAGTCATCAGGGCAGTTCTTGCTCTTATAGAGCTTATATTCTAATAGATGGAAAAATACATATAACTAGAGCCGCACAGTGGAGGAAAAACTCTGTGAGATAGCATAGAGATGGATGGAAAGTGTCATGTTGGACATCAGTCTACAATTAAACAAGGTAAGAAACCATGAAAAGAGGAAACATATGATTTTTCTATAGCGCTAGGTGACAGTAGATAGAGTTTTAAGCCTTGAAGTCAGAAAGACCTGAATTCAAATATAGTCTCATATCTGATGCTGAAGAAGTTATTCAACCTATTTGCCTCCGTCCTCTCATTTTTAAAATAGTTATAATAGTAGCACCTACTTCAAGGAAGTTGTTGTGTTGATCAAATGAGACATTTTTAAAATACTTAACATAATGCCTGGCACACAGTAGAAATTATATTCATGTGTATTTCTTGCTTCTAAATAGTGATTCTGTGTAGAGTGATTTTTCCTAAAGAGTAGATATAACCATAACTCTCTTTTATTAATGAATTAATGAATTCCAGTGGTTCACCCTCTAGGAAAATCTTATTTTATATTATGTCCCTTCATGCTTTCTATTGTCCAGACAAATTGACCAAATTACCGTATCGCATGACATTTCCTCTCCCAGTATCTTTCCATTGGCTGTACCTCTTGCAGTGTACTCTCTCATCGCTTTTTAGACATTCTGTTTCTTAGAACACTTAGTTTCCTTCAATATTCACCTAAAGAACTACCTTCTGCACAACGCATTTCTGGAGATCCACAGTTAACCAAGGATTGTCCCTCATAATAATATTGTAGAAGTAACTAGGTCAATATATAAAGAACATCATTGTAACAATGTACACAATAAAAAAGAGTGACTATATTTCAGACTATTATTTTATACAGTTGAATTTCCTGAGGTCATTAATTAAAACTTCGATTTTGGATATTGACTGTTATTGAACAATATTTGACCCTGATTTTAATATGAAGGTATGGAATAGAGGGATAATATTTAAGTAATTGTACAGGACTTAAAAAAAATCTCAGGCTATTCTATGCCGCAAAAAGTTTATACTTTTAATGTTAATAATTCTTATAAAGAAATTATATGCCTGCAAATAATGAAATATCACAATCTTCTTTTAAAAATGGAAATTGTGGATGATCCAAATAGTAATAAAAAAAACTTGTAAGTTCCCCAGGGATTGGGGATTGGGATTATTCTGTATGTGTGTACATATAGTGCACATATAAACATGTATGTATTATATATACATATATTATATATAATTATATATAATATATATTAATATATATAATATATATCATATATAATTATATATATAATTAAGTGAATTAAGAGTCTATGCAATATTACCAATGATATTATGCAGGCAAAAATGCAAGGGAGTTATTCAGTAACTGTATGATTGGGGGGGGAAAGGTAGGCTACTTCTTTATTGGTAAATATAGGATTTTCATAGACAGAGTAGAAGTTATCCAGTTTGTTGTGTTGTTGTAATCACCATTTTGTGAACCTCCCCCATATCTCCCATCTTGGATAAGTTTGCCTAGGAGATTTGGCCAAAACAAAGACTGCCTTGGAGACCTGCCCAAACCTGCCATCTGGAGCCCATAGCACTGGCCCTGCTTTCCTGGTCACTTGGGAACTTTCCAGTTGGGCAACCAAAGGGTCATTAGGTAACAAACTGATTGCTACCTTTTGGCTTCTGTATTTCCCCACCCACTCATAATAACTATCAAGGTGTGGTTTCCCCTCGGTCACAGTCATGTTGTGGCTTTTGTCAACATGAGCCCTGAGAATATGCACCTTGAGACTGCCTGATTTGGATACATGACCCCTGGCAGTCACCAGCTTCATTAAACTCCACTTAAAATGATTAATGGTCTCACTCACTGATTTTTCAGTACAACAGTGTAGATCCTTTGTGGAGGATTATTGGAAGATATGGACAAGATTGTTACAGTATGCTGTGATAGATGCAATTTGCCCTCTGAAATATTCAGCAGTATACACATCTGATTATAACATGCTGAGAAGTGAGTAGGTAATGAGGAAATGGGGACCCTGAAAAAGGTCATGATTTCTAAGAGACTGTGCAAAGGAAGGAAGGCATAGAATAGACAATAGGTAAGGAAGCTGATTCTAGAGGAATCAGAAGCAAAAGAGATCAAAGGTAAAATTAGAGAGGCTTGCCTAGACAAGGAAAAGCACCAAATCTTCTTTGGAGAGTGAAGCAAAATATGTGAGTAAAAGAGAAGTTAGCAATAGTACTTCACTGTAGAGTAGATCAGGCAGCTTATCAAAGTTGCTTTTATTTTCTCCCTGTAGTAGGAAGGAAGACAAGTCAACTGCTATAGGGGATGGTGAGTCCACCATGAATCATAATATATGATATGGTCAGCTTGAAAAAAAATCAAACATATAGAAAAATTATCTTTTTGGGTGGCAGGAGTGGGTTCATGATATGGCTCCTGTTAATTACGTCAAGGTCTATTATGGAGTAAGCAGTATATTCTTCCAGAGGGCTAGGATTAAAGAGTAAGGCTAAAAGGTACCCAGGTAGCTTGGTATTATAGAAGGAGGACTGAATTCGAAATCAGAATACCTAGTTTCAAATGCACCTTCTGCTTCTTACTATCTATGCAACCTTGCCCAAGATATTTCTGCTCTCTATCCTTCTATTTCCTCGTCTATAAAATGTGAGGATAGTATCAGATGATGTATAAGGTTTCTTCCAGTTCTAAATGCATGATTTAATTTACAGGGAGACAGATCTTGACTCAGGACAAATAACATTTCAAAGTGCCCAATTATGGAAAACATTCATTAGAAAGTAATTAGCTTTGCAAAGAGAGTTTACTTGATCATCCCTTAGAGATACTGAAAAAGGGTTTCCTATATCACAAGATAGCGTGGACTATGGCATTTTCAAGGACCCTTTCAACTTTAACTTTTAGTAAGTTGAATAAACTTGTCTATATTCTATGAAGACTAGAACTTTTAAAAAGTGGCCATATTCTTTAGTTTATTCCCAGCATTATTTTTATTCATTATATCCTTTTATGAAACATCAATTAGCATCCATTATGTAATGGAAACTTATGAGAACATGAATAAAAACTTGCCATTGTATCATCTTTCAAATAAACCAAAAACATGCCTTTTAACAAAATTCTATAGTATTTATCTGGTTTTCTGCCCTATAATACATTGGGTGCTTTAAATATTCTGAAGCATCCATGCTTAGATACTTTCTCATTGAAAGTTAAAGTAATTTTATACCTTCTTTTAATTCTTCTTTTCAAATTCCTTCTGAGCTGGAGCAATTTAGCATTATTTGACAATGGGAAATTTGGGGCATATATTGTCCCAAGATTACCTAATAATTTAGTAATATTTCAGGTCTAGAATTCAAGTCTCTCAAGATTGAGAACATATCACATATAATCAGTACTGAATGAGAACCCCAAAGCCAAATAATCTAACCCAAAAAGGAACAAGCATCCCACATAAAATAAAATCAATGTGTCATGGTGTGATCACTACTTCATGAAGGAAGATTTCAGGTAAAAGGGAAATCATTCTATCCTGAAGCATCCTATTCTACTTTTGTATATCTTCCTTGAATGACTATCACACTTCCTTAATGGCTATTGTAACTCTTTCCCTCTCTCCTCACATCCCTTATCCTCTCTCATACCAGCACCCCCTATAGCAGGTGACTTGTCTTACTTCCTACTATACAGAGAAAATCAAAAGCATCTGTAAGCTACCTGACCTAGTCTACAGTGAAGTACTATTGCTAACTTCTCTTTTAATCACATATTTTACTTCACTCTCCAAAGAAGATATGGTGTTTTACCTTGTCTAGGCAAGTCTCTCTAATTTTACCTTTGATCTGTTTTGCTTCTGTTTCCTCCAGAAGCTTTTTTGCTTCATCCCCATCCCACCTCCACATTTAATCTCTCCTTTTATACAGCTGTCTTACCTATTGTCTATTCTATACCTTCCTTCCTTTGCACAGTCTCTTAGAAATCATGATCTTTTTCAGGGTCCCCATTTCCTTATTACCTACTCACTTCTCAGCACATTATAATTATACTATGCAAACCCAGCTCTGGGATGAAGGCATATTCTGAAAGGTGATCAAAGATCTAACTACTGCAGTCTTCTTACAATCCTCATTCTCCTTGAACTCTATGAAGATTCTAACATTATTGCTTGCATTTTCCTTCTAAATACACTTACCTTTTATCACTTTTCTATGATGTCCTGTCTCTCCTTCCTATCCAACCAGTTAGCCCTCCTCAATTTCCTTTGTTGCATCCACTAACATGAGTTACCCATCTCCTTCTCCTCCTCTTCTTCCTCCTCTTCCTCCTCCTCCATTTTCTTTCTCCATCTTTTTTTTCTCTTGTTTCTGTGTGTGTGTGTATGTATGTGCATGTGTGTATCTCTCTCTCACCCTTTTACATTTACTCATTCCATACCTACCACCCAATCAATTATCATGTACCTATTGAGTACAGACCTCCAGGACACTCCCTTTTTTCAGTAAATTCAGTGACTGACTCAGAGTTTTCTCTCCTCCCCACCTGCCCTCTTACTTGGTGATATGAACATAGATATTGATACAGCATCAAATACCTTAATTTCACAGTTATGCAACTTATTGATTTCACATGACTTATCGCTTCATGTGATCGCAGCTACACAAAAAGGTTGTCATACCCTTGGTCTCACAAATCCTCCATTATAAATCCTTCTACCTGATTTTAATCCATGCCATCCCCTTGCCTTTCAACCCCAAACCCTTGTTTTGCTTATACCAGGCATCTAGTCCCTCACTTCTTTCCCAGACACTCATCACTGCGTCAATCACACTCTTCTACTTTGCCATCTTTACCCCCTTGGTGAATCTTGCCAATTCTATTCTTTCTACTTGTTTTGAATTCCTTGCCCCCTTTTTACAACACTGGTCTTACCCTGTCAAGTCTCAGCCTTGTGTCATTCCCACCAATCATTATCTTTTGTTTCTTTTTGTTTTTTGTTTATTTTCCCTTTTATAAGTATGTTCTTGAATAACGATGCTAAAAATAACAGAAACAAAGAATTGGAAACTAAAGGAGTGCCCATCAATTGGGGAATGGCTAAACAAGTTGTGGTATATGAATGTAATGGAATTTTATTGTGCTATAAGAAACGAGGAGGTGACGGATTTCATAATTACCTGGAGAGATTTATACAAACTGATGCTGAGCGAGAAGAGTAGAATCAGAAGAAATTTGTATACAATCACAGACATACCATATCTGTGACGACCAACTATGACAGACTGGACTCTTTTCAGCAATGCAGTGATATAAGTTAATCCCGAATGACTCAAGAAAGTGAGAAATGTGCCATCCAGAGATATAACTAGAAAGAACTGAGCCTGAATCCTTATGGAAGCAAACTAAATGATCTTGTTCTTCTCATTGTTTGGTTGTACTTCTTCCTTACCATCTTTCATCCCACCTAGTACAATATGCCTTTGTAATTGGAATAATGTTTAATATGAATGCATTTGCAGACCCTATACTGTACTATATGCTGTCATGAGGGGAGGGGGGAGGGAAGTAAAGGAAATTTGAAAATCAAGGAACTATGGAATTGAATCTTGTCAACTGAAACTAAACTAATAAATTAATTTAAAAAAAATAACAGAAACATGCCACCTGGATCCATCTACAAATTTATTTTAAGTAAGATTATATGTGCTCTCAATGCCCCAAGGCCATTCTTTAAACCACCCCCCCACCGCGATTAACTCTCCATGCCACTTACCACAGTGCTTCTCCAAACATTTGCATCCCTTCTCAAAAATCCTACAAAACCCCTTTCTCTTCTCAGTCAGGTGAGAACTTTGCCTCATGTGTCAATGAAAAAAATGAGGAGAGGGGGCGGAGCCAAGATGGCGAAGTAGAAACAGCACTTGCAAGGTGCTCTGCCCACACAACTTCAATGTAAAACGGGACTCTGAACAACTTCTGGAGCCCCAGCACCCACAGAATTACACAGAGAAGCTAACCTCCCACTGAGGACAGCCCAGCAGCCCTGCAGGGAGGGGCAAGCACAGCACTCTGAGAGCAGGCAGCACAGCTGGCTGGGAACCGACAGTGAAGCCCTCTGGGAGCTGAGCCCAGGCCTGAGTGAGGCACGGTTTCCCTAGGGTGGCTGGGCCAGCAGCCGGCTGGAGGGACCCCAGAACACCAGCAGCTGTGGCAATTCCAGAATTATCAGCACAGATATGCCTAGGACAAAGTGAGAGGTTAGTGCCCTATGGAGTTTGGGGCCAGTATTTGGGGAACATATGGGCTTCCTCCCCTGAGGGCGAAAATCTGCTGAAGAAACACGGCACAGAAGCCATTTTGCAGTGTCAGTGGCTGCTCTAGCTCCTTATTTGCGAACTGTAGAGAGATCCAGCAAGCACTATGGGGGTTAATCTCTCTTGCTTTAAATTGCCTGGATCTGGACTGTGGTCTGGGGGGAGTGTTTGGGTTGGTTATCCAATTTGCCAGAGGGGGTGGAGGCTTTACAGAGGCCACCCAATCTATAGAAGTTGTGAAGACCCCACGTTTGGGAGGGAAGCTCTGCTGTCTGGTGGCAGAGTCCTACTGTGGCAACAAGCCCAAAAATCAAGTAATTAAGTGGCAACAGGCCTAAGCAAAAGAAAAAAATAAACAGAAAGAAATTAACATTGGACACCTATTTGAGGGGCAAAGAGGATCAAAGCATGGAGTAGGTCATGTGAGGTCAGAACTCCTACACCAAAAGCCCCAAATGGAAATACAAGCTGGCTACAGGCCATAGAGGACCTTAAGAAGCAGATAAGAGGAGTGGGGGAAAATTTGGGAAGAGAAAGGAAATAGATGCAAGAAAAGTATGAAATGACAGTCAACAGCCTGACTGAGGAAAATAACACCATAAAAAATAGAATAACTCAAATGGCAAAAGAGGCTCAGAAAGGCAATGAGGAGAAGAATGCCTTAAAAAGCCGAATTTGCCAGATGGAAAAAAAAAATCTCAAAAGCTCAATGATGAGTTTCACTCTTTCTGAGTTAGACTGGAGCAAATGGAAGCTAGTGACTTTATGAGAAATCAAGATGCTGTTAAACAGATCCAAAGAAATAAAAGAATATAAGTCAATGTGAAATATCTCATGGGAAAAACCACTGACCTGGAAAATAGATCCAGGAGAGATAATTTAAAAAGTATTGGACTACCTGAAAGCCATGATCAAAGAAAGAACCTAGAAATCATCCTTAAAGAAATTATCAAGGAAAATGGCCTTGATGTTTTAGACCCAGGGGGGGAAATAGAGGTTGAAAGAATCCACCGATCACCTCCTGAAAAAGATCCAAAAAAAGAAAACTCCTAGGAATATTATAGCCAGGTTCCAGAACTCCCAGATCAAGGAGAAAATACTACAAGCATCCAGGAAGAAACAATTTCAGTATTGTGGAAACACAGAATAGCACAGGACCTGGCAGCTTCTACCCTGAGGGATTGAAGGGCATGGAATAGGATATTCCAGAGGGCAAAAGAGCTGGAATTGAAGCCAAGGGTCACCTACCGAGCAAGACTGAGTATCTTGTTTCAGGGGGAAATATGGTCATTCAGTGGAATAGAGGACTTTCAAACGTTCTTTTTTTTTAATTTATTATTTTAGTTTCAGTTAACTAGATTCAATTCCGTAGTTCATTGATTTTCAAATTATCTTTACTTCCATCCCCCTCCCCCCACCACAGCATATAGTCCAGTATAAGAACTGCAAATGCATTCATATTAGACATTATTCCACTTACAAAGGAGTATTGTACTAGGTGGGATGAAAGATGGTAAGGAAGAAATAAAAGCAAACAACGAAAAAAGAAAAAGATCATTTAGTTTGCTTCCATCAGGATTCAGGCTCAGTTCTTTCTAGTTATATCTCTGGATAGTGCTTTTCTCACTTTCTTGAGTCTTTTGGGATTGACTTATATCACTTCATTGCTGAAAAGAGTCCAGTCTGTCATAGTTGGTCATCACAGATATGGTATGTCTGTGATTGTATACAAATTTCTCCTGATTCTACTCTTCTCGCTCAGCATCAGTTTGTATAAGTCTCTCCAGGTAATTGTGAAATCCATCACCTCCTCATTTCTTATAGTAAAATAATATTCCATTACATTCATATACCACAACTTGTTTAGCCATTCCCCAATTGATGGGCACCCCTTTAGTTTCCAATTCTTTGCAACCACAAAAAGGGCTGCTAAAAATATTTTTGTATGTATGGGTCTTCCTCCCACTTCTATGATCTCTTTGGGATATAACCCTAGAAGTGGTATGGCTGGGTCAAAGGTATGAAATTATTTATAATCCTTTGGGCATAATTCCAGATTGCTCTCCAGAATGATTGGATAAGTTCACAACTCCACCAGCAATGTATTAGTGTTCCAATTTGTCCACGTCCTCTCCAGCATTTGTCACTTTCTTGCTTTATCATCTTAGCCAATCTGACTGGAGGGATGTGGTATCTCAGAGTTGTTTTGATTTGCCTTTCTCTAATTAATAGTGATTTAGAGCATTTCTTCATATGCTTACAGATATCTTTAAATTCTTTCTCTGAAAACTGCCTGTTCATATCCTTTGACCATTTATCAATTGGGGAGTGACTTGTACTCATATAGATTTGGCTCAATTCTCTATAAATTTTAGAAATGAGTCCTTTATCAGAGACACAAGTTGTAAAAATTCTTTCCCAATTTCCCACCTCCCTCTTGATCTTGGTTACATTGGCTTTGTTTGTACAGAAGTTTTTCAATTTAATGTAATCAAAATTATCCATTTTGCATTTTATAATGCTCTGTAATTCTTGTTTGGTCCTAAAATCTTCCCCTCTCCACAAGTCTGTCAGGTAAACTATTCCTTGCTTTCCCAAATTGCTTACAGTATCATCCTTTATACCTAGATCATGCACCCATTTAGACTTGATTTTGGTATATGGTGTTAGATAGTGATCTATGCCCAATTTCTGCCACACTGTATTCCACTTTTTCCAGCAGGTTTTGTCAAATAGTGCATTCTTATCCCAAAAACTGGGGTCTTTGGTTTTATCGAACAATAGATTACTATATCCATTAACTGCTGGGTCTCCTGCGCCTAATCTATTCCATTGATCCAGTACTCTACACTTCTGCCAGTACCAAGCAGTTTTTTTTTTTGTTTTGTTTTGTTTTTGTTTTTGTTTTTGTTTTTGTTTTTGTTTTTTTTTTTAAGCAATTGGGGTTAAGTAACTTGCTCAAGGTTACACGGCTAGTCATTTGATTTATGCGTGGGTGCTCATTTTCTGAGGCCGGATCTGATCTCGGGTCATCCAAACTCCGAGGCCGGCGCTCTTACTCACTGCGCCACCTAGCCGCCCCTTTAGGGCAATTGGGGTTAAGTAACTTGCCCAAGGTTACATGGCTAGGTTTTTGTTTGTGCAGATTAAGTGTTGGAGGCCGGCTCCGAACTCAGGTCCTTCTGACTCCAGGGCCGACGCTCTATTCACTGCGCCACCTAGCCGCCCCAATACCAAGCAGTTTTGATGACTGCTGCTATATCATACAGATTAAGATATGGCATAGCTAGTCCACCTTCCCTAGCATTTCTTTTCATTAATTCCCTTGATATTCTAGACCGTTTGTTTTTCCAAATAAATTTTGTTATTATTTTGTCTAACTCTAGAAAGTAGTTTTTTTTGGTAAATTGATTGGTATGGCACTAAATATATAGTTTAGTTTGGGTAAAATTGTCATTTTTATTATATTAGCTCGACCCAGCCATGAGCAATTGATATTTTTCCAACTATTTAGATCTGATTTTATTTGTGTGAGAAGTGTTTTGTAGTTGTGATCATATAGATTCTGGGTTTGTTTTGGCAAGTAGATTCCCAAATATTTTATAATGTCTACAGTGACTTTAAATGGGATTTCTCTTTCTATCTCTTGTTGTTGAGTTTAATTAGAGATGTACAGGAATGCTGAGGATTTATGTGGTTTTATTTTATATCCTGCAACTTTGCCTATTTTATTTATTGTCTCAAGTAGTTTTTTACTTGATTCTCTAGGATTCTCTAAGTATATCATCATATCATCTGCGAAGAGTGATAGCTTGGTCACTTCTTTGCCTAATTTGATTCCTTTGATTTCTTTTTCTTCTCTAATTGCTACTGCTAGTGTTTCTAGTACCAGATTGAATAAGAGGGGTGATAGTGGACACCCTTGTTTCACTCCTGATCTTATTGGAAAGGCTTCTAGTTTATCCCCATTGCATATAATACTTGCTGATGGTTTTAAATAGATGCTAGCAACTATTTTAAGGAAGGATCCATTTATTCCTATACTTTCTAGTGTTTTTAATAGGAATATATGTTGTACTTTGTCAGAAGCCTTTTCTGCATCTATTGAGATGATCATGTGGTTTCTGCTAGTTTTATTGTTGATATGCTCAATTATACTGATGGTTTTCCTAATATTAAACCAACCTTGCATTCCTGGAATGAATCCCACCTGATCAAAGTGTATTATTTTTGTGATAAGTTGTTGGAGTCTTTTGGCTAATATTTTATTTAGAATTTTTGGGCCTAAATTCATGAGGGAAATTGGTCTATAATTTTCTTTCTCTGTCTTATCTCTTCCTGATTTAGGAATCAGTACCATATTTGTGTCATAGAAAGAATTTGGTAGGACACCTTCTTCACTAATTTTCCCAAATAGTTTGTAGAGTATTGGAATCAATTGTTCTTTAAATGTTTGATAGAATTCACTAGTGAACCATCTGGCCCTGGAGATTTTTTCCTAGGGAGTTCATTGATGGCTGGTTTGATTTCTTTTTCTGAGATGGGATTATTTAGGCAATTCACTTCCTCTTCAGTTAATCTGGGCAACTTGTGATTTTGTAAATATTCATCCATTTCACTTAGATTGTCATATTTATAAACATACAATTGGGAAAAATAATTCCTCATTATTTTTTTGATTTCCTCTTCATTAGAGGTAGATTCACCGTTTTTATTTTTGATACTCATAATTTGGTTTTCTTCTTTCTTTTTTTTATCATATTGACTAAGGGACTCTCAATTTTGTTGATTTTTTCATAAAACCAGCTCTTAGTTTTATTTATTAATTCAATAGTTTTCTTAATTTCAATTTTATTAATCTCTCCTTTGGTTTTCAATATTTCTAATTTAGTACTAAATTGGGGATTTTCAATTTGTTCTTTTTCTAGCTTTTTCAATTGCATGTCCAATTCATTGACCTCCTTTTTCTCTAATTTATTTATGTATGCACTCAGGGATATAAAACTTCCCCTGAGAACTGCCTTTAGAGCATCCCACAAATTTTGGTATGTTGTCTCATGATTATCATTCTCTTGAATGAAATTATTGATTGTTTCTATAATTTCTTCTTTGACCCATCCATTCTTTAGGATTAAATTGTTTAATTTCCAATTAGTTTTTAGTCTATCTTTCCCTGGCCCTTTATTGCATATATTTTTTATTGCATCATGATCTGAGAATGATGCATTTAATATTTCTGCCTTTTTGTACTGGATTGTGAGGTTTTTATGCCCTAGTACATGGTCTATTTTTGAATATGTACCATGCACTGCTTTGAATAAAGTAAATTCCTTTTTATCCCCATTCAGTTTTCTCTAGAGATCCATCATATCTAGTCTCTCTAAGATTCTATTCACCTCCTTAACTTCTTTCTTCTTTATTTTGAGGTTAGATTTATCGAGTTCAGAGAGGGGGAGATTAAGGTCCCCCACTAGTATAGTTTTGCTATCTATTTCTTCCTCTAATTCCTTTAACTTCTCCTCTAGGAATCTGGATGCTATACCACTTGGTGCATATATATTAAGTAGTGATATTGCTTCATTCTCGATGGTGCCTTTTAGTAGGATATAGTTTCCTTCCTTATCTCTTTTAATCAGATCTATTTTTGCTTTTGATTTATCTGAGATGAGTATTGCTACCCCTGCTTTTTTTACTTTAGCTGAGGCATAATAAATTTTACTCCAACCTTTTACCTTTACCCTGTGGGTATCCCTTTGTTTCAAATGTGTTTCTTGTAGACAGCATATTGTAGGATTATGGTTTTTAATCCATTCTGCTATCTGCCTCTGTTTTATAGGAGAGTTCATCCCATTCACATTCACAGTAATGATGACTATCTGTCTCTTTCCCTCCATCCCCTGTTTATGTTTTTGTTTCTTCCTTCTCCCTTCCTGTCCTTGAAGTTTTCCCTTTTTGACCAACCCCTCCCTCAGCTTTCCCACCATTTGACCCCCCTTCTTAACCTACCCTCTCCCCTTATTACCATTTCCCTCCCTTCTGATCTCCCCTTTAGTCTCCTCCTTTTCAACCCCCCTTACGCTTCCAACTATCTATAGGACACAATAAATTTTTATACTTATCAAAGTAAATTACTCCCTGTTTGATTCCAAACCAATGAGAGTAAATTTCAAACAGTGCTCCTCTCCCTCCCTCCAATTCCTCTATTTAATGAATTTATGTGTCTATTCACATTAGATTCTTAAACTTCACTGATTAATTTGATCCTTCTTTGGACCAGAACCAGTGAGAATAGTGTTTAAATGATGTTCTTCTCCCTCTTTCTTTTCCCTCTTCTATAGTGTGTTTTGATGCCTCTTCAGATGGCATATTTTACCTTTTCGTATTTCATCCTTTCCTTTTTCCCATTACAGTACCTTTGATCCCCTTAATAGTCTTTTTTTTTAGACTTCATGTTAGTGCATTCATACCCACACCCTCTATCTATGTATAACCCTTTAGAAGGTCATGATAATCATAAAAATTTCAAATACTGACACTTAATCAGCTCCACATATAAGGATGTGAACATTTTGCTCTTGTTGCATCCCAAGTAATGAGACTGTGCTTGTGGGTGTGGGTGTTGTGTGAGTCTGTGTTTCCCTTGTTTACCTTTTTATATCTTTCTGGAGTCTTGTAATTGGAGATCAAATTTTCCATTGAGCTCTGGCTTTTTCATCAAGAAAGTCTGGAAGTCTCTTATTTCATTAAACGTCCATCTCCTTGCCCAAAGATTATGCTCAGTTTTGCTTGGTAGTTAATCCTTGGTTGTTGTCCTAGCTCTCTTGCCCTACAAAATATCGAGTTCCAGTCCCTCCGCTCTTTTAATGTAGGAGCTTCTAGGTCCTGTGTGATCCTAACTGTAGTTCCTCGATATTTGAATTGTTTCTTTTTGTCTGCTTGTAGAATTTTTTCTTTAATCTTGTAATTCTGGAATTTGGCTACTATATTTCTTGGAGTTTTCAGTTTGGGATCTCTCTCAGGAGGAGTCTGGTGAATTCTGTCGATAGTTATTTTATCTTCTAATTCCAGGACCTCAGGACAGTTTTCTTTGACAATCTCTTGGAGGATGTTTTCTAGACTGCTTTTTTCATCATGGCTTTCTGGTAGACCCATAATTATTAGGTTGTCTCTCCTGGATCTGTTCTCTAGGTCAGTTATTTTTCCAGTGAGATATTTTACATTTCCTTTCAATTTTTCGATCATTTTGTTGTTTTTTTTTTTTTTTTTATTGACTCTTGCTGCATCATAGAGTTCTGAGTTTCAGTTTGATTGTATCTAATTTTTAGTGAATTATGGTCTTCAGTTAGTTTTTGAAGTTCCTTCTTTAGGGAGGTATTTTCTCCAATTACTTCATTAATTTTACTTTTTAAAGATTTGTTTTCTTCACTGAGACTTTTTTTACAAGTTGGTCACTGCTTCCCTGATTTGGTCTTTAAAATTTTTCTTAAGCTCCTCCAGGAATGCTATTTGGGCTTGAGACCAGATCATGTTTCCTTCTGTGGTCTCAGGTGTGGGTAGAGAGTCTATATTGTCCTGTATATTTAGTTGTTCTTCCCCTACATAGTAGGCTCGAATAGACTTTCTTGCCTTCCCCTTCTCCTTTTCAGCTTCCTTCCTTCCTATTGTGACTTTATGTTTCTTAGTTTCTCAGGCTATGAGTTTAGGGCCTGATCTTTTACTTTGAATACCTCTGGGTGGCTAGTTTATGGCTAAGTCAGGGAAATCAGTGAGGTATGTAGATGTGTACTTGGGGGAGAGTCCGACCACTTCAGATTTCTGCCTCTATACCCCTGGGCTATAAGTAGGCTTTTGTTGGTGGGGTGAGGTGGGGCTTCTTGCGACCCCTCCCTCTCTTCTCTTCAGACTCCTGGCTGTCTCAGTTACACCCCTTCTTGGACACTCTCAAGCCTAAGGCTATTTCCATTAATTTGGGATTTCAGTCTGGGTGGGAGACTTATCTTTTGTTTTTCTGCTTCATGAAGGAGGTATGGGAGGATCTGAGCAGCTAGAATTTACTTTGCCATTCCAGCCCCTGTATTATACAGGCAAGCAGTTTCTAAACTTCCAGGTTGGGGGCCAAATGCAGCAGGAGAAGCCACTCTCTCCACTGGGGGCCCAACTATCCTACCTGGCTCCAATGATCCTTCCCCTCTGCGAGATGACTGTGATTCGTCCTTGGTAAGTTTGCAGGCTGGGGCTTTTTCTCTCTCTGGTGAAGTCTGCTTGTCTGCTCTTAGGTCTGAGCTGTGCAGACCCCACATGCTCTTCGCTCGACCTGTCTGGACACACTGAGCAACCAGCTGGGCTGGACTCTGCCACGCTCTGTCTTCCAGTGGGCTCCGTCACTCCGGAATCCGCTCAGATTCACCCTTTGAGACTTACTGACCGAGGAGCTCAGAGAGGTTACTGCTTCCTTTCCACCATCTTGGCTCCGCCTAAGCCCTTTCAAGCATTCTTGCAGAAAAAACCAGAGTTGAATAGAAAATTTGAAATTCAGACACAAGAAGCAAGAGATGCTTGAGAAGGTAACTAAGGAAAAGAAATCAAAAGGAACTTATTAAAGTTGAACTATTTACATTCCTATGTGGAAAAACAATAAGTGTGACTGATGAAACCTTTCTCATTATGAAAATAATTGAAGAAGGGTATATGGGCATATGTTTACAGGTATACATGGATAGAGGGCACAGATTGAATTTGATGGGAAGGGATGATACTTAAGGGGTGAAGTTATGAGGTGATAGAGGAAAGTGGCAAGAGGAGATGGGGAGAGACAGGGTAGGGTAAACTATCTCAGGTAGAAGAGGCAAGGGGAAGTAGTTGCAAGGGAGGGGAAGAACAGAAAGGCAAAAAGGCAAAAGCATATTCTCATTGAAGTTGGCTCAAGGAGAGAATCACATACATACTAAATGGGTTATCTCACCCTGCAGGAGAGTAGGGGAAAGGGGGATGAGAGGAGGGATGATGGAGAGGAGGGCATTCTGGGGGGAGGGGAAGATGGAAGTACCCACTATCAAAGAGGGACAGGATCAAAGTAGGGAATGGAGGTGAGATGGGTGGGATGGAAATATAATCAGTCCTTTACAATATATCTACTATGGTAATGTTTTGCATAGCTATACATATACAACACATACTGAATTGCTTATCTTCTCAGAGAGAGTGGGTGACAAGGGAGTAAAGGAATGGATCTGAAAATCGAAGTTTTAAAATTAAATGTTTCATAAGATATCCAGGAATTGGGGCTCAGAGATTCACCTTGCCCTAATGGCAAAGTTGAAGGGGGTATGGGAGAAGATATGGGAGACAGCAGATTGGATGAGGGGATATCTAGTGGGACTGCTATTCTGGGGTGGTGGGTAGGGAAAAATGGGGGAAAATTGTAACTCAATATCTGGTGGAACTGAATGATGTAAACCAGAAGTTAATAAAGCATTTGTTCAAAAAAAGAAGCAAAGCTCTATGGGAAAAAATGAGGAAATTCACACTGTGAGCCCCCTCTTCTCCTTTTCTCTCCTCACCTTAAATCATCTAGGTGTCTTATGCCACTCTCTACCTTTTTTCTTCTGTCTCTCATTAAGAGTAACTCTTCCTTGCCAAGGCCAACCCCTCTATATACACAAGCAATGTCATTCCATTCTATTTTGTCTAGTAGATCGTCCCTCTATTATCCTCTCTCTATCACTTATCTTCAGTTTCTCTGGCTGCTTTCCTTCTGCATAAAGTATGCCTATGTTTTTCCCATCCTCAAAAAAAAAAAAAAAAACACTTTTTTGTCCATCCTTCCCCATGAATGGTGTTTCATATTTCTCTTCCTTTCTGAAGCTAAATTCCTTAATAAGACCATTGTCTACATTAACTTTGTTTTTACTCATGTTTTTTTTTTCTTTTTGGAGGAGAGAAGGGAGGGCTATTAGGGTTAAGTGATTTGCCCAAGGTCATATGTCTAGTCAGTGTTAAGTGTCTGAGGACTAATTTGAACTCAGGTCCTCCTGACTTCAGGGCCAGTGCTTTATTCACTGCACCACCTAGCCCACCCTGTTTTAACTCTCTTAACTGTAGTTTCTGGATTTGATCTCATCATTCAACTTGAAGATATTCCCTCAAAAGTTCCTAACAATCTCTTAGTTACCAAATCTAATCACCTTTTCTCAATTTCCATTCTTCTTGAATTCTCTATTTTATACTCCCATCTTTGATACTCTCTATTCAGCTGTCTGATATGCTCCTTTCTCTTGGTTTTCATTACACTACTTTCTCCTGGTTTTCCTCCTACCTCTATATATTTTTCCTTAGTTTCCTTTGCTGGTTTTTGATCCGTATCATGTGTGCTAAATGTCTCTGTCTCACTGGTCCCTGTCCTAGATCATGTTCTCTTCTTCCTCTATACTATTTCACTTGTTTCATATCATCAGCTTCCATGGATTCAATTAAAATATCTATGTGCATGATGTTCAGGTTTATCATACAGCCCTAACCCTTCTGCTAACCTCCTCTCTCCTACATCAACTCCCTGTTGGATTTCTAGAAGTGGATGTCTTTGGGTATCTTAAACTCAACTTATCCAAAACTGAATTCATTATATTTTACCTCAAACCTTCCCCACTCCCAAATTTTTCTATTACTGTTGAGGGTACCACCATCCAGTCCGCAAAGAAGCTAGTAACCTAGATGTCTTTTTTGACACTTTTCTTTCACCCCTCCATATACCAAGCTATAGCCAAGGCTATATGTACATTATAACATCTCTTACATATTCTCCTTCTCTCTTTTGACACTGAGCCTAACCTAGTACAGGATTTTATTATGTGAGACCTAGCCTGCTCACTGATTTTCCTTTTTCAATCTTCTTCCCATTCCAATATGTCATCCTGTCATCAGTCAAAATGGTCTTCTTAAAGCACATGCCTTACCATTTCACCTCCTCCCCTACTCAATAAAATTTAATAGTCCCCTATTACATTCAGAATTAAATATAAATCTTCTTTTTGGTTTTCATTGACTTTTATAGTATGCCCCTTGCCTCCTTCCAGTCTTCTACACAGCCCTACACACATTGTGACCCAACATTTACCATTATATTTTCATTATTTTCTCCTTGAACTCTTATTATAACCCCAAATTGGTGTCACTTTGTCCAGTTTCTCACCTATCCAACTATTCTCCATCCAGTTGCCAATGTAATTTGACAAGGCATGGATCTGACCAGTTACTCCAAAATTTATAAGAATTCAATGGCCCATTGTTGCAAGTAGGATTAAAAACAAACTTTTCAGTAAGAGGCTGCCTTAAAATTACCCTTCTCCCTCTCCCCTGCCAGTTTTATTTTCAGTCACAGATGACCACCAGATTCTTCTAAACAAATTTTACATTTCAGGTGAAACATTTAATAAAGCATTTATAAAGCACTTACTGTTCATCAGATCCTATGCTAGGTTATACAAATAGAGACACAAAAATGGGGGGGGTGTCTCCAAACAAACACAATTTCCATTTTATTTGGGGATAAATCTGCTTAATTAATTTTGTCCTAAAAATAATATTACTTTTTAAGAATAAGAAACTATATGCAGTGTACCCCAAATGTCTCATTTAAATTTTGAATTATTAAAGCTTAAAACTGCTAAGAAGTTTACAACATCTTGTGTAAGTTCAAACTATACCTTAAGTACTTAATCCATGTCCATTTAATAACAGCAATAGGAAAAAACTCCTTTAGATTATAAAAGTGTTTCACTTATGTCCAGGTTTGTAGAAAACTTGCAGATAGGCTTGTTAGGTTAGGTTGGAAAGTGACAGTAAAAGGAAGAATAGTTTGGAATCTGAAATTTAAAAAAAATGGAAAGAATAGGAAAGAATGCAATTAAAGCATGTAGGCAAGGGACTCTAAGTGCATGATACAATAGCACAAAATAATCTGATCTATTTGGTATAAATTAATAACAGCTAGCATTTATATAGTACTTACTTTGTGTCAAATATTATACTAAGAGTTTTACAAATATTATCTCATTCCATCCTCACAATAACCCTGAGAGATGGGTACTACCATTATTCTCATTTTGCAGACAAGGAAACTGAGGTTAGTAAAGGTTAAGTTGTGTGCTCAGGGTCAAACAGTTAGTAACCATTTTCCCTTTACTACCTAGTGAAAGAGAGAAATATGATTAAATTCTGCAAAAGTAAAAATGCACCAGATTTTGGAGGACCTTGAATACTAGGTAAAAATTTAAATATTATTTCATAGACTATATGGAATTTTATTTCATTGGCCTCTGGTTTATCAGTGTGGTACCTTCCTATGTTCACATAATTCCCAGCCCCTATAAAATGGAATAATTCTCTAAGAGTTCTTGTGATCATTCTGATTTTATATTCCACTGTCATCTCATCAAAGTTTCTTTCATAATAACAATGAAAGAAGTTGTTGTTCACTCATTTTTCAGTCATGTTTGTGACTGCATTAGGGATTTTCCAGGCAAAGATAGTGGAGGGGTTTTTCATTTCTTTTCCCAGCTCCCTTTACAGATGAGGAAACTGAGGCAAAGAATGTTAACTGATTTGCCTAGATTCACAAAGCCAGTAAGTGTCAGAAGCCTTATTTGGATGCACAAAGATGAGTCTTTCTGACTCTAGGGCCAACACTCTATCTACTGCATGACTTAATTGCCCCAGTGAAAGAAGGATGATATTCAAATTCATTTTCAACCTTGAGGAATTTCTGTGGGTAGGTGAATCACTTTTGTCTTATGCTCAATGACTTTTCTTTCCATCCAGTTTACAATAGAACTATTTAAGAGTGAATAGGATTCCTATTCAGGAAGATATCTAAGGATTTGAAGGTAATCACATTTAGCTTGACTTTCAAATATATAGCTTTTTCTCCCTTAATCTTTGAAATATTTTAATCTTTTCTTTCCATTTCGAATTTGATTTTGAGATTTTGTACTATAAGCATGTAACTCCATAAAATCTCCAGGGACTTTCTTATGGTGATTATTTAAAAATCTGAGACATTTAAGAGCTATTAAGGAAAATAGTTCCCTTTTCCTTCTTTTTCTCTTGGAAGAAAATTAAATTTCAAGTTTTCCTTTGATCATTCAACATTGAAAGTTATGAATTACTTTAATAACCCCAATGACTTAATTCTTTTCTTATGTGAGTGGTTTCTTTCAGAGATAGACTATCTCTGTTTGAGCTATTTAGTTTTCACATTTTTGAAGGAGTGAAATGTTTTTAATCAGATGGAGTATTGGAGGTAGAGCCAACTTCATATCATTAAGAGTATTCAGTGGTGGCCTGAATGTTCTGTGGTTGTTAGAATTCAGTTTCCTTAAAATGGGTTTCAGAAACATTGAGTTATTATTTTGTTAAATTGAAAACCAATAACTATACTAGCCATGTGGATATATAAGCACTCTTTTCATTATGCTACTCTGCCTTTCCTTGAAAATAATTAACTGGTAAATAATATATGATATAATCATGACATACATGAAAAGATAACTAGAAAGAACCTGAGCTCTCTTTTTTCAAATGGATCTGGAAAACAGATGGTGAAAATTACATTCTCCTCTTTTCAGAGAGGCAAGGGATGATGAAGCAGATCATTTGATATAGTGTCAAATTCAGACATTGTATCAGTTGTTTTTACTTAAATGGAGTCAAATCTAAGAAAATATTCAGAAATAACCAATATGTATAAACACAAGATATGAGCAAATTTTACTTAAATAAAATTAATAATTAAACATTGCCTATTGGGGAAAGTGTTTTTGTTTTGTTTTGTTTTGTTGTTGTTGATTGTTTGTTATTTTAGCAATCAGAATAAAATATAAACTTTTTTCTCAATAGAACATAGCTCACTCTCCAAAATAGCAAGTTCTAATCCTGTGTTCTGTGCAGATAGGAGACACAATGGATAAAGGGCTGGCCCTGGAATCAGGTGGACCTGAATTCAAATCTGACCTCCAACATTTGTTAGCTGTGTGACCAAGCCATTTAACCATGTTTGCCACAGTTCCTCATCTGTAAAATTAGCTGGTGGAGAAAATGGCAAGCCACTCCCGTACCTCTGCAAGAAAAACCCAAATGGACTCATGAAGATTCAGACACAACATAAATAACTCAACAAAATAAAAATCATGTGTTTTAATGGTTCGATATGTTTTCTCCCTCAGTCTTGTTTGTAGTATGTATGCAAGTAGTACCATACCATCCCCAAATCCCCAACTACACTGCTCTGATACCATATCCTGACTTTTTAGAGCACCACAGGTTCACAAAAGGTAAGGTCAGAGGTATAAAGAATGACAAGTAATACACTTCAGGCTGCAGACTCTTTGTGCATGGTAAAAAACAATTTATCTAAAATCTAAGGATCACTCTAAATTCACAGAGGCTCATTAACAAGTTAGCCACAGATGCTTATTTTTTGCCAGGTCAATAAACTTTCAAAGATTATCTAATAAACTTAAGGAAAGGTTTATAGACATGAATAAAAGGTATATCCATACTCATTCTTGATGCCAGACTTGGCTTCAGATCTTGATTCAGATGTTTGTTTACTGTATTGCCCTGGGAAAGGTATTTCATCTCCTTTGGTCCCAGTTTCCTCCTTTGTAAATTGAGGAGAGTGGGACTGATATTGTCTGAGGGTCCTTCCAACTACAGAGCTGTAAACTTATGTCATGTAAAATGTAATAGTATTCAAGTAATTAATTTTTTAAAACATCTTGGATTACTTTGTTGTTACTTGTTTTTTTTTTTATACTCTATAGCTCTCCAGACATTCTATGACATAATTTATATCTTTTTCTTGTTATTTCAGCAATTTTATCAGTTTTTATTTAACACAATTTATTTTATAATGAGGAAATATTTTTAAAACCAAAACAATGAAGGAAATTTTAAAAGTACAACGTAAAATATTTTCTGCCTTTTTGCTAATATTTTAGTGAGAGACACTATGAAGAATTGGAAAGATCAACCCAATATTATTTGAGTTCCAACTCACCCTTCCACCCATGTAATTAATTTGTTATATAGCATTTACTATTATCTTACTTCCTCCATTATATAATTTGATAATAATAATATCTGCATAAACAAGTGACACAGACAGTATTGTCATTAAGTTGAAATGAGACCATGTATGAAAAATGCTTTATGTGACTACATAGATCCCAAACTTGAAAATCTTCCACCACCATTTTGTTACTGGATTGAGTTCTCCATTATATTAATTGACCTTATTTTGTATAGGAGAACAGATATGACTGGATGCTTTTAAGTTAATCAGAAGATATTTTTAAGCCAATCAAAAGATATTTCCTGTATTCTGTGATATGCCTTCAACCAATATCCCCCAAACTACGATTCCTTCACTTTGACCGAGCAATTCTCTACAGAGTGTGATGAGGCTCCAGGAAAAGTCCCTTATACCCACTTTGCCTAGTAGAGAAATTGATTCAGTTCTATTAATTGATAGATTCTACTAAATAGGGTGGGTGCAAAAAACCTGTATACCTGTAAACCATAAAGGGCTATATAATGCAAACTATTATTGCTGTGACAGTCTTTTGACATTTGCTTTCATATAGAGAAAATATGTTTGTGGAATTAAAAAATAATAAATAATAATATTTTTATTTCTCTTTTGGGCATATGCAGTACTTATTCTTTTTTATGATTTTAGTGATCACTTTCAGCAAAATTGCTAGGTATATTCTGATATATTAAAGCAAAACAATGAATTCTTTGAATATTATGCACTCAGAGTATTAAATAGATTATCATATACTGCTTTGATTTGATAATGAAGTGAGTTTGTAAATATTTTCATTCTTTGAGGGCTATGTGCAAGGGGTCTGATAAGATCTTCTAAAATGCAGCTGTTCTACAAGCAGAAGATGACTATTTTCCCCATAGAAGAATCCAAATGACGTCCCACTGTGCTCTTGTATCCATGACAGTTTATTCACATATACTTTACAAGATAAGCCAGCTTTTTTGTTAAGAAGAAAAATGATCCATTTTGCCATCAATGAGCTATACATATATGATTCGCAAATCTTTAACCAAAGCAGGTTATTGCTCTAAAAAATGCTAGTTTGTTGCCTTCTATGCACTTAATAACACCTTCAAATTTAGTCTGTTCAGTGTGGAATTCTGATTCAAATGATTATGTCATGATTGGTTATCTTTCTACAATATAAGATAATTAATCTGTACAAACACAATGATTGTTCTATGTCATTTCCAGTCAAAGGCAATTGCATTGGGTGAGTTTAGTAGTTCCTTTGAAAAATTATAACACACCTAAACAATCTTCCAAATTCTACTTACTATCCCCTCCCAAATAACTTTCAAAGTGATGTTAGACTATCTAAATTTCTAGTCATTATGCTTCTATTTTCACAATGGTCCCAGATGAATCTCCTTATCTGACAATGTATCCCTTAGTCCAAAAACTTTGATTCCTTGTAACTTTTAATAATTAACATTTTACTATGACTCTGGCAATCAGATTATCTCTACTGTAGGTCATATCTTTTTCAGATTTTTTTCTACTATTCTCTCTTAATAAAATATGTGATAACATGCCTACATCACTCCCTTCAGACTTGTCATTTTATACAGTATACTTAGTTTAGTATTTTTACCATCAGTATTCTATAAAAGGTTTTATTGAAATATTTTTTTTAAAGCAATTGGGGTTAAGTAACTTGATCAAGGTTACACGGCTAGTCATTATTTATGTGTGGGTGCTCATTTTCTGAGGCTGGATTTGATCTCGGGTCATCCCAACTCCAAGGCCGGCGCTCTTACTCACTGCGCCACCTAGCCGCCCCTTTAGGGTAATTGGGGTTAAGCAACTTGCCCAAGGTCACACAGCTAGGTTTTTTGTTTGTGTGCGTTAAGTGTCTGAGGCCGGCTCCGAACTCAGGTCCTTCTGACTCTAGGGCCGGCGCTCTATTCACTGCGCCACCTAGCCGCCCCTTATTGAAATATTTTAATAAAAATTGTTTGCTGAATTTAGAAATACCATTGAATTTCTATTTGCTGAATTCCCCACCATCTATCTAAATCTGGGTCAAGTGTCATTCTATAAGTAAAAAATATATTTCTTAGTTCAGATTTGGCCTAATATTCTATTTGTATCACCTACATGTTTAATGTTCTACTAATTCACTCATTTATCTATTCATTTATTTGTATCACCTATCCATCTATCTATCTATCTATTTATCTATCCATCTATATCTATATCTATCTATCTATCTATCTATCTATCTATCTATCTATCTATCTATCTATATATATATTTAGTAGCTATCTATGGATCTAAATTAATGTCTGTATCATTTTTTTTGGTAGAAGAAAAATTTAAACTTCCTGAGGGCAGATTCTGTAGCCACAATACAAATTAGAAAAAGAATCTATTTGTGTTTCTTTCAGCAAAGTAGGTGCTTTAAAAAAAAAAAAGTTTGCTTTATTTGAGATTGTTGCAATTAAGCATAATATTTAAACTTTTCAATCCATAATTGTTTTATCGCAGGCATTTGTGTTGATATTCTTGCTGTTTTACTGCTATGATTTCATTGGAATAGGGGGCTTCAGGGAGGAAGTTCTGTCCAAAAGTGCAAATAAATGGTTACTCTACATTTTATGAACTTAATGTGCTGCTTGGGTTACTGCAAATGTCACTGTTAAGTGATTTGCCCAGGTTCACACAGCCAGTGTGTGTCAAAGAAAGAATTTGAACTCACATCTTTCTGACTCATAAGCCAACCTTCTATCAAAAACAACTCCATGTTGCCCTCTCTTCATAAGAGATCTAAGTGTTGGCAATAAAGTTTTCTGAACATCCATCATCGTCATCAGGAAAATAGTTGGTCGATAACTAATTCGATTGTAATTTACGAGCTACACTAACATTATAGTAAAATCTAATTGTTCCTGACACTGACTACATGAACAGTACAGCCAGAAAGCCAAAGAAAAACACCTCTCTTCTGGTCTTTTTTTTTTTTTCAATTGTTATGTGATACGTGTCTACTGCTTCCTTGGAGACATGTTGCTTTTTTGTTTTGTTTTGTTTTGTTTTTTGTAAAAGTCACAGGAAACATTGAAATTACCTAATGCCTAAGGATAAAGATACTTTTTTCTAGCATAATATCCCTGCCATTTCTACAATAAGAATTACCTTTGTCTTTAACCTAGTTCCAAGGTGCTATTTGTAGTATTCTTTTAAAAAAAAAAAATTGATCAGTTTCCATTTCAGTAGATGACAAATTTCTTAATATTAATTTAATTTGTTCCAAAAACATCTTTGAAATCCCTGATGATTCTTCTCTTTGCAGAGTGAATATGATGCCTTTGATGCATCTCTTGAAAGGATCTTTGTAAACATGCAAATATACAAAAATGCTATTGATGTAGCATTTGGAACTTTTGCCACAGCATATATGACAGCTTAATTTCCTCATTGTGAATCATTTTTCCTTCTTTATTCTGTCCTATTTATCTCTTTGAATCACATATTCCTTTCACAGGTAAAGACAAGAACTATTTTGATAACTAGTCCCCAAACAACTTTTTCCTCCCTTCTTCTCAAACTAGTCCCTGAACAGAATATAGGATCAAAGATTCAAAGAGAGAAGAATATTTAGATACCATCAAGGTAAACCTATTAATTTTATGAATGAGGAAACTGAGGAATTGAAACAGTTAGATGGCACACTGAATAAAACTCTAAGTCTAAAGCAAGGAAGATCTGGGTTCAAGTTTTGCCTTAGACACTTAGTAGTTCTATGACTTTAGTCAAGTTATTTATGAAAGGAAGGAAGGAGGAAGGGAATAAACATTTATATAACATCCAATATGTGCTAGGCAAAACTACAAAGGAAGGAAGGAAGTAATACAAGAAGGGAGGGAGGGAAGGAAAAGAGAGCAAGAAAAGCTAGAAGGAAAAAAGGAAAAGGCATGAGAAAGGAAAGAAGGAAGGGAGACATGGATGGAGTAAGGAAGAAACAACTTACTTGTATCAACAATGCAATATTCATAATGCATAAGGCAACTATAAATATGCTGATGTGGTTAATAATCACAAAATATACCAGGTCTCTACATGGGGGATAAAGCTAGAACATTTATTAAAATACCAGAAAACTGAGTCCCAAAATCAGAAAGTCAAAGCCATCACAGTAGTTATGAAGTTGGCACATGTAGTTAATGTAGTAAACACCCACATTCTCAAGCCTTCAAAACAGAACAGGCTACATCAGGCAAAGGTCCTCCTCTCTCCACTCACAACAACTGCTCAGCGTCCAGGAAGTGGGCTCCCAGCAGCTCCGGCCCCCTGCAGATACTAGAATAGAAAGCTATATTCCCCAGCATGATTACTGTCTTATGCTTTATGAACATTTAGCATAAATCCACTGATTTTTGACAGTACAATGGAAAGCTTGCAGGATCTAGATATAGAAGAAACAGGTCTGGCTCTCCCTTGGACAAGTTAATTGAAATATCAGGAATTCATTTTCCAAAATCTATAAAGTCATGGGGGTAGATTAAATGCCACCTATTGTTCCTTCCATCTCTCATTATATGAGCAAATTATAATAGGCCTAATGTAGGAATGAATGAATGAAATACATTTATTAAATGCTTTTTAGTTGCTGAATATTGTGCTAAATGCTAGATGTTGATGATAAAATAAAAACTGAAATAGTCTACTCTGTGAAGCAACTTGATTTCTAACAGTGACACACATGTATACATACACATGTATACATACATGTGTGTATTGAGAGAAATTATTTTCTATAATAATAATTATTATTATTATTAAATTGGGATCCAGGCTTTTTTATTTCCTCATTCAGTGACCAGCCCCTGTAAGTCAATCAGCCAATCTCTGAAGTGCAAGTATCTGAACAGATCACATTGCCCAAATCCTTAGGGTTCCAAGATCTTGGGAGGGACCCCACCCAGATAGGAGACCTTGCTTCTATTTAGCTTGTAAACATAATCTAATCTAGGTTAATTCCAACTTCAAAGCATTAATCTTTTGTCCTGGTACTCCTCCATTCAGGGTAATCCAGCTCAAGAGGGTCTGGGTCAAAATGAATTCTTCCATCCAGATTGCTGGAGGGGGCTGAGTCGCATGATCAAATCACATTTTCAGCAAGAGGAGCTGAAGATTTCTAGCCCGACTCCTTATTAAAATGTTCATCAATCAGGGTTTATTTCTTCTATCAGGGAATTCTCTTACTATATATCTATCTATATATCTATATCTTCATCTATATCTATATCTATCTATCTATCCATATATATATATATATATATATATATATATATATATATATATACACATACATATATGCATATGTGTGTATGCCATTCAATGTTTCCATTAGGTATCTTTGGTTACTCAACGAAACCAATGATCATCAGTTTATTGATTAGTAGCTAGCTTAACTGACAAATTGATTATGAATTACCCAGAAAGCCTCACTTTTTTGTTTTTCCCTTGTCTCAGTATGTTTATGTGCATTATTTATGGTTTTATTTTAAAAGATGCACTATCTGCAAATCATTCCTAACTTAGTAAAGTTATGTACATGGCATAAAATAATCTTGTTACTGGTATAATTCCTAATGTGATATCCTAATAATACCTTAACAACCATGAAATAGGCCTCTTATTCCCAAAGCAACTCTGCCTACTCTGTGGACTTAAAAGTTTTACCAGAAATTCAAGAGACCCCTGGCCCCATGAGAAGACAAAAATATAGTTCCAAATTGTTAAGAATTTTAGCAAATGCTTGGCAAAGTATAATGTTTTTCTTAGCTATGTTTCTGACAACCTGATATGACCCAGTAGATCTACTTATGAACTAAAATCAAAAAATTCTTACTTGATGATTCAATCTGGTCAACTGTGCTTTATGCTACCAAGCCAAACCAAATGGTAGAAAAACCACATGCATTGTAATGTGACAAAATTCATTTCTGAGCATTTATATCACTGTTCAAAGTATTTTCCATAGCTAGAACCTGAGCACAAGGAGGTGAAAAATTGATAAAACAGACATTAAATATTTTGACCCCAGAGGAAATAATTGGAGTAATTATGAATCAACAAATCTAAGTTTATTATGGAGAAAGGGGAAGAGGAAACAAACAAACAAAAAAAAAACTTTCATAAAAATCAGAGCTTTACAATGATCTGACTTGGGAATTGGTAGGCACTTCTTTACTGGAGAAGGGTATGGCATATTTTACCTCTTAAAAAAGGCACTGGTATTCATTACCTATTAATAAACACACAAAGATCCAAAGTAAGTAAAGGATAATTTCACTCCATCTGCTAGGGTCCCCCTTCCCTCTCTTGGATTTATTTAGTATGTATCTTATATGTGATTTGGCATTTCCTTCTCTAGTTCATTTTACAAGATGAGTCAAATGAAACAAAGAATTCTGAGTGACTTGCCTAGAGTCATACAGTTAGTAAATATTCAAGGCTTGCTTTCAACTCAGGGCTTCCTGACTTCAAGCCAGGCACTCTATCCATTGAGCCACCTTGCAATAGTTCAAAAGAAACATGAGATGCACAAATTTAGAGACATCTCCACTCCAAATATTCTCATGGCCTATTTGTGCCCGACCTGTGGTAGGACCTTCCAAGCATATATTGGTCTCATCAGCCACAGTCAGATACACTGTACCTTGACCCCATCATAATTATGTCATTATGGCCCTCTTCAAGAACAAATGAAAACAACCAACTGATCTTCTATGTAGTCATATTAGTATGAATTCTATCCACCATTAGAAAGTAGCCTACTTGGGAACAGCAACTTTTGTCAATGAATTTCCAGCACTTGTATCTAGTAGGTGCTTAGAATATGTGTTCATTGCTTTATTTACTGTAATATACTTATTAGAAAAAAAATTCAGGAAATGGAAGAACTCATTAAAATATTTTTCATGATTCAGATATCAAGTCCACTAAATAACACAGTTGAAGAAATGCAATGGATAGGATATGCTTAGAAATAAAAATGCATAATCCTTATCTCAGGAAGAAATTTGAGACATAGGATGAATATATGGAATGCAAAACTCTAGTCTTGCTCTGACCAGGACAGAGTATAATGAAGATTACTTTCTCCCTTTCCCTGCAAAAGGTGCTTCTGTAATGTTTGCTATAGCTTTGTGAATCCTTTCTGACAGCCAAGTTGTCACCTATCTTGTGTAGTTTTATAGTATATAAGATACTTCAATTGAAGGATGGACGAAGAGTATTGTAATAGTATTGGCCACATATCAACATGTGTGATTTTGAGGTTTCTATGTATTTCTTTATACACATTTTTGAAACATGCCCAGTTTTCCATTGCTCTATTATTCTGCTGATTATAGCTTTACTATTGCAACTTAACCTCTCAAGATATTTTTTCCTTTTTTGCTTGTTGTCCTGCAAGGCAAATAAAGATAATCCTCTTCTTTTAAGATTCAAAGTCATAGCAAAGCCCAAGAAGACAGATTTCGTAGACTCTGTCTCTGCTTTCAAATTTTGTTGATTTTATTTTTTTTTCTGGATCTTGTTCTTGGGGGCAAATCTGATGTCTTTCCTGGCATTTCGATGTTGGTGTTCTCTTAACCAGTTTAGAACCGAAGTAGTAGAAGCAGGCGCGAGCAATTTTGTTTGTGATGATATATTTTTTGTATGGATACTTGAGAACTCTTATCTGTAGACGTTCAGGAAGCATAATTCATTCTGCACTATTCCAGTACAAAATGGGTCACTTTGAAAAGCATTGTTAAGCCTTCTATTTATTGGGTGACATCAGTCAACTAAGCTAAGCAACTAAAAATCAATAGACAAAGTTTTATGGAGAGGCCAATTTATAATATAATTTTGGGCTAATTGTAGTAATGACTGTGAACAGCTAGCATGAATGTCACAAAATATATATAAATACATGTCATTCTGTGAATTTTCATATATGTATTGAGCTGAATATTTCCTTAAAGTGATTCCTAAGTAATTTGCATCACCTTAAAGCTCCTTGCCAGAGGCCTGATAGGAGATAAATCATTTATTCTAACCAAAATATCAAATAGACCTTGGTATATTCCTGTTGGAGGGACAGTGTGATTGTCAAAAAGAAAGATTTTGACATGATGAGTTTTCTCAAGCTGTCCAGAACTTATAACAGTTAAAACATGAAAATTAGCGTGAAGTATGATCTGTCTAGGACAGTTTGGGACAAGGGCTAAGTCTCATTTTATAGGAAATACCTCTATAGGCTATTGTCAGCTCTAGATGATGCAAGTAGCAAAGTGGAGAAGCCCAGAAAAACAAATCTCTACATATGTAGAGAAGCAACAAAAAGGAACTTAGTAAGTGGAGTGGTAGTGGTGAACAATAACTATTTGCTAAGATGGATAACACAGACCCACTATCGGGAATTATCTGATTAGGATGGTATGGGCTTTCACTGTTTGCACATATTGCAAACTCCCTGAGTGCAGAGACTGTCTTTTGCATCCTTTTTTTTTTTTTAACCTCAAATGCTTAGCACAGTGCCTGGAACATAGTAGGTGTTGAATAGATGTGTGATTGAGTGATCTGTGAGAAATCTTCTAATTAGGAGCAGAGTAATTAGATGGAATGATTCCTAGGTTTTGGTTCTGGTTTTACTTTGCAATTTTGTTTTAATGAAATGTTGTTTTTTTCTGATATGTTCCATTTGGCTTTCCTGGCCAAAAACAAATTATTTTGGGACTTAGAAATGTGGATTTAAAGAGATGTTAACCCTAGAAACAAATAAAACTTAGGAAATACTGAAAAAATTTAGAGTTTTATGAGAACAGATGTGGGAAACCAAGCAATGTACATAATGTGTGTATATGTATATATATATACTTTTAAAAATACTATATACTATATTCATTACTCTGGAAATGTTTGATGTATCTCAGGACTATTAGCAGTTTATTTCCATGGATGCTGTTATATTTTTTTCCTTATAACAGCTATGCAAAAGCAGTAAGATTAATAATAATGAAATACTAATGGATTATATTAAGCAACATGATTTTGTGCCTTTTTCAATTCATTAATTTTCACAACCTCTATTTCCTTTATAGAGGGTTAAGTATTTTATCCTAAAAACCAGAAAAAAGAGGAAAAAAGTAACTCTCCTAGAATTTATTTCTAAGCTAATGTCCTCTGATTCCAAGTTTTATGCTTGCTTTCTTGAACCTTGATCTCTCTAAAAGATTCATTTTCCCAAGATATTTTCATAGCTATTCTGTAATACCTAAATTATAATATTCTTCCCTGCAAATTCCATCCATTATTACTATTTTGATTTTCCTAGACTATGAAAGATATCATAATCATTATTACACAACATGGCTCTTTGAAAATTTAAAGATAACTTTTTATGTTCTACCTCATTCCCTAACCAAAATTTTTGCTTCTCCAGGTTAAAAATCTCCTGATTACTTCAACTTATCCTTGTGTTATGATGTTTTATACAAACTCATTGAGCAGGTCTGCTTTATGGTGATACTTATTTTCTGGACACTTCTTAAAATTATATACAATATGCTTAATATGTCCTGAATAAGATATACTTCAATGAATGTATCACTCAAACCAAATACTGTGCTTCTGTTAATGAAGTCTTCATAGTATTAACGTTTATTGACCACTCTTTTATTGACTCAAATCATACAGATCTGTCACATTATGAAAACACATCTAACTTTTCTAAAACATTTTTTCTAATTACACATCAAATATTCACTGCTACTACTTTAAGAAATGAAGAGATGGTATCTAAGAACCCTGGGAAAACATGAAAATACTAAAGAATAAAGTGAATAGAGCCCAAAGGGGGGAAATATATAGTATAAAAGGTACATTGAAAAACTGAACAATTTTAAAAGACAAAAACTTTGATCAAAAAAATGATCAATCACAATTTCAGAGAAATTATGAGGGAAAGTGTTACCCTCATCTTTACAATCTGTAAGAAGTGATGGTTTATGTATTGAATGAGTTACATTTTTTTGTTGTTTTTTTTTTATTCTATCTAAACCAATGTGGGAATAGATTCTTATTTATTAGTTTTAATTTATTTTTTCACTGAGGTCAGGGGTGAGAAAAAGAGTGGTTGAATAACTAAAAATTGCAAAAAAAAAAAAACCCAATAATTTAAGATTAGTAAAAAAAAGAAAGACAGAAACAAAAAAAGGCAGAAAAAAGTGACAGAGAAAGAGAGACACAAATAGATGAATATATAAACCTGTGAAGATTTTAATTATTTTTAATATTTCTTCTTCATAAGTTTTGTTTTTATATTGACCAAATTTCCTGTTTGTCTTTCACCTTCCAAAGGAGGCCGCTGAATTTAGCAAAAAGTTTATTGTTTTGTTTTGTTTTGTTTTTAAGAGGAAGTAGAGACAAAAATCAGCAGAATTGATTGTTAGCTCAAACATAACTCAAAATATATGCAAAGTTTCACATCTGTGGACTTCTCACATCTACAAAAGAATGGGTAGTATCTTTTCAAATCTCTTCTTTGGGACCCAACTTGTTCTTTGTAATTTTGTCACATTTGTTTTATAAAAAAAATTAACCTTTGTTTTAAGTCCTTTTCAATTTCATTCCTTATTCCATTTCTGTATTTATTGTGTGTATTGTTTTCTTGACTTGGCTTTGCTTTGCATCAATTGATACCAGTCTTTCCATGCTTCAGGGTACTTAATCTATTTTATTTCTTACAATGCAGTTATATTACTTTATATTTATGTACCACAAATTGTTTAGTTACCAATGAAAGCATCTACTTTGTTTCTAAATTCTTTTGTAAAGCAATAATTTTTACTATAAATATTTTGATTTACATGGGATGCTTTGTTTTGTTTTATTAATGAACTTGTAAGGTTTGTCTGGTAGAAGTCAACGAGTAAGGGCATTTTAACCACTATAATCACATAATTGATATTGCTTTTAAATTGCTTTCCAGAATGGTTAAACAATTTCACAGTTCCATTAACAATGCATTAGTACGCCTATCTTTTCATAGCCCTTCCAAAACTGATTATTCTCATCTTTGCCAATTTGCTGAATAAAATTAATGGATCAATAAGAGCTAAAATATTTATGGTATCATTAATATAGATATTTCTCTATATGGAACATTTACCAAAACAGATTATTTATTAAGAAAATTATTATTATTTGTTATTATTAAAATATTCAAATATTATTAAATATTTTAAACTTATTAAATATTTTAAAGGCAGGTATAATAAGTACATATATTATTTATAGATAACAGTGAATAGAGAAATGTAAGTTATCAATAGACATATAAAAATGTTCAATCACTAATAAGTAGTGAAAAGAATATTAAAGCAACTCTGAAGTTCCACTTAAATCCATGAGTTTGGAAAGATGGATAAAAATGAAAAATAAAATTATTGGTAGGAATTCAAGAAAATAAGCACAATTATGGAGCTGTAGATTGATCCAGTCATTCTGGAAAGTAATTTGAAAAATAGCTGCAAACTCACTAGTTTGTGCATACCCTATATCCTAGAAAAACTACTTCTTGGCCTATGGGCATAGACGATACAAAAAATTGTTTTTCTTTATTATCCATATTTATTAAAATATTTTTCTGTTTTTGTTTTTATTGTTTTGCTTTTCTTGGTCAATGAAAGTATGGCAGGCAAAATATATTTTGTCAATGGAAAAATTAAAATATTTTAAAATATTTTTAAAAGAGGATCCACTAAGTGAATATTCATTGAAAACAGAGAAGAAAATGAAAATATGAAAAATACACAAAAGAAAAAATCTGGTAAATTAGGGGAGTATTGGATTACTTAGAAATCAAAAAGTTTTATAGAACTGAGGAAAAAAGAAAACTGATTTTCTCAAAAGTAAAACAAAATTGATAAATCTTTCCCTAACCAGATTAAAGAAGAAGCTAGAATTCAATCAACCACACAAAATATTAACAATGTAAAATTAAAACAAAGATGGAAAGATAAAAATGAATGTCAGAAATGCATTATGTAAAATTATATAACAAAGTGAAAACTACTAAAGAAAATGAAGGATCATCTTTTTTTTTTTTTTTAAGCAATTGGGGTTAAGTAACTTGCTCAAGGTTACACAGCTAGTCATTATTTATGCATGGGTGCTCATTTTCTGAGGCCGGATCTGATCTCGGGTCATCCCAACTCCGAGGCCAGCGCTCTTACTCATTGCACCACCTAGCCACCCCTTTAGGGCAATTGGGGTTAAGTAACTTGCCCAAGGTTACATGGCTAGGTTTTTGTTTGTGTGGATTAAGTGTCTGAGGCCAGCTCTGAACTCAGGTCCTTCTGACTCCAGGACCAGCGCTCTATTCACTGCGCCACCTAGCCGCCCCCATCAGCAAATTTTATATGTAATGGAGATAAGCTAGAAGCATTTCCAATAAGATTGGGTGTAAAACAAAGGATGCCCCAGTCACCCCTGTTATTCAGTTTGGTACTAGAAATGTCAGCTGTAACAATAAGAGAATAAAAAGAAATCACAGGAATTAGATTAGGCAAAGAAGTTACCAAGCTTGTCACTCTTTGCAGATGATATGATGATATGCTTAAAGAATCCTAGATAATCAAGTAAAATACTCCTTGAGATAGTGAAAAAATTTAGCAAAATTGCAGGATATAAAATAAACCCACATAAATCCTTGACTTTCCTATATATATTTTAATGAACTCCAACAGTAAGAGAGAGAAATAGAAATTCCATTTAAAGTTACTGTCAGTATAAAATATTCAAGAGTCTACTTGCCAAAACAAACCTAGGAACTATATGAACACAATTAAAAAACACTTTTCACACAAATAAATTTAGATGTAAATAATTGGGGGAAAAAAACATCAGTTGCTTATGGCTAGGTTGAACTACTATAATAAAAAATGAAAATTTTACCTAAATTATTGTACCTATTTTGTGCCATACATATTAGTCTACCAAAAAACTATCTTATAGAGCTAGAAAAATAGTAACAAAATTCATCTGGAAGAATAAAAGGTTCCAGGAGCCTGGGGTGGCTAGGTGGCACAGTGAGTAGAGCGCCAGCCCTGGAGTCAGAAGGACCTGAGTTCGGATCTGGCCTCAAACACTTAACACACACAAACAAAAACCCAGCCGTGTGACCTTGGGCAAGTTACTTAACCCCAATTGCCCTCCAAAAAACAAAAATAAATAAATAAAAATAAAAAAATAAAATAAAAGGTCCAAGATATCAAGAGAATTAATGAAAAGAAATGATAGTGAAGGTGCCCTACCCATACCAGACTGTAAACTGTATTGTAAAGCAGCAGACATCTAAACTCCATGGTACTGACTGAGGAATAAAGTAGTGGATCAGTGCAGTAGATTATGTACATAAGATACAGTAGTCAATGATTATAATATTCTGTTTGATAAACCCAAAGACTCCAGCTTCTGGGATAAGAAATCACTATTTGACCAAAACTGCTGGTAAAACTGGAAAATAATATGGAAGTAACTGGGCATAGATAAATATCTTATACGCCAGAATAAAGTCTAAATGGTTCTATAATCTAGATATAAAGGTTAATACTGTAAGCAATCTGGGAGAGCAAGGAATAGTTTACCTGTCAGATTTATGGAGAAGGAAAGACTTTATGACCAAATAATAGATATAGAACATTATGCAATGCAAAATAGATAGTTTTGATTACATCAAATTGAAAAGTTTTTGTAGAAACAAAACCAATGTAACCAAGATTAGGAGGGAAAGAGTAAATGGGAGAGAATTTTTATAACCAGTGAGTCTGATAAAGGTCTCAAATATACAGAGAACTCAACCAAATATATACGAATACAAGTCATTCCCCAATTGATAAATGGTCAAAGGATATTTAAATATAGTTTTCAGGGGAAGAAATTAAAGGTATCTATAGTCATACGAAAAAATGCTCTAAATCACCATTGATCAGAAAAATGCAAATTAAAACAACTCTGAGGTACTACATCTCACCAGTGAGGTTGGCTAACGTGACAAAATATGAATACATTGTTGGTGGAGTTGGGACCTGATCCAGCTTTCCATTCAGGAGAGAAATTTGGAATTGTGCCTGAGCTATAGAAATGTGAATACCCTTTGACTCAGCAATACCACTTCTATGGCTGTATACAAAAGAGATTATTCAAATGGGAAAAGGACCCATACATACAAATATTTTTATAGAAGCTCTTTTTGTGATGGCAAAGAATTGGATACCAAGTGGATGCCCATCAATTCAGGAATGGCTAAACAAGTTGTGATACATGCATGTAATGGAATACTGTTGTGCTATAGGAAATGATTATATTATAAATATTGTAAACCTTCTTTACAACTTGACAAATGTTGAATGAGAAGGTATTTGTAGAACCTATATCAGATTGCATGTTTCCATAGGTGGGCAGGGGTTAGGACAAAGAGTGGGAGAAAATTTGGAACTCAAAAGCTTGAAAAGTTTTTGTGTGATTTGACCAGATGAGATTCTGGGCAGCTGTTAAGAGCCCCGCAGCTTTGAAAAATACAAATGTTGATTCTTCCCACTCTGGTAACTGACTAGGCATAGATGTTATGGTTGGACAGTTGGAGGCCTGTCTTCTTGATCTGTTTGTTTCTCTGGCTTCTTGTAATTGCTGCTACAATCCCAAAGCTAGAATAATTGAACATGGAAAGATAGAAATTTCTCCCAGTAAATTTTTGTATAATGCAAAAAACAAAAAAAAATCCCCTTTTTTATCCCACTATTGTTTGACATATTTACAGTAGAGACCTTTGCATTTTTTCTTTCAAATTTCACCATTCATTTAGAATTTCATTTCACCTTTTTATGAGTTTTTCATTATGAATTGTTTCATCAGACATATTATCTATCTTTTCTAAATTGATATAGGTATTCTATTAATATATTACACTTTTATTGAAGTAATTTGTTAAAAATAATATTGAATAACAGAAAGTCAAAACTTATCCCTAAATTATTCCATCAGTCCAGCTTTATACTGGTTCATTCACTACTTCTATTGGTAAGCAATCAGTTCCCATTCCTTCTGATTGTATACATCATCCCTTCCATAATCTTTCTATTTTGTTGAGTGTAAGTATGGCCTTTCCATGGCCTCGCTGATGTCTAGATATACAACATGTCTACTAAATTTCATAATGCAGACTGGAACCTCTGCAAAAAAAAAAAAAGTGTTGTTAGTATCCATTGTCCACTTCTTCATGGAGTTTTTCATAGCGCAGAGCAATTTCTGGTTTCCTTTGTATATGCTCAAAAGCCACCATATTAATGACATGTTTAAGAATTTTGTAAGGACTCACATTCAAGGTCAAACTGACCTTTAATTATCCACATAGTGAAAATTGTGAACACATTTAACTTTACGACATTTTTATGGTGATTCTCCTCTCCTCCATTACTTTTGAGAAATATTTACCGTACTCTATCCAGAGTAAATACAAACTCATTTACCCCAGGCTGGTGATTTCAGTTTATCTCTTTACTAACCTTGACTTTCAATTTTTGTTCTACCTTTGTCATTGATATTATTGTCTTTGGTAAGGAGGAGACAGAATCAAATATGGATTGAGTAATTCTGCCTTTGTTCTATGATACATTATCATTACTTCCACCTTAAGCAGCAGTAACATTCCTCTTTTATTTTCCTTCTCCAATTTAGCTTTAAAGCTGTTTATATTTTACTTAACATTCACTGAAAGCCTCCAATCATCTTAGGTAATTCCTAAAATTATCTTCACATGGCAATGCCCCTTTCTTCTCATTTAAATTATTTGGCTTATATCATCTGCATAAAACATTTTAAAAATCTAAATTGGTCTTAGAGTTTTCTGAACATCTGGCTTTTTAAAAGATAATTCCATTTTTTCCCTTTTTTAGAAAAATTTGCATGTGTGTCAGGATGATTTAATTCTTAAGATCCTCTCATTCAGTTTGGTTTAAATACCCTTGTAGAATTTAAATCATAGGATCTCATATGTCCATTTATTTTCACTATTTTAATTCTGCTTTACCAAGTTCTGTCAGACTCTGTATGACCTTCCTCTCCTCTGTTACAAACCATCACATCCTAATATTCTTATTATTTTATCTTCTACAAAAAGTCCCTCAATATTCATTACTAACAGGGACAGAATGGTATATTTCTGTTTATTTTATCTACCTCTTTAAAGAATGTTGACGATAATGACTATGACGATGATGATGATGTGATGATGGATGATGGTGGTGGTGATGGTGGTGAAGACTGAAATTACAATTTTTTAGTTGTTCTGATTTTCATTCAAATGGAACTTTTACAGGGGAAATGGTCTTGGGAGTTCATGGATGAGTCGTAACCCTCGTTCTGGGCATGCCCAAGGGAGGGCCTTGCTTTGTAATTTAGAGTGTATGTATGAATTCTATGACCCTTTTCTGTGTATTTAATATGTAATAAGGAAAATATTTTCTTTTGATTGGCTAATGAATCAAAACTGAGGATGTTTACAAAAGATTCCCATGGAAGTAATTCAAGCTATTTTCCTATTAGTGAGGCAGGAAGGTGATCTTGTATAATAAGGGTCTGGTCTAGTGGCGGTAGTGATAGTGTGTGTTGGGGATGAATCTCAGTAATTCATATCATACTTTGCAAGCAGCTAGGCAATGTGTTATACTATCCCCAGTCCCAGCAGTGGACCAACTCTGAGATATTCTTTCCTGCTGAAGGGAGTGATGGGTCCAGTGGTAATGCCATACAAAAAAGTGTAGTGAGATAAATATTTTCAAAATTTAATTTTGCACAGGGATTGACCTAATATAGCAGAGAATATTGGGGGGTGGGTAAAGAAACTTTATAATTTCTGTTCTTGAGATATTTTCTTAATAACTATTCCTTTGTAAAAGCTAAACTATCTAAATTGTTAAAATTGCTGAGTCAATAAATTATATGAGAGCCATTAAGCTTAACTGATGATTGGTATTTGGTAGAGTGCTCTGGAAAAGGGTTACAAACCAGTACCGTTTTCAAAGATACTGTACTTTACAGACCACTTGGTCTCTGGATAGATTTCAGGAGATAGATAACTTGCAGGGGAAATTCAGCAATTCCTTTAGTACTTAAAAATATTATTCTGAAGTGTCCATAGTTATCATCAAAATGTCAGAAGATTCCATGATGCAAAAGGGTTAAAAAAAACTCCTCTATAGATAGATAGCTTTCAGGAAGCTACAAGGTTTGGGAACCAGGTGATCCAAGCCTCCATATATCCCTCTCCAGCTTCAAATCCCTGAGATAGCCTTATGATAGTGATTCCTTTCAAGCTAAACTTTTCTCTCTATCCCAATTACTCGAACTCTTGGAGGCCTTCCTATTACTTTCTGGTTTCTGAGGCTCCAATCATTCCTCTATACACCATACATAGCGAGGAACTCTGAGACTCTGTGTCAAAGCTTAGGACCCTTGTATAGGGAAATTACTTTGGGGACTCCAGATTTAAACAATGACAATACAACACAAACTACTAACCAAATTAATATTCAAAAATAAACCATTTACCACTCCCAATACCAGCATCATCTGGAACCAATAAATTATCATACTAGCCCTAAACCTTTATTATTTATTTTTTTTAAGTTTGAGAAAATTGAATAGATGTCCTCTATGTATAACTATACATTTTGATTAGTTACTCCAAATAAGTATAGAATAATGGGAAAAAATACTGTACTTACTTCAGGGGTACATCTGGAGGTTTGAAATGGTAGATATACCTAGTCAGACCTCCAGAGAGAGAATTAATTAGTACAAATGTGTTTTCTGATAAGATATTTTAGCTTTATACAAAGAGAATTAGAACAGATATCTGGGAACTTGAAGTCTGGTATTATTAATATATCTCATGCATGATATCTGTGCTTAAAAGCTTAATAATGCTTATCATTTGTGAATTGTCTATATTATACTCTCCATGCAATATCACAACTATCTTCTACAAAATATTTATTTGACCAAATGATCTACAATGTGTTAGGTAGCACAGTGCTGAATCTGGAGGCAGAAAGATGTAAGTTTAACTTCAATTTCAGACACTTACTGAATTGTGATCTCTCTCTGTTTCCATTTCCAAAACTGTAAATGGGGATAACAAGAGCAGCTATCTTGAAAGGTTGTTGTAATGATTGCAGTGCCTAGGAGATAGTAGGCTCTTGATAAATGCTCATGTCCTTGCTTCCTTTCTTCCAATGTGGTTCCTCCTATCAGTTCAAAGATTTTGACATAGCAATAAAAGTCGTTATACAATGCTATTCTGCTTCCCATTTTATTTATTCTTCATATATTGAATATTTGTATCTTTTCAGTATGATATTCCAGTTACTACTTAAATCCCATTGTTCCAATGACACGTATGAGGTGAAAAATTTATAGCCATGTATATGTATATATATATATATATATATATATACATATATATATATGTCTATCTATCTATATTACACACACACACACACGCACACACACATGCACAAACACACAGCTGATTTCCAGTTCATTTAGTTTATTTCCCTTACACAGAGGTTTTGTGTTTGGATATCTGAGATAGTGAAGACTATGATTGTCTTGAATATCGTTACCTATTTAATACTGAGTTTCTCCATTGACAATGGTTTTCGTTTTGTTCAAACTTGTTATTCTCTGCAGTATATAGTTAAGTGGTTATTTGTGTATCATTTTCTCCCTTCTCCATTTATGATTTAAAATTTTATTTATTTTCTTTAAGTATCTATGCAAATGAAAGTGTGGGTCTTACATACACCCACCACCACCACACACAAGATGCTTTATACCCTGCAACATTTATCAAGTGAGAACTTATTTTTGATTGAATTGTACAATCAATGAATCAAAGCATGTGATGCATAAACAAGATTGTCTATACTGTGTATTGTGAACCTATTGAATTGTACAAAAAGGAAAGAAAAACCTGTCTAATTACCCAAGCTAATTAAGCCTCTTGTAGTACAAAATAGAGAAAGAATTTCAGTTATTTTGTATTCTAGAGGAGTCCAGGAGTGCAAGATTTCAGTTCAGACATTGAAGATTCAATTTAAAGCCAGTGCCCAAAGAAGGAACTGTGCTTAAAGGAATGAGAGAGTTGGTATTTCCTCGTTCCTATCCTCCATTAAAATATCATATGATGGGAGAGAATGAAACAGTAGGAGACAAAGTACAACCTGGGAGAAGAGAATGACATACAGTGGATAAATATAGGCAAAGAGACGGATATAGAAATATAACTATTCAAGAAAGGAAGCATCTTCAGGTAGTGTAATTTTCCTGTTACAGAGAAAATTATTATAGATTCTAGAAATACACTAATCCTAGAATCCCACCAGAGAGCTATATCTAAGGAGAACTTCATGAGAACTCTGAAGACACTCTTCCCCAGGGACTTTTCATGCCCATGAGAAGAATGTAATCAAGATCTAGGAAACTAATTTAATTTAGCTGATTAACAATGGGTATCACACTGTTGGTAACCTATGAATGTCAGTACTAAAAATGTCATTTTCTCAGGCTTGTCCCTTTGAACTCTAAATAGGAGTGGCAGCTCTCCTGTGAGGATTAGACCTAACAGATAGGTGAGTGGCAGCAGAGGGGGCATAAACAAACACTTTTGACAGGTTCATTCTATTCACTAAATACTAGACCAAGTGTCCATCATTCCTGTTTCTTTAGACATGGACCCTAAATACAAATATGACTCCAAAATCACAGACATAATGAGATGTTCTATTCCCAAATATGTTTTATAAATCTCTTGAAGCCACTTGTTTTCATTAGGCACTAGTGCTGAAAATATCACATAAAATATCTTCAATTTCTTGAAAAGAACTTCTCATACACTACAGAGACTCTTTTGTCTCTTTTTAGTAGCTTTTTGTTCCATGTGAATCATCAGAAATTGATATATTTTACTGTCCTGCGTAGGAAAAGAGTATGACATTCTATTGTCCACATTAGGTTAATATTCACAAATCTTCCATTAAAATGGAAATATCAATCTCTATGATTACATCCTCTTTTTACCAAGGTTACTTGTCCTGTTTCCTGATAACATCTCTGAATCCTCATCCTCCCTATGGAATATAAGAAACCATTTGCTTTTTTGAGATCTTGGCTGTATCCTCCATGAAAGAAAGCTAAATAGACACAGGAGTTCAGTGTTTACTTGTATCTTCCTTTTCCATCCAAGTAATCTCCATTGTTCCATTGTTCTTGCTAGTAATTTCATTAAACTTCTAGATACTTTGATGTGATCTCATTGATTCTACATTCTTCATTCATCTTGATGCTATCTATCCTCCAGTTGTTTTTGTGAAGAAAATCCTTGCGTGTTTACTCACATAAAGTCCCCGATTCATCCCACAATTTCTATTATTATTATCTTTGAGATAATACTATTGGAACGTTATATTTTTAAAAAGAAGAACAAAAAGATAACAGGTCATTCATTAGGCCCTAATTCAGACAACGTGTAGCAGCAAGCACCCCAACATTCCCAGGGTGGCTGCCAACACAGGTTCTTAGATATGCTTTTCAAAAGGAAAGCAACTCGTCCTTTCTCGCTTCCCGGCCATCTTGGCGGCAGGTCTCTGGCTGAGGGTCCTCCCGCACCGCAGGCAGGAAGATGGTGGCCGCAAAGAAGACGAAAAAGTCGCTGGAGTCCATCAACTCGAGGCTCCAGCTGGTCATGAAAAGCGGCAAATACGTGCTAGGCTACAAACAGACCCTGAAAATGATCAGACAAGGCAAAGCCAAATTGGTCATCTTAGCCAACAACTGCCCAGCCTTGAGGAAATCAGAGATCGAATATTACGCTATGTTGGCCAAAACTGGAGTACATCACTACAGTGGCAATAACATTGAATTGGGTACAGCATGTGGGAAGTACTACAGAGTATGTACACTGGCTATCATTGATCCAGGTGATTCTGATATCATTAGAAGCATGCCAGAACAGACCAGTGAAAAGTAAACTGTATAAAAGTATACTTTAATAAACCGGGCCAAAACTTGTTTTAAAAAAAAAAAAAAAGGAAAGCAACTCAAAATGGGTTAACAAGCTTGCTTTAATCAAACAAACATATATTGCCTAGTTCAGGAGGAAAAGGTCAGCACCCCAAACTTCAGAGTATACAAACAGATCAAACAGACAGGCTTCCAAACTGTCCTACCATTATATCAATACCAAATCACAGTTACCAGAGAAGGAAGCATCAATATCTGGGTTTTCAAAGCCAGGGGGCTCTCAACGGTTGCCCACAGTCTCATCTGGTCAAATCACACAACACTTCTCAAAGTGAGCCCCAAAGCAAATCCTCATATCAGGGATTATATAGCCTTTTCCTGGGTCAGAGAATGTAACCACCTTCTTGAACCACTGCCCAATCACACAGCATCAAGGTGTGGTCATTCCTAAAAACCAAGCTTCCTACCACAGGTTCCATGCCACCACATTCAGCCTATTAGGGGGCAGAGTATATTTTCAAATTAAAGAAGGCTCTCAGAGTCACTTAAGCCAATCAAAGGGCCTAGGGGCAGGGAAGATCTTCAAATCTGCATTTCCATTACACAAAGATAAAATAAAAATTTTTTTTCAAAACAAAATGTTACAGTGAAAATTAATTTAAAAGCCTGTAATTAGACCCAATATATAATAAAACTCATTTTGGGAGAAGTTCAAATATGGCTGGTAGTATGAAAAGAATACTGAACATGGAGTCAGAAGAAATTCATTCATGTAACATTTATTAATCAATTACTACTTACTGGCTACTGTGTACATAGTCAAAATCCTGACTCAGAGACTTCATGACTATGCTACTTTGGCTGAGTCACTTCCATTATCTCTTTACTAATTTGTAAAATGGAGATAATTATTTCTACTACCTACCTAAGCTGGTAGATCCTGTGTTATCCTGATTGTGTTTCCACAATGTTCAAATATTTTTTTTTAACTGCTTGCAATATTTTCTCTTTGATCTGGGAATTCCAGAACTGGCTACAATATTCCTAGGAGATTTCTTCTGGGGATCTTTTTCAAGAGGTGATTTGTGGGTTCTTTCAACATCTATTTTTCCCTCTGGTTCTAAAATATCAGGACAATTTTCCCTGAGAATTTCTTATAGGATGATTTCTAGGTTCTTTTTTTGGTCATGGCTTTCAGGTAGTCCAATAATTTTAAAATTATCTCCCCTGGATATATTTCCAGGTCAGTGGATTTTCCAATGAGATATTTCACATTGCCTTCTATTTTTTTCATTTGATTGGATCTGTTTAATAGTATCTTCATTTCTCATACAGTCACTAGCTTCCATTTGATCCAATCATTCTGAAGGAATGATTCTCTTCAGTGAGCTTTTGAGATTTTATTGTCTTCCTCCTGTTCCATGCTTTGATCCTTTTTGTCCCCCAAAAAGGAATCTAGAGTCAGGTTGCTGTGCTTGCCTTGCTTCTTTTGCTTGCTTATTTTGCCACTCAATTATTCGAATTTTTTAGCTTTTTGCCATAGTAGAATGCTACTTCCAGAGAGTAGAGCTTTGTCCCAAATCACTGGGGTTTTCACAGCTGCCAGAGCTATTAGTTGATTGCCCACTCAGAAACCTCCACTGGCTCTGGCACCTGGTGTCACACCCCAGTACCTCCACCCTAGACAGCAATACAGATCCAAGCAGGTTAAAACAAGAGCAATTACCCCTCAGGATGGTCACTTTGTCCCTGTACAATCTGTAGGCCAGGAGCTCTCAAGCAGCCACATGGCAGCGGCCTCTGTACCTTAGCCAATTCTCCTTCTGGGGGCAGAGACCAGACCACACTCCTGGATCTCCCATTCCTACAAAGTCCACACAGACCTCTCTCTTTGACTTTGGCATTTATTAATTGATAGTTCTGGAAATCACCACAGCTGCTGGTGATGTACTGTCCCGAAGTCCCTCCAGCCACTGTTGGTCCTGGGGGCTAAAACCACAGGCTCACAGGAGGCTGGGTGCTGCTCCCAGTGCTCTGTAATGGACCCTTCCTGTTGGCCTGCTTGGCTGCCTTCAGTGGGAGATTTGTTTCTTTCTGTCACTTTGTGGGATATGTAGCCTTAAAGTTTGTTTAAAGTCATATTTTATAGGTATTTGTGGTGGTTATTACTTAATAATATCTTGACAGGTGTTGTCTAGGCTCTTTTTTTGATCATGGCTTTCATGTAGTCCAATAGTTTTTAAATTATCTCTCCTGGATCTAGTTTCTAGGTCAATGGTTTTTCCAATGAAATATTTAACATTCCCTTCTATTTTTTCATTTGTTTTGATCTGTTTTATAGTATCTTGATTTCTCAAAAAGTCATTAGCTTCCATTTGCTCCAATCTAATTTTGAAGGAATTATTCTCTTCAGTGAGTTTTAGAAATTCCTTTTCCCTCTGGGCAAATCAGCTTTTTAAGGCATTCATCTCCTCATTGGCTTTTTGGGCCTCTTTTGCTAATTGGATTAGTCTATTTTTAAGGTGTTATCTTCTTTAGTATTTTTGGGGTGTCTCCTTTAGCAGGCTGTTGACTCACTTTTCATGATTTTCTTGCATTGTCCTCATTCCTCTTCCCAATTTTTCCTCCTCTTCTCTTACTTGATTTTCAAAATCCTTCTTGAGCTCCTCTATGGCCTGTAATCAGTTCGTATTTTTTCTTGGAGGCTTTTGATGAAGGAGTTCTGAGTTTGTCATCTTCCTCTCACTCCATTCCTTGATCCTTTTGTCCCCCAAAAAAGATTCTATGATCTGTTTTGCTTCTGTTCCTTGCTCATATTGCCAGCCAATTACTTGACTTTGAGCTCTTTGCCACAGTAGAACTCTGCTTCCAGATTGCAAAGAGCTATGTCCCAAATTGCTGGGGTTGTCATAGAGCTATTCAGAGGGTGCCCTCACTGTAGCCCCCATAAGCTCTCACACACTGACTACACACCCCAAGACCACCACACAAGACCATGATCCAAATCCAAGCAGGTTAAAGCAAGAGCAATTACCCTCTGAATGGTTGCTTACCCCTCCCATGATCTATAAGCCAAGAACTCTTGAGGCATCAACTTGGCAGCAACTGCATTCACTAAGCCTCCACCACTTCTTGCCCCAGGTGGAGGGGCTGGAACATATTCTTCTGCCACCCAGTTCTGACATAGTTCCCCACTGATCTTTTACTTTCTTTTTGGAGATTATAAGTTGATATGTCTGGAAACTACCATAGCTACTGGTGATTCATTTTCTTGAAGTCTGCTCTGACTGCTGCTGGTTGTAGCTTCCCTAGGGATATAACTGTGTGGCTCACCTGGAACTGTGGCCAACTCCCTGCCTGGTGTGATAGACCCTTCTCATCAGCCTGCCGGACTGCCTTCGGTGGGAGATTTGTTTCTCTCAGTCACATTGTGGGTTCTATAGCTCTATAATTTGTTACAATCATTTTTTTACATGTATTGGAGGTGGTGGGAGCCAGAGCCTTCACAGAGGTCCTGGTTTTACTCTGCCATCTTGACTCTGTTTAAATTCTCTTTCTATGGATAATAATATAGAGTGGGATTTTGCATCAGGAATATTTGGATTTAAATCCTTCCACTTGTAAGCAGAACTTGCTTGACCTGATGTTAAATGTTAAATAAGCAACCCCTGTTGTATTTAATTCATAAAGGTGCAAGCTGAAGTGAAATAGAGCAAATAAAGCTTGAAAAAATTTTAAAACTGAATAGAAAATATTTAATAGACAAAGTTCTAGCGAACTGCCTAATGCAAAGATATCAAACATCAAATTCTCTCAATACTATTTAACACATTCTATTCAATGTCATTCTGCTTGTAGACTTGTTAGATCCAAATTCTGTTTGTTACTTTTTTACTATCTGTGATCATCCATAAGTCATATAACCACACTCAGTCTCCATTTGCTGATTAATAGATTGACAATTATTATAACTTTATCAATTATCTCTTAGCATTGCTTTGAGAATTGAGATAATTTGTACAAAATATTTTTAATATTAAAGAACTGTACAAATATCAGTTACCCTAATGAAAATTAAAATTCTTATTTAAAAACAAAGCATATGTCCCCTTAATTTTTCTCCATTAATTCAATTTAAAAATGCTTATTAAGTATTACTATGTGTATAATGTTTACTTTTTTGTTTATCATGCTTAGAAGGTTTTTATCCCAAGTTGCTTTGGTATTTCCTAGAAAATAGATGAATTATTAATGAAATAAAAGATGGAAATACAAAGAAGGATAGTCATTGAAGAAGCATTTTCATTCCCTTGGCATTATTATTGTTATTTCTATTACTATTACCACCAAACCATTCAATTTCCTTAGTCTGTAACATTGGCTTCCTCCCAAAAGTTACTCATTTGGTTTCCAAAGGCTATATGGGACATAAATCATCTCCTGTTAAAAAAGGAGGAAAATTAGCAAAGGAATGTCACACCTCTGAGATCCCACTGAATTCTCATGTGAAGTTTACATCTTAATTCCTGTGTCTGTGCAATTTCAATAGTAAACCATTAGTGCAGGAACTCTGCTGTCTCCAATAGCTTATGTTTTGCCAAGTACACTGTCATCACTCCACAACTAACTACATTAAAATAATCTCTGCACAAACAAATTTGAAAACCAAAATGTGTAGTTAATTGTCTTTCAAGTTTTTAGTGTGCAATATTATTTTAGTAATGAAGCTATTTACAACTTGAAAACCAATGATTTCTTGCTTTTTGATTTTGTTACCCTTTAGTATCATTTATCTTGCTTTGCATGCAGTGCCAGAAATGGCTTTTTCTCCCTGGCTGTCTGACAATTCCATATTCTTGGCTCCAAATTCCTAGATGAGAATGTCAAATACTGCCCCACCCAATATGTCTCTAATGAAAGTTTTGCTTTTCAAAGTTTCATGGAAAACATATACGGCTAGAGAAAGGAGGCAATTTTAAAAGGTAGCATATTGAATTGCCAAACAAATAAGATACTAAAAAATCATAAGGAGGTAGCAGTCATCTTTTCAACAACTGTTTTGTTAACAAAGAATATCGTGAAAGGAAAAAGTTTTACTTTTCAGGTGATCAAAATGCATTAGTGGCATGAATTATTCATTTTTTTCATCCTTGGTTGCTGTTCTTGTCCATTGGTGAACTGAATTACTGAATTTTATGTTCATGAAAGAGATAATTCATTTTACTTTATTTTAGATTGTAGGTTGGTTGAATGGTTGGTCTTGTGTACTTTCTGGGAAAATGACAGTATTATAATATTAGAACAATTCCCTCTTCCATAATCAGAAACAAATTAATAGCATATTAATAACAACATTGATATCAGTTAATTAATATTAATAACAGATTGATATCAAATTAATAACTCCCTGGTATGAACATCAATGAGAGTTTTAACTTTTAGAGAAATGGCTGAAGGATTGGACAGTGTAGGGGCAGTTTAAGTGTCAGGATACTGATCTATGTTGAAGAGGAAAGGAAGATGTCAATATACCCACTAATTTGATATAAAAAATGCCCTTCTACAAGTGGCTCATTATGCATTCAAGTTAGAAAATACAAAGTATTTTTCAAACTTTAAAATACTACATAAATTGAAGTTATTTTCATTATTGTTATTATGATAATTGCTATCATTTTCCTCTTTTATGTCTCTTCACAGAGGTTAATAAGTGAAAATTCATGTAAGCCATCAAGTAGGGTAGGAACATCAAGCTCTATCTTCCACCTGGTAGCCATGTCACCTCTGTGCCTTTTTTGTTCATTTGGGTTTAATTCTTTCCTGAATAGAAGTTACTAAATGTCAGATGATAAAATTTTCTATGTCATTAATTTATGCAGTCTGGATGGCTAGAAGCACCACAAGAAATCCCTTCAGCAATCAGAGTTGGCAGTTCCAGTAACTGTAGCCACTAAAGAGCCCACACTAAATAGTGATTTGCTTGATCAAATACAATATTGGATTGTCCATAACTTGGCAAAAGGCTCCTACACTTTTCAGAGTGTTTGGTACTTAGTAAATGATTATTCATTCATCAACCCAACAACTCAGGTATCACAGCCTGCAAGGAACTCTAACAGGTTATACAAGAGAGTGGCAATAATTGACTACCTAATCCATTGACTTTGTGGGGATACTGTGAAGGGAAAAAAAGACTTCAAGGTTTAAGAGATACTAAAATTAGATAGTGAGCTGGCCTCAGAGCAAGGAAGAGCTGAATTAAAGTCCTGTCTCTTAAATACACTAGTTGTGTGATCCTGGGAAAGTACTTAAGTGGTCAGTGGTAAGCAATAACCTAAATTTATAAATTTCAGAGTAGATGCCAACTGACTTCAATAGAACATCCTCAACTAGGAGTTCTTTCTATCAATGAAATCACAGTGTTTGATGCTTCTCCTTCATCATCATCATCATCAACAACATCATCACAGAAATGTCATGGGAAATACAATAGAGAATAGTACTTGGACTCAGGATTACTTGTATTCCAATATATCATGAGTCTTTCACTAGTGAACTTCATATAAATTGAAATAATAAGTTCAGAGCAAAAGATCTTCATCATCATGACCATCATAATTGATATAGGTTTCACTGCCTGCTTTGTCATTAGTCTAGTACCTAAGTTCCTATTCTCATAGATTACAAACTATTTAAGATCAGGCTAAGTTTGTTAGGAATTTCTTTCCCATGTATAATATAGCCATTTTCACCCAAACACAAGTATACATGCACATATAAATATTCCAAATATGCTGTGCATCTATGTACATGTGTGTAAATATATGTGTGTGTCTGCATGATATATGAATATATGTGTGTGTATGTAACCTCATCTCTAATTAGCCAGGTTTATGTGGCTTGTAGGTGCCTTTCTTCCATCACACAGAAAGGCAAGCCATAGTCTTTCTTGGATAGGACTGATAGGACTGCAAGAGGCCACTGGACTCATTTGGGTAGCCAGGAGCCGAGAAGGGATTTGTAGTTGACAAAAATTAAAGAATCAAAATAAGGGAATGCAAGGGAATGAGTAAATTAAACTTCTTCACACCAAACAAAAGATAATTTAAGAGAATAATCTAGTGGAACAAGACACAGTCAGTACAGGGAGTGGGGGTAGGGATGAGCTCCACTTCTGGGAAAAACTTGAGTCAAGAGCCCAGGAAGTCCAATATCAAAGCCAAAGACTGTAATTTTACCAGAATAATCAGAATCCCAAGTCAGAGATATACAGGGCCCTGGTCTGTATCCAAAGACAAGGACACAATGATCAGCATTCCAGACCCAGTTTGAAGAGCACAGATTGAAGAAAGTGATTATTCCAAATTGCTTCAGTGATGATTGGGCTCTGACATATTTTTGAAGTGATAGAAAAACCTTTATGTATGGTTGAGGTTTAAAGGGATATTGACCAGAGGAGCTGGTTATTATCTCTAAAAAGGGTTATCTGCAAATATAGCATATTATACTAGGAGAGAAAGAAAGAGACAGAGACACAAAGAGAGACAGAGAGTGAAAGAAGGAAAGGGTATCACAGTGATCAAAAGTATTAAAAGCTGTAGAAATTTCGGAGTAGGTTACTGTTTAAAAGACTTTGGATTAAGTATTTAAGAGATCACAGGAAACCTCATAGAGGACAGTGGAGGGAGAAATTTGGATACCAGATAAAAATCACTTGAGAAATGGTTGGAAAGTAAAGAAATAGAAGCAAAAACTCATAGAAAACTTGTACGTGACTGACTGAAAGCAAAAGAAAGATTTACTATAAAACACTTAATTTTATCATTTATCCTGATCAAGTAAAAGTTTCTTAAAAATGGAGACATAGGGGGCAGAGTCAAGATGGAGGAGTAGTAACAGCACTTCCCTGGCCCACTCCATTTCCTTTTTTTTTTTTTTTTTGGAGGGCAATTGGGGTTAAATAACTTGCCCAAGGTCACCCGGCTAGGTTTTTGTTTGTGTGTGTGTTAAGTGTCTGAGGCCGGATCCAAACTCAGGTCCTTCTTACTCCAAGGCCGATGCTCTACTCACTGCGCCACCTAGCCACCTCGACCCACACCACTTCCAATCCATATAAAAGGAGACTCTGAACAAACTCTAGAGCTACAGAACCCACAAAATGACACAGAGAGGCTAACCTCCCACTGAGGACAGCCTAGCAGCCCATCAGGGAGCCACCCGCACAGCACTATGGTTGCTGAGCCCAGGCCCATGTGAGTCAGAGGTTTTAGCCCCAGGGCAGCCTAACAGCCAGCTGGAGGGACTTCAGAGCATCAGCAGCTGTGGTGTTTTCAGAATTACCAACCCATAGATGCCAAAGACAAAGTGAGAGGTCAGTGCCCTATGGACTTTGGGAAACAATTTGAATACTGTGGAAACACAATCAGGATAGCACAGGATCTGGCAGCTTCTACACTGAGGTATTGAAGGGCTTGGAATATGATATTCTGGAGAGCAAAGGAGCTGATATTAAAACCAAGAATCACCTACCCAGCAAAACTATCATGTTTCAGGGGAAAATATGGTCATTCAGTGGAATAGAGGACTTTCAAGCATTCTTGAGGAAAAAAAAAAAACAGAGTTGAATAGAAAATCTGACCTTCAGATACAAGAAGCAAGAGACGCTTGAGAAGGTAAACAGGGAAAAGAAGTCATAAGGAACTTATTAAAGTGTTCCAGAGCTTCTGCTTCAGTCACCTTCATGGCCACTGCAGCAAATTATTGTTATCTGTCCATTCCACTGGGGGATGTCTTTACATGCTTAGGGTTGACATCCCCCTTACTTACTGACAAGTTTGAGACCTGTAGGTTACCCTTAATCTAGTTTAACCCTTTTGCCATGGTGGTTTTACTGAGATATACTTACTATTTGTGCTACAGGTACTCAGAACCATGGGTGAGAGTTGGGTGAAGTTGAAAAACAAAAGCAAATGAGCAGCCCAGTACTATTCCTCCCTATATATACCCATATATCCCATTATATTTAATCTCACAATAGTCCAATGAGATAGGCACTAAATGTATGATCATCTTCACTTAACAGATGAGTCACCTGAGGCTTTTTGACATAAAGAGCCTTTTCTAGTGACATTAAGTTTCAGCAGTAGAATTTGAATTTAGGTCAATAGTGCTTCCAAGGGCAAACAAACATCCTACCTCTTATAATTTCTTATCACTCTGCAATTTAAGTCCTTGGATCCTAAGAACTGAACACTGTTAAGTCTAAAAAGTTAAATAAATATGTTTATGGTGAAACAGAGAGGGTAATCAATTATTTTCATGAGTGTATTACCTTCTTGAGAATAATCAATTGCTTATTTGGTCTTAGTAAAAGAATGAACCCACAATTTCACAACTGTATAGAAATGTCAATAAAAAGTTATATTATTATTACCATAGATATAATTTTTGCTATTGTCTTTTTGTTAGTTCTGTTAGTAATACTATTTGGCTATAAATGAAAATATTGGAGAGAATCTCTAATTTAAAGAAGAAAAAACGACATGATTGATGTTGCTCCAAAAGTGAATTTACTCAAATAAATAAAGAAATATTTTTAAAAGTATTGTGTTTAAAATGCAAATGAATTTGGCAAAATTGAAATTTTCTCTGACTTGTCCAGATAATTGTTTCAAGTTTTCAGTTTTCTTTGCATATAAACACATAAATTGCTTCTAAATAGTAAGGAATGGGGACTTGACAATGTTTTGGCAAATATAATCAAAATAGAGAATCTTTTTCCAGAGTTGAGAACCCAAATTAGACTTTTAGTTGTATGGTTCCTGGAATTCTTTTTTCCTTCCACTAACTGCAGCTTATGGGAAGCTCTATTGCTATGCTCATGTATGCAAGCTACAGTTTTCATAAAATTGCTATTTTATGCAATTATGTTGGAACAAATCCAAAATAATCACCAAACTGTGATTCTGAAACAACCAAGAAAATGAGTATAAATACATGTACCTAGCAATTAGCCTTCAAACAAGAGATCAAGGACTTAAGGTAAATTCAGAATCACAGTGTCCATCAAATCTTCATTATAAAATTATTTTAAAAAGGCATATACTTAAAAAAAGAAGATACCTCTACCAACATATTTTTGCAAAGGGATTCTGTCCCTCCTAATGGGAAACATTACACAAAATATCAATTTTTATATGCTTATTAATTTTGATGAATGTATTTTCATTTCATTCTTTTTTTTTAATCTTTGCTACAAGGAATGGTATTCTGAGTGGTGGGAGAGATACCAAGTCAAATGTAGGTAAAGTAAAAACAAAAGGTATCAATAAAATATTTTTAAAGAAAAAATGAATTGATCAGATTTCAAAAGAAATGAATGCAGCATAGCAACTCAGTTCTTACTGGGTATTAGCAAAGCATCCCCTAATCACAACGGAAAATGAGATGCCCTACCACAAGCACCCCACTAGATTTGTGCCTATATGTAAAGGAGAAATTTTTCAACAGCCTAATTGCTTAGTGACAGGCTTGTCACAGATCTTCCCAAAATCCATCATGAAATCTTTTCCATTGTGGTAAGTAGTCTTGTGATGCTCTGGTCATGCCCATTGCAAATTTGACCATTCTGAATAACAAAAGGCCACTTAAATAAGTTCATATTTATATATAAGTATCCAAATGACTATATTCTAGAAGTAGATGTCTTCACTCAGACTCTAAATCATGCTCTGTAAACTTAGCCTTTCTATTTGCATTCACTGATCTGCTTATCTGATTGGTAAGCATGCTCCGAGGGTCTCCTATTTCAGGTTGATTCAAGCCATCAATCTATACTTTACATTACTCCCAAGATATCTTTTTTCTAACATTCTCATAGTCAACTATGTGTCTTCTCTGTAGGACCTAAGATTAAGTCCAATTTGTGAATGATCCTAGGCCATTGGTTCAAAAATTATAATACCAATAACTCTGTGACATAAATAAGCAAATTAGATAGCTCATGGAGAACTCATGGAAGGCTGTCTTTCCCCAAAATTCTGCACTAGCCTTTCCACAATGCTGAAAAAGCACAAACATTTTTTATTAAAGTGCTAAAAATGTTAATGAGCAAAAGATAATCTTATGTAACATCAACATTTGACATCTTATTTAATGTGAAAAAAAATCAAATATGTTCTCAGTTTACTTAAATAATGCCACCTTCAATTCAGGTCTCAGTATTCTTATATCAGAGAATCATAGAATTTTCCAATGGGAAGGGATATCACCAGTCATCGAACTCAACTATAGAGGGAAAATCATTAGCAGATTATATATAATTGAGTAGTTAACCTGACTCAGCTTAAATCTTTCAAAAGAGGGAGAATACAACACTTATCAAGGCTACTCATTCCACATTTGGACAACTTTGATAAAGTTTTTTTTTTTTAATTTTAGGTTTTATTTTTCTTTATATTTAAACCAAATTTGCCTCTTTTCTGTTTCTTTTTTAAAAAATGTTTATTTTTTTTTAGTTTTCAACATTCATTTCCACAAGATTTTGAGCTCCAAATTTTCTCCCCATCTCTCCTCTTACCCCTTCCCACAACCTACCCTCTCTCCTATCCCACCCTATCCTTCTCTATCCCCTTACCCCTTACTTTCCTGTAGGGCAAAATTAATTTGTGTATATTTTTTTAAAATATACATATTTTAAATATACATTGCCTGTATATTTTATTTCCCAGTTGCATGTAAAAACAATTTTTTTGACATTTCTTTTTAAAACTTTGAGTTTCAGATTCTCTCCCTTCTTCCCCCCTCATCCACCACCCACATTGAGAGGATAAGAGATTCAATATAGGTTATATATGTGTAGGTATGCAAAATATTTCCATAGTACTCATATTATAAAATATTGATTATATTTCCCTTTATCTTTTTCCACCCCCCATTTATTTTATTTTCTCCTTTGATCCTGTCCCTTTTCAAAAATGTTTGCTTCTGACTCCCTCTTCCTCCAATCTTCCCTGCCTTCTATCATTCCCCCCTTCTTCTCCCCTTCCCCTCTACTTTTCTGTATGGTAAGATACCCAATTGAGTGTGTATTTCCTTCCTTAAGCCAAATCCAATGATAGTAAGGCTGACTCATTCCTTTTCACCTTCCTGCTCTTCCTCTCCATTGTAACAGGTTTTTTTTTCTTGCCTATTTTATATGAAGTAAATTATCTTATTCTATCTCTCCCTCTCTCCATCTCCCAATATATTACCCTCAGACCTCTTAAATTTACTTTTTAGATATCATCGCTTCATATGCAACTCACCCTGTGCCCTCTGTGTATGTATACATATACACACATATACACACATGTGCATACATATATATATATATATATATATATATACACATACATACATATATATCCCTTCAACAATCCTAATACCGAGAAAAATCTCATGAGTTATAAATATTGTCTTTCCATGTAGGAATGTTAACAGTTCAACTTTAATAAAATAATTTCTCTTTCCTGTTTACCTTTTCATGCTTCTCTTGATTATTGTTTTTGAAAGACAATTTTTCTGTTCATCTCTGATCTTTTCATCAAGAATGCTTGAAAGTATTGTATTTCATGGAATGGCTATATTTCCCCCTGGCATATTATACTCACTTTAACTGGGTAGGTGATTCTTGTTCTTAATTTTATCCCTTAATGTAGAAGCTGCTAGATCTTGTGTTATCCTGATTATATTTCCACAGTACTCAAATTGTTTCTTCTTGGATGCTTTTAAATTTTCTCCTTGACCTGGGAACTCTGAAATTTGGCTATAATAGTCTTAGGAATTTTCTTTTGGGGATCTTTTTCAAGAGCCAATTGGTGAATTTTTCAATTTCTGTTTTTCACTCTGGTTCTAAAACATGAGGGAAGTTTTCCTTAATAATGTCTTGAAAGATGATGTTTAGGCTTTTTTAATCATAGCTTTCAGGTAGTCCAATAATTTTTAAATTATCTCTTCAGGACATGTTGTCCATGTCAGTGTTTTTTTTTTTCTAATAAGATATTTCACATTAGCTTCTATTGTTTCATTCTTTTGAGTCTGTTTTATAATATCTTAATTTCTCATTAAGTCATTAGCTTTCAATTGCTCCATTCTAATTTTGAGGGAATCATTTTCTTCATCGAGCTTTTGGATTTTCTTTTCCATTTGGCCATTTTTCTTTTTAAGGCATTCTTTTCATTGACATTTTGGATCTCTTTTGTCATTTGGGTTAGTCTATTTTTTAAGGTATTATTTTCTTCACTATTTTTTTGGAGTCTCCTTTAGCAAGCTGGTGACTTGTTTTTCATGATTTTCTTGCATCACTCATATTTGTCGTCCCAATTTTTCTTCTGCTTTTCTTACTTGATTTTCAAAATATTTTTGAGCTTCTCCATTTCCTGTAATGAATTCATATTTTTCTTATAGGCTTTTGATGGAGGAGTTTGGCTCTGTTGTCTTCTGGTTCTATATTTTGATTTTTTGTCACCAAAGAAAGATTCTATAGTCTGATTTCTTTTTCTCTGTTTGCTCCTTCCCATCTTGACTCTACATCCCACACCCTATTTTTCTGTTTCTTCTCAATTTTCCTAGTTCTACACCTTGGGCCCAAACAGAATAATTTTCATCCTCTTATTTCAAATAACTAATGTCAATACACCTGTGGGTAATCTGTTCTATAGTTAAACATTTACAGATTCTTAAGGGAAAGGACTGATTTCAATTATTCATTCATTCATTCATTCGGCTTTCTTTCATCTCTCTATCTGAATACTCAGAGGAGGGCAACCTAATCTTGAAAAGAAGGGCATTTGCTTTGTCTCAAACTAGCCAGGCTTGATTCTTGGTGCTTGGACTTGTAATTGTTTTCATTTTATTTAATTTAAATGTGGCTTAATTGTGCAATTTTATAGGAAAAATAATGGATATTATTTGGATTATGGAGAAATATTTGCAAGATAATGTATATTCCATGCAAATATTTAATAATAAATCATGCATAATTTAATAAATTAATATGCCCCTAGAAGAAATAATGTATGTCATTATGCAAATAACAAAACTTCTCAGAAATTAAAAAAAGAAAGTGATAACAGGAAAACTTGAATATTTAACGGATGATTCAACATGACTTTAGAGTCTTAAGGCAAGACTTTTAAAGTGAATTTTTTTTCTTGCATATGCCTATGTTATGATTTTCTACCTTATAGCTATCTGTATTAATATAAAAATCAGTCAACGTCCATCTTTTGGTTTCTGAAATCATTAAAATGATCTAAGACAGCTAAAGATACGATATAAATATCTAAAAAGTTCAAAACTAGGCAGGGCAAAAATCTTTAGAAAATAGGAATCTTTTTAACTCTTCTTTCAATCATTTCTGGCATTCAGTCATACAAAGTTCAACTTAGAATGAAAATTACAATGTTAATAGAAACTATTACCTAATAATGAGAGACCATTAATGTAATACAAATGATTAAAACATCTAAAACGCATATTTTTGTGTTTGTTTGTTTGTTTTTGCTTTTTGTAGGACAATTGGGGTTAAGTGATTTGCCCAAGGTCACAGGGCTAGTTTTTGTGTTAAGTGTTTGATACCAAATTTGAACTCAGGTCCTCCTCACTCCAGGGCCGGTGCTCCACTCACTGTGCCACCTAGCTGCCCACATACATCTTTTTTTTTTTTCATATATGTTAGGAAGAAATAACCTCATCACCTAAGTTCAAAATCCTGGGAATAGTGTTCACCTGGAATTTGTTTTTAAGAATAATTGTTGTAAGAAACAACAAGCTATAGATATATACACACATGTAGATAGATAGATATATGGATATACATATATAGATAGAGATGTTTGCATAGAGATTTGAAATATTGATGAATACAAATAAACATCATACATTTAGGCATTACATAATGATTAAATAGCAAACATTTACATAGCATTTACTATGAGCTGGAAATTGTGCTAAACATGTAAGAATTATTTCCTTTGTTCCTTACCACAACTTGGGAGGTATGTGCTATACTTTCCCCATTTTACGTATCAGGAAACTGAAGCAAACAAAGGTTGAGTGATTTTCCCAGAGTCATAAAACTAGGAAACTAGAGGGGATTTTAACTCAAAGCTTCTGATTGCAGTCCGGTGTGCTCTCTGTCTTTGTCTCTGTATCTCTCTGTCTCTCCCTCTCTTTTTGCATGTTTGTGTATATGAATGTAGATTTATAGATGTAGAACAATATATATAAATAAATATATATGTATAGATCAATGATAGAATAGCTATAAAGATACATGCATGCATGCAAATATATGTATGTCTTCATTTATATGTGACAAATACATATGTATATATGCAAATATTTAAACATATACCTTACATCCATTAAGTGTGCATATTTGAATATCTGTATCTCTGTTTACATGCATATTTAATAAGTGAAACATATATCATGTATCTGAATATATACGTATATGTATATATGTATATATATATGTATGTGTGTATATATATTATATAGATATATATACATAATGTATATGTGCACCTAAAACTAGAAGGAAGGAGTGAAGGAAGGAAGGGAATAAGGGAGGAAGGGAGGAAATGTAAGTGTGAGGGAGGAAAATAAGAAGGAAAGATAGTGGAAGGTAATAAGAAAGGAGGGAAGTAAAGAGGGGAAAAAAGAAGAAAGGAAGGAAGTTGATAAATTAAAGTATATTCAGATAAGTGTGCAAAGTATGCAGAGAAAAGTATAATTATGTGTTATGAGAATTAGTTGAAGAAATTGGAGTCATTTTAGTCTGGAGAAGAGAGGTAATATGTTAGGTTTCTTGACATATCTGAAGAATTACTTCTTGGGAGAGGAATTTTGATTGTTCTGGTACTAAAACTAATAAATAGAAGATAATAGAAGAAAGATTTTCACATCATGTAAAGAACAAATTACTAAGACTTCTCTATTTGACAAAAAAAATTGGATAACATTTAAAAGTTTGCAGAAATTAGGTTTCTGCCAACATCTTATATGGGAAGAATGTAGTACAACAGAATATGAACCTTGGAGTCAGAAGCCCTGGGTTCACACCCAGTTTCTGGCACTTACTCTAACTTGGACAATTCACTTAGTTTCTGTGCTAAAAGTTAGACTACACATATGAACTGATTAGAAACTACAATCCTTGCCCTGATTCTAACAAATTAAATTTCAGAATTGTGTTGGACCTCACTAGACAGTTCTTCCTACCCTGAAACAGTAATCTTATAGGGTAGTTCAATGAGGACTCTGCAGCTTCTATTCTATTCTTTGTACACACAGAATAGATTTCCTATGCTTTACAATTCTAGGCCTAAGGAGAAGCACTGTAGCCAGTGTAATTCATTTTCCAGCATATGAACTCTGCTTGAGAATTTCCCCACAGGTGAACATGCTTCACAAATTTTATGTTGAATATGGATGATACCTGACTCAAGAAGTCAATTATATATGTTAAGGTTGATTTCTAAAACCAATGGTAAGGTGGTATATGACTACCCCTCTGTAACACTATATACATCCTTAACCTGTCCCCAACTGAATCTGGGACAAATCTGAGTCTACTGTGTATACACTGATTCCAAATGCTTATAATACCAGCTTTCTGGTTTCTAACTATCTCTCAAATACATAGTCTTGATAAAGAAATCTGTATCCAAAATTAGAAGATATATTAACTTACATTTTTAAAGAGTTTAATTTTCTAGGATCTTGCACATACATTAGTACTTTCATTCTTAGAACAACACAGATATTAGAAATGGAAAACTATTTTAGTAATTCAAATATTATTATAACTATTTTTCAAAAGAGAAAATAGACACCTTGACATTAAATTACATATGCATGATCACAAGTAATAATTAAATAATCTGGGCCAGAATTCATTTCATTTGAGAACCCTTATATCTTCTTTCTTAAAACAATGTAAATATTTTAATTGAAGGTTTAAGTTCCAAATTCTTTCCCTCCTCCTTCACTGAGATCTTAAGCAATTAAGCATGGGTTATACATGTGCAATTATGTAAAACGTACATATTAATCATTTTGTATGAGAAGACTTGAGTAAAGGAAAGGAAGGAAGGAAAAGAAAGACAGACAGAGAGAGAGAGAGAGAGAGAGAGAGAGAGAGAGAGAGAGAGAGAGAGAAAGTAGTAGCCAGCGTAATTTGTTTGCTGGTGTATGAACTCTGCTTGAGAATTCCCCCATAGGTGAACATGTTTCACAAATTTTATGTTGAAAAGAAAGAAACTGAAAAAATAGTATGCTTAGGGGGCGGCTAGGTGGCGCAGTGAGTAGAACGTCGGCCCTGGAGTCAGAAGGACCTGAGTTCGGATCTGGCCTCGGACACTTGAAGCACACACAAACAAAAACCTAGCCGTGTGACTTTGGGCAAGTTACTTAACCCCAATTGCTCTCCAAAAAGCAAAAAAAAAAAAAAAAAAATAGTATGCTTAAGTCCATAGTCAGTTAATATCAGTTTGTTCTGTGGAGGCAGATAGTATGCTTCATCATTAGTCTCTTGGGATTGTCTTGGATAAGTGTATTGCTGAGAATAGCTAAGTCATTCACAATTCTTCATTTTACAATGTTGCTGTTACTGTGTACAATATTCTTCTGGTTCTGTTCACTATGCATCAATTCATATGTCTTCCGAGGTTTTTCCAAAATCATCCTCTTTGTCATTTCTTACAGCACAATAATATTCTATTACAAACATATACCATAACTTGTTTAGCCATTCCCTATCTGATAGGCATCCTTTTGATTTATGATTCTTAACCACCACAAAGAAGTGTTATAATTATTTTTGTACAAATTGGTCCTTCTCCCCCACCTTTTATTGCATATTCTTTGCTATATAAACCTAGCAGAGTATTGCTGCATAAAAGGGTATGCACGGTTTTATAACCCTTTGGACATGGTTCAAAATTGATTTCCTGAATAGTCAAATCAGTTCAACTCTACTAAGAGTGCATTAGTGTCCCAGTTTTCCCACATCACTTCCAATATCCAATATTTTCCTTTTTTTCCTCATATTAGCCACTCTAATAGGTGTGAGATGTTTTACTTTATATTTATCTGATCAATGGTGATTTAGAGAACTTCTTTTTATATGACTATAGTTAACTTTGATTTCTTTGTCTGAAAGCTACTTATTCATATCCTTTGATCATTTATCAATTGCAGAATGGCTTGTATTCTTATACATTTTGCTCAATTCTCTATATATTTGAGAACTGAGGTTTTTATCACAGATACTTGTTGCAAAAAATTTCCCAGTTTTCTACTTTACTTATTATTTTAATTTCATTGATTTTTTCATATGTTTTTGAATTTTATAGAATCAAAATTAACTATTTTACATTTTGTTAATCTCTCTACATCCTCTTTGGTCCTTCCCTTATCCATACTCTCTTAAGTTGCTTATGGTATAACCTTCTATGTATAAACCACGTACACATTTTGATCTTATCTTGGCAAATGGTATGAAATGTTGATCTATAACTAGTTTATGCCATTCTCTTTTCCAGTTTTCCCAGTATTTTTTTGTCCAATAATAAGTTTTTCTTCCAAAATCTTTGGTATCTGCGTTTAATTATACACTTGATTTCTATGGCCATTTAATATAATGTAATTTATACTTAATCAATTCCACAGATCGACCACTCTATTTCTTACCTAGTATTAGATTGTTTTGTTAATTACTGCTTTATATTACAGTCTAAGATCTGGTAGGGTTAGACTACCTTTCTCATATATTTTCTTCGATTCCCTAGATATTATTTAGCTTTCGTTCTTTCAGATAAATTTGATTTTTTTTAATTTTTTCTATCTGTACAAAATATTTTTGAGAATTTTATTTGAATGGCACTGAGTAAATAGATTATAGGGAGAATTGTCATTTTATTATTTTGGCTGGGCCTACCCAAGGCAATTAATATTTCTTCAACTGTTTAGATCTAACTATTTGTGTGAAAAGTGTTTTATAGCTGTGTTCATATAAACTCCTGGGTTTATCCTGGCATGTAGACTCCCAAGTATTTTATATTGCATATAGCAGTTATTTTAAATGGAATTCCTCTTTCTTTCTTTTGCTGCTGGACTTTGTGAGTAATATAGAAAAGTGCTTATAATTTGTGTGGATTCATGTTGAATCCTGCAACTTTGCCAAAGTTGTTCATAATTTCAAGTATTTTTTAGTAGATTCTCTAGGGTTCTCTAAGTATACCAACATATCATCTGCAAAGATTGATAGTTTTATTTCCTCATTGCCTATATCTTCAATTTCTTTTTCTTTTCTTATTGCTATACCTGACATTTCTAGTACAATATTAAATAATAGAGGTGATAATGGGAATCCTTACTTTACCCACCCCTGATTGTGTTGGGAAAGTTTCCAAATTATCTTCATTATAGATAATGCTTGTTGCTAATGGTTTTAGATAAATATTACTTATCATTGTAAGATAAGTTGCATTTGGCATGGCTAGGTGGCACAGTGAATGGCCCTGGAGTCTGGAGGACCTGAGTTCAAATCCACCCTCACACACTTAAGACTTACTTGCCATGTGACTTTGGGCAAGTCACTTTACCCCAATTGCCCTGCCTTCCCCCCTCCAAAAAGCCAAAAAAAAAAAAAAAAAAAGAGTAACAAATATTATCTTGCCATATAGACATATAAACAGTTTAATCGTATTGAATTTCTTATGTTTTCTTTCTTTTTCTTTTTACCTTTTCATATTTCCCTTGTATCTTATATTTGGAGGTAAAATTTTGTATTCAGTTCTGATCTTATAATTGGAAATGCTTGAAAGTCCTCTCTTTCATTAAATATTCATTTTCCCCTGAAAGATTATATTTAATTTTGCTGGATAGGTGATTTTTGGTTGTTATTACAACTCCTTTTCCTTCTGGCATATTATATTCCAAGTCCTCTGGCTCTTAATGTGTAATCCTGACTAGCTCCATAATATTTAATTGCTTCTTCTGGGCTGCTTGCAATACTCTCTCCTTGTTCTGTGAACTCTGGAATTTGGCTATGATATTCCTGAGAGTTTTCATTTTCAGATCTCTTTCAGGCTGTGATCAGTGCATTCTTTCGATTTCTATTTTGCCCTCTGGTTCTACTATATCAGGGCAGCTTTTCTTTGATAATTTCTTGAAAGATATCTGATTTTTTGTTTTGTCTTTTTTTAATCAATGGCTTTGAGTTAGTCTGATAATTCATGTATTATTTATCCTGCATTTATTTTCTAGGTCAGTTTTTTTAATAAGAAATTACACATTTTCTTCATTTTTAACTTTTTTATATTATTTTATTGTATCTTGATGTCTCATGGAGTAATTAGTTTCCACTTGTTCAATTCTATTTTTTAAGGAATTATTTTCTTCAGTGAACATTTATACTTCCTTTATCATTTGGCCAATTCTATATTTATTAAGTTATTTTCCTTGGTAAATTTTTGTTTTTCTTTTCTCATGCTGACTCTTTTTTTCATGATTATCTTGAATTATTCTCATTTCTTTTCCCAAGTTATCTCCAACTTCTCTAATTTGCTTTTTTTTTTTTTTTTTAAAGCAATTGGGGTTAAGTAACTTGCTCAAGGTTACACGGCTAGTCATTATTTATGTGTGGGTGCTGATTTTCTGAGGCCGGATCTGATCTCGGGTCATCCAAACTCCGAGGCCGGCGCTCTTACTCACTGCGCCACCTAGCCGCCCCTTTAGGGCAATTGGGGTTAAGTAACTTGCCCAAGGTTTTTGTTTGTGCGGATTAAGTGTCTGAGCCCGGCTCCGAACTCAGGTCCTTCTGATTCCAGGGCCGGCGCTCTATTCACTGCGCCACCTAGCCGCCCCTCTAATTTGCTTTTAAAAAGTCTTTCTAAAGACCTTTTAGGAATTCTTTGTGGGCCTGAGATCAAATTATATTCTCCAATGAACCTTCACATGGAGTGATGTTGACACTATTTATTTCTTCTAAATTTATGCTTTGATGCTCCCTGTCATGGGCATTAACTTTCTATAGTCAAGCTCACTTTTTTGCTTATTTTTTCTACACTTTTTTGTAATTTGGTGTTTTATTGTGAGAATTGCACTCTATTTCCTTACTATTCCAAGCTTTTTATGCTGGAGCTCTAGGTCTCATTGCTGGCTTTCAGTGGGCTTCAGAGATTAACTGTTTATACTCTCTGGAAGGTAGATTTACCTCCCATTTTGGCTTTATAGGTGGGGCCTGCCTACTGGCTCCTTCTAGTTGTGGAATTTACACACTGAGCTTTTCCAAGGGTGGAGCTTGTTGCTGGGTTGCTATGGAAACAAGATCTATCTGCTATCAGGCCTTGGAGGAGTAATTTTGTTGCTTATCTGCCTAAGGGGTGGGGCCCTGCTTCTTTGCTATGGAAACAGGGTCTCTCTGCTGGGGAGTCTAGCTATTGGCCAGCCCTGATCAGGAACTTCTCTACTGGTCAGCAATGAAATCAGGTCCTTTCTGGTGGCTTGTGCTGAGGGTGGGGTCACTGGAATGGGGCTTTGCCTTACTGAACAAATTTCTAACTTGTGTAGGGGTCTTCTGGTTTTCAGGAAGGCTTCTTGTTGGTGGATTGTCCTCAGGTTCTGTTCTGTGCTGCAAACACCCTGCAGCGATGCTGGCTGCTGCTGCTTCTGCTACTCCATTTGGGCCTCCCTCCCTCCAACCAGTGAGAAAGACTTTTCCTGCCAGACTGGTAAGCTGCTTCCATGCCCCTAGACCAATTCTGGGTGGTTTTCTAGTTGTTTGGATGGGAATTTGAGAGGGTTTCACAGGGTTCCTTTCTCATTCGGACATCTTGGCCCCACAGTTACCCCTGTTAATCAATATTTCTCAATATCAGGCAGTGAGGGATGTAATAGAAAGAGTATTGAATCTGAGTCAAAAGGATGGAGGTTCAAATCCTGGATCCAATATGTTCTACTACTTTTGCTTTGGGCAAGGCCCTGAGATTTGCTATCCCTGTGTTTTCTTGTCTATAAAAAGGACCACTCCTTTTCATACCCCTTAATCTTCCTTCTAGATCTAAATTCTAACACAATTGCATTTTATATACTTTAATGCTCTGGATATTGTAAACAGATTGCAGCATACCGCAAAGTTCTGCATTTCAGAACTGTTTTTCCATGTAGCCCCCCAATGTCCCTTATACCAAATACATGGCATCTGGGACTCATCTAATAAAATAAAAGCATGGTGGAGATTCCAAACTGCTAAATATCTAAACCCTAAACCCTATTTCTTGATTTTTCAGCTATGAATATTTTAAGTTCTGTATTTCTTACTCATCTTTATATTAGAAATATTAAGGAGAGGGGCGGCTAGGTGGCGCAGTGAGTAAAACCTAGCTGTGTGACCTTGGGCAAGTTACTTAACCCCAATTGCCCTCCAAAAGGCAAAAAAAAAAATATTAAGGAGAGATTTTATATTCCAAATTTGTGATTTATGAGAAAGGGAGATCTGAGATTGTATCTGTTTCATGCCACATTCTCTTTTAGGGCAGCTGGATTGGGGGATCAGAGAACCTGAGTTCAAATCCTAGTTTGTTATTTATTACTTTTGTGACTTTGGGACAATCGTGTTTAGTCCTGGGGCTTTACTTTCTTTACCTGTAAAACTAAGTAGCTGGATTAGAAGACCATTAGGGTCCCTCCAGTTCTAACTAATTTCATGATGCCAAATCCTTGACACTTGCCCTCACATGATGATATTGTTGGCATAAATTGCATACAGGAGAACCAAGGTCACCTGGGTTTATAAATAATCCCACTCAAAATTATTTTTTATTCAATCTAAAAAAAACCTCAGGATTTTTTGCTATGTATCAATTTTTTTTTTTATAATAGTGTTAAAACAAACACATTATAACCACCAAATAAGGCAGCAGTCAGATAAGGAAAAGAGAAAAAGACAGGGAGAAGAGGAGGGAAAAGGGGGAGAAGGAGAAGAAGAGGGAGGGAGAGAAATAAAGAGAATGAGAGAGAGAGAGAGAGAGAGAGAGAGAGAGAGAGAGAGAGAGAGAGAGAGAGGAAGAAAGAAACAGAGCCAAAGCCACAGAGAGGAAGGAAGGGAGACAAAGACAGAAAGTCCACAAAAAATCATGTAACTTGAATGTTAAAAGATGGGGCATCAGAATATATGCTAATGGCTTGAAACAGTCAAGGGTCAAATGCTTTTGTATGAATTAAAAAATGAAACAAAACGGCAGTCTGACTGTGAGGTAGATTTGCAAACATGCCAATGTGGACATGACCAGGTTTAGTTATGAGTCACATCATATAATATAAATGATTTATGTGGTAGACCCCACTGGTTACCTATTTGATTTTGCTCTCTAATTCATAAGTTTACAGAAGAAAATGAAAACTTACATCAACAGCAATCTCATGGTAGGGGAGTGTGTTGGCAATAATCATGCTTATATCAACTTGTGATTTTATATTTCTCCTGAGTGCACATGCATTATATAGAACCTTTATATTAAACTGAACTGGCACTGTTATTCATGGTCTAATACAATGGTTTCTGAAGCTGGTCATCCTACTTCCAGTCTCCTTTTTTCCCCTCTCATTATCAGTACTTTATCTTTCCTCACATTATCCATGTTAATATTATATATCCCTGTCATCCCTTCCTCCTCAGTGTAATGCAAGATTTTTTCATGGAAAGTATTGCTTTTACATGAATAATGTCTAACATTCAAACATAAAATGCTTTATATAGAATATTTCTTATCTTATATTTTATTATTAAATTTGTAATTGCATAATTAAATCATATTACATAATATTAAATATTATATAGAGCATTTGGTCCTTAAGAATAATTCTGTTAAATAGCTGCAATATTATTCCCATTTTATAGATGAATAAACTCATGCTGAGAGATGGTAAACTGCCCAGGATTTCGTAACTCTTGAATGCTTCCAGTATGATACAAATTTATATCTTAATAACTCAAGGTTCAATGATCTTTACACTGTGTGACATAATTTATTATCTTACTATTCATGGCATCTATGACAGCCATACAAAATTTATTATTATTGTTAAGGAATAAAGGAAAATTTTATTTTCTTGACTGATTGGGCATAAACTATAGAATAATTTTATTTTTAACATGTATTTCTTCTTTGTTATAAACATAACAAAAATCACCATAGACATTTAAACATAAAAAGAACAGAAAAGACTTTATATGAAAAATATGAACCTCTATTATATAGGTTTTAAGTGTATATTCAATTTCACATGGTAGTAAGAAAACTTTTCCCTTTGTTTCCCTCTCTGTACTTCTTTCTGGGTTCTTTGTAAGTAGGCTCTTAATGTTTATTTCATTGCATTGGATTTTATGTTTGAATTTCTCTTCTAACCACGCAAATTAAAGAAGCAAGTAACATGTCTACATAGTTAAATTCTCCAGAGTGAATATCTCACTTCAGTGAATGTTATATTTTTCCCACCAAAAAATACTATAATAAGAACAATTACAAGGAATTAATTAGTGAAACAACCCATAAATCATAGGAGTAAATAAATCAAAAGCAATCACAGGGTAAAGATAATTCACACATAACAAGAAGCACATCCAAGTGCTTAACTGGGTCAAGAAGGATTTACACAGAGTTCCATGTTCTGTGTCCCTTGAATCAATATATGCAGATTATGCTAAATTTATGGCAGAATAACCTACTCAATAGCATTTTACATTCGTGTGCTCATCTAGTTGTGAAGAAGTGAATAGACTTTGCATTTTATCATCAGAAAATCAGCACTGAAATGATCAGTATTCTATTGTTAGTGGGGAAAATGCCTCACATATTCTAGCATATGTTCCATTTTGGAAATTCAGGATATTTCTTGCTTTTTTACTTGAGAAAACATAACAAGAGTCATTGAACCAGGGAACCAAGAAGCAAATGTTCTTATCATACTTGTAGTTATTTTAATGAGATTAGTGACTCTTGAAGCATATTACTCTTTGTTTCATTTTCATAGTTCATCAAGGCAATATTCATAAGTGATTCATTTTCCCTTTGGTCAATATCTCACATGATTTTGATCATATAAGTCACAGGGCAATGTAGAAGTTTGAATAACTAGACAAAAGAAAGTGAATCCATTTCTTGGGTTGTAAGTTTAGTCAATCAATAAAGATGAAGTGCTTACTATGTTCCAGTCACTGTTAAAATACAGTCCTTATACTCGGGGTCACAATCTAATGGGACAGACAATATGTAAACAAACATGCATATGGAAGCTATATATATATAATGAATAGGAAATAATCAACAGAAGGAAGGCAATAGAATTAAGAGGGACTGGGAAAAGCTTCTTAAAGAAGATGATATGTTAGTTGAGATTTGAAAGAAGTCAGGGAATTCAGAAAGTAGAGATAAAGAGAAAAGCCATTCCATACATTGGAGACATAATCAAAATGTCTATAACCAAGAGATGGAGTATCATGTTTAAGGAACAGCAGGGAGATCAGTGTCACTTGGGGTTGTACCTGCAGTTAAAAGGTGTAAGAAAACTGGGAAGGTAAGGAGGGTTGTATAGGTTATAAAGGGCTGTAATCTCTGAACAAAGGATTTTACATTTGACCCTAGAGGTGAAAGGGAGTTTTATTTGCTGAGGAGTTGGGGAGATGACATGATATGTCTTGTGCTCAAGGAAAATCACTTTGGTGACTGAATGGAGAATAGACTAGAGGGGGAAGGGACTTGTGGCATACAGACCAACCGGCAAACTGTTGCAATAGTACAGAAAAAAAATACCACCAGGGTTGTGGAAGTATCAGGGGAAATCATATAACAAAGGTGCCTATTAGAGAGATCTTGGAAAGGTAAAAGACAAAAGATTAGATATGAGACTAGATATATTTTTATAAACTAGTAGCATTCTCTTTTCCAAATACAACTGGATAGGAGACAGGGATGCGCAGGAAAATTCTATTAAAAGGACAATTGCAGTAATTGAAAGAGCAAAATGAAGAGATCTGATTACTCTTGCCATCAAATCTGATGTCAGACATTTACTTCAGAACAAGCTGCTCACCAGTCTTTAGTTTACCAACCTATAAAATGGGGATAATTATTCACTACTTACCCAAAAGGATTCTTGTCAGAAAGACACTTTGCAGTAAGTCCTTAGGGTACTATATAAAAAGTTTGGTTATTGGTAGCAAGATGGCTCAGTGTGTAGAATATATTAGACTGAAAAGTTCTAAGTTCAAATCCATCCTTAGACATAGTAGGCTTATTATATTGGACAAATCAGTTGATTTCTGTCTACTTCAAGTTTCCTATGTCTAAAATGGGGATAGCAGGTCTCTCCTAGGGTCACTGTGAAGAGAAAATGAGTAAATTGTAAAGAGCTATATCAATATTATTTATTTATAATGAGTGATGGTTACAATTGATTATATAGCTATTTACTATTATATAATCATGATGATTGCTAAAGTAATTGTCAGTATATAATTATATCGTTAATTATAAATAATATTGTATACTTAGACTTAAAAAGACTAGTTTTGAATAGCTAACATTTACATAGCACTTTAAGATTTTCAAATTCCTTTACAAATATAAATTATTATCCAAATATAAATTACTTTATTATTGTGCTTGTTATTATGTTTTTATTACTATGATTTTAGGAAAAAGAATCACATGCTTTCCAGAGAATGAACAAAAGTTTGATATGCACTGACTTATTGAGAGTATCACTTGATGATGCATTTCAGAAAATGAACGTTCCTAGGGGTAAAGACAAGGACCCATTTGGACATGATCCCTTAAAAGACTAAGACAAATGATACAACATCCTCTTCATCAAGTCTTTACTGATCTTTCAAATTGATAATGTTATTTCATCCTTTGGTCTTACATTGTTTTTTGTTTGTTTGGTTTTTGTTTTTTGCCTTTTGAAGGGCAATTGGGGTTAAGTAACTTGCCCAAGGTCACACGGCTAGGTTTTTGTTTATGTGTGCATTAAGTGTCTGAGGCCGGATCCAAACTCAGGTCCTTCTGACTCCAGGGCCGATGCTCTACTCACTGTGCCACCTAGCCGCCCCAGGTCTTACATTGTTAATTAAGGATAGAATCATAGATCTAGGGCTTCGAGGGACCTCAGAGATCAGATCGTTCAACCATAACATTTTATAGATGAGGAAATTGGCAGTAAGTGCCAAAGGAGGGATTCAAAAATCAAGATACTAATCCCAGATTCAGTGTTTTTCTAAATAGTTCATGCTTCATGTGTGCACTAAGTGAAGAAACAGATAGGAATCTGGACATGGACATTCAAATCCTTACAAAGAGACTTAACCAGCTCTATTCACCTAGGAAATCTAACTAACCCTTAAATCTCAGTTTCTTCTTCTGTAAAAAGTGAATAATTATATCACTACAGCTCAGGGTCATTATGAGAGGAACAAATGTGATAAAATTTCAAATGGCAAACCACTATATAAATGCTAATCATTATTGGCTGTTACTGTTATTTCAAATTATAATCATCCATATGCCATGAACCTCTATTAAACTGTAATTTCTATTTAATGTTTTAAACTTTGTCACCCCTTATTGTCTAGGACAGTACTCAGCACAAATAATAAATATGGTGAAAATTCATTGAAAACGTGAAAGGAAAACAGTGGCTTCACTCCTTCTACAGAGTGATAAACTGGAGGATTTTTCTCTTATGTATGTCCTAATGTTCAGATCTGAAGCTCTTCCTGAAGGTTTTGTGAGCTGAGTGCCACATATTTAGATAAGCGACTCTTAATCACTAGTATAAAATACTCAGAGTGACTTTTAGTCATTTGGTTCATTTTTCTTTAATACTTCAAGGCATATTCCACAAAACAATGACCAATCAACTAATTTTCATAACTTTATTGTATAGACCACAAACTAACCTATTAGTACAATTTTAGACTCCTTCCCAATACTTCAAGGAAACTATTTTCCAGACAAGTGTCAAGAAGCCACAATGAGGTTTGACAGAAAGCACTGAAGTTAAAATTCACCTTAGCCAGCCAGAGTCTGTATTTCTAGTTGTACAGGATGACAGAGTGATTTTATAAATGAGATAAAATCTTTCCTCCACCACGTTACTATATTTCATTAATCTTGGGAGTTAGAAAAGCAGGCATATTTGTTTACTTGACTTATTGACCTATAGTTTTTTTTTTATTTCCATGTTTTTCTTTATCAGCGTTTTTTTTTTAATTTTAGCTCCAAATTCTACTTCCTTCCAACTCCTCCCCCTGAGAAGACGAGCAATTTGATAGCCATTATATACATGAAATCACACAAAACACATTTCCACGTTAGCCATGTCAAAAAAAAATAAAGTTAGAAAAATATAATTCAATTTGTATTCAGAGTTCATCAGTTTTCTCTTTGGAGGTGGACAGCAGTTTTCATCATGAGTCCTTCCAAATTGTCTTGGATTTTTGAATTTATGCAAAGTAGCTAATCATTCCTTGATAATCATCATTAAAATATTGCTATTACTGTGTGCAATGATCTCATAGTTCTGCTCATTTCACTTTATATCAGTTAACAAAGGTCTTGTGTTTCTTTGAAACCATTTTCTTCATCATTTCTTATAGGACAGTAATGTTCCATCACAATCATATACTACATTTTGTTCAGCCATTTCCCATTTGATGGGCATCGCCTCAATTTCTAACTTTTTTGCAGCCAAAAAAAAGCTATTATAAATATTTTTGTGTGTATACATATATGTGTGTGTGTGTGTGTGTGTATCCTTTTCCTTTTTCTTTGATCTCTTGGGGATACACATCTACTAGTGGTATTGTTGGGTTAAAGGGTATGTATTAACAGTTGTATAATCCTTTGGGCATAATTCCAAATGCTCTACAAAAATTGTCACACCAGTTAACAACTTTACAAAAAGTTTATTAGTGAGCAGCTTCAGGAAGCCCAGATTACAAACATAAAAGGGTCTGATGTTGTTCCAGGCTGGGGTTCCTCAGGGCACAGGGACTGGGAGCAGATTAAATAAGAAAAAAAAAGGTAGATGAATATAACGAAGAGATATGGGAAGAGGAACAGGAAAGAGGAAAGGAGTAGAAAGGAAAAGTGAAAGGGAAAAAAAGAAATAGGAAAGAAAAGTGAAGGGGAGGAAGTGAATGGAAGATTAAGGAAATAAACCAGTTGCCAAATTCAGAAAGAATTATTTCCCTAAGGAAAGATTTCTGAAAAGATAGCAGTGCTTTCCTCAATAAACCTTCCAAAACAGAACCTGTGAAAGGGCAATATGAACTTTGAACCAACTTACAAATAATGTAGTCCAAGCATGAAAGAATCATTGGTGCAAAAGTTTTCAGGCTGCTACTTTGTAGAGGGCAAACATTGTAAGGAACACATGATTTAGTGGTAGTTGGTCCAAATTGAAAAGCACAGAAAGGAAATCCTCCTGATACAAGAGCAGGAATTTGTCTTAAACCCCTGCAATTCAATGTGGATAATTTAGTGTACTTTCAAGAGCAAGAATGACCCCAAAAGGAAATGCAGAAAGAGAGTCCTTCCCCTCATTCCTTTGTAGATGAGGGATGTACAAGGGGCTGGAATTTTGCCTATAATTTCAAGCTTTGTTTCTAATGCATTGAGGAACCATGGAATATGGGAGCCAGTCTCAAGTCAAGAAGAAAGGACCTTTGCTTGGGTATTTAGTGCTGACTGACAAGATCATGATTTACTGTGATGTAGGGGTGGGAGAACTTTGTACCCCTTAAGGATGATTGAGTTAAGGATGATTGGAAACTAGTCTTCAGTGAAGAAAAAAAAGACTTTCTGACTGAAGCGATTAAGACAATGTGACCTAGGGGTGAGATGCCTTTGTACTTTGTATCCAAAATGATGTCTTTGGTTTAATATTATGTGGCCACTTAAATAGTAAGTTGTTATATAGTAGTGAATATTGAACTTTAGTTTATGTGAATGGTTTGCATTAGTTTACTGCTGAATAGATAGAGAGTTCACTATACTATGTGATCAAAACCTTAAAGTGATTCACAGCAGTAGTCCTTGGGAGAGCTACTTGTGCTTGGCTTTACAGGAACCAAGATGGCAGAAGAAAAACAAGGACTTGCTTGAGATTTCCACCAAAGCCCTCCAAATACCTGAGAAAAATGATAAACAAATTCGAGGATTGCAGAACCCACAAAATGACATTTCCATTCCAAAACATGCTGGAAGTTCTACAGAAAAGGAATATCATAATGGGGAAAGGGCAGCTCACATTACAGCATGGGCTGTACTTGTACAGAATGGATCAGAGCAGGCCTCAGGCTACTGAATAGTTGGTAGCTGTGATGGTTTTCAGACTTCTTAATCTATAAATGCTGAGGATAAGTCAGGGGGAAACCCGACGGGAACTGGGTGAAAAAGGAGTGTATTGGGGGCAGAGCCAAGATGGCGGAGTAGAAACAGCTCATCCAAGCCACTCTGCCTCCAGATTCCCCCCAAACTATGTAAAAGGGGACTGTGAACAAATTCTGGAGCCCCAGCAACCACAGAACGACACAGAGAAGCTAACCTTGTTAGGAAGGACCAGTGCAGCAGTCTGGGAGCTGGCAGCTCGAAGCGTGGAGCATGGGGAGCCGAGCCAAGCCCAGGTTCCCGTGAGCCGAGGTTTTGGCCCCAGGGCGGCAGGGCCAGCAGCCAGCTGGAGGAACCCAAGAACACCAGCAGCAGTGGCGACTCCAGAATTATCAACATAGACATGCCTAGGACAAAGTAAGAGGTTAGTGTCCTATGGACTTTGGGACCTGTATTTGGGGGAATGCGTCAGCTCCCTCTCCTGGGGGCTAGAAGCTGCTGAGGAGACACTCCATTTTGTAGTTTTCAGAGATGGCTCCAGCTCCTGGCCTGCAAATTGTAGGGAGATCCAGCGATCAATCTTGGGGGATAATCCCTCTTGCTTTAACCTCCCTGGATCTGGATTGTGATCTAGGGTGGAAGTCGTGGGTGGGTTTACAGCTTGCCAGAAACAGAAGTTGGCCCCTACACGTTCGGGACGAAAATTCCTCTATCTGGCCTTAAAGCAATAGTGTGGGAAAAAGCCCAAAAGTCAGGTAATCAAGTGGCAACATGCCAAGGCAAAGGAAACAGAAAAATGCAACCCTAGACTCCTATTTTGGGGGCACAGAGCGGGAAAAGGACTGTGAGGTCAGAAGTCCTGCTCCAAAAGCCCCAGGGGAAAACATGAGCGGGTTGCAGGCCATAGAGGACCTTAAGAAGGACTTTAAAAATCAAATAAGAGAAGTGGAGGAAAAATTGGAAAGAGAAATGAGAAGGATGCAGGAAAAGTATGAAATGAGGGTCAACAGCCTGACTGAGGAAAACAACACCTTAAAAAATAGACTAACTCAAATGGCAAAGGAGGCCCAAAAGGGCAATGAGGAGAAGAATGCCTTAAAAAGTCGAATTTGCCAGATGGAAAAAGAATCTCAAAAGTTCACTGAGGAGATTCATTCCTTCAGAGTTAGACTGGAGCAAATGGAAGCTAATGACTTTATGAGAAATCAAGATGCTGTTAAGCAAATCCAAACAAATGAAAGAGTAGAAGGCAATGTGAAATATCTCATGGGGAAAACCACTGACCTGGAAAATAGATCCAGGAGAGACAATTTAAAAATAATTGGACTACCTGAAAGCCTTGATCAAAGAAAGAACCTAGAAATCACCCTTCAAGAAATTCTCAAGGAAAATTGCCGTGATGTTTTAGATCCAGAGAACAAAATAGAGGTTGAAAGAACCCACAGATCACCTCCTGAAAAAGATCCCAAAAAGAAAACTCCCAGGAATATTATAGCCAGGATCCAGAATCCCCAGATCAAGGAGAAAATACTATAAGCAGCAAGGAAGAAACAATTTCAATATTGTGGAAACACAATCAGAATAGCACAGGACCTGGCAGCTTCTACACTGAGGGATCTAAGGGCATGGAATATGATATTCCAGAGGGCAAAAGAACTGGGACTGAACCCAAGGGTCACCTACCCAGCAAAATTGAGTATTTTGTTTCAGGGGAAAATATGGTCATTCAGTGGAATAGTGGACTTTCAAGCATTCTTGAGGAAAAAAACAGAATTGAATAGAAAATGTGACATCCAGACACAAGAAGGAAGAGATGCCTGAGAAGGTAATCAGGGAAAAGAAATCAAAAGGAACTTATCAAAGTTGAACTATTTACATTCCTATATGGAAAAACAATAACTGTGAGTGATGATATATTTCTCACTATGAAAATAATGGAAGAAGGGTATGTGGTCATGTGAATACATATGTGAATGTATGTGTATATGGATAGAGGGCATAGGTTGAATTTGTTGGGAAGGGAGAATACTCAAGGGATGAAATTATGAGGTGAGAGAGGAAAGTGGCAAGAGGAGATGGGGAAAGACAGGGTAGGGTAAACTATCTCATGTAGAAGAAGCAAGGGGCAGTGGTTGCAAGGGAGGGGGAGAATAGGAAGGGAAAAATAAGGCAAATCCACATACTCATTGAATTTGGTTCAGGGAGAGAATGACATACATACTAAATGGGATATCTCAACCTACAGCAGAATAGGGGGAAGGGGGATGAGAGGAGGGATGATGGATGGGAGGGCATCCTTGGGGGGAGGGGAGGTTGGAAGTACCCACTATAGAAGAGGGACAGGATCATGTGGGGAATGGACCAGGTGGGGGGTGGGATGGATGGGAGGGAATTATAAGCAGCCTTGTACAATATATCTACTATGATAATGTTTTGCATAGCTAGACATGTACAACATATTCTGAATTACTTATCTCCCCAGAGGGAATGGGTGACAAGGGAGGAAGGAAATGGATCTGAAATTCGAGGTCTTAACATTAAATGTTTCAAATATAAAAAAAAAACATTTAATGTCAACATCATCTCTATGATATCATATGACATTTATCATGACAATACTAACATTACAAAATAACTAACGGGATATATAAAACAAAAGAGCAAATGAAATCTGGATTTGAATTTCTGTAGGCTGCATCATATTGTCAGATAATGTCTCCCACAAAAAGTGGCATTGTAGAGCAATTGTCATCGAAGTTGAATGTATGCACTCCAGGGAAAAAAATAATCTATTAGACTATAGGAAGAAGCCAGCTGACAGTAATGAAGCTCAAGTAAATCCCTCATCTTACCAATGGGGCAACAAATACCCTTTGACAGGGTCAGCAGCTTAGAGTAAATCTTTGTACAAATTTCATGTAAGGCAGTCAAGGAAGTTGCTGCTATAATCTTATGGGTCATCTCACATTCTGCAAACAGTACATGTGGGTGAATAGGTCTTCTGGTGAAGAACAATGGTTCTCAGGGATGCTTATATCCAACAACCACAACACAAGATTTAGAAGATATTTCAGCAAGATCAACAGAGGGGGAATAAGACCAGAGTAGCAAAGAGTTCTGGGTTGTCCAGAGAAGCACATGACTCATAATTACCCCAAGGCAGGACAGAGACTATCCAGTGCTCTTCTGTAGTGGGTTTCCTACTTATGTGTCAGGTGTGAAACTGGGTAACCAGGAGAGCTTTCAGCTAAAAGGCAACCCTCCACAATCAAACAAATTGCATGATTCATGGACCACTTCATACCAAATACATAGATTATGATTTAGGAGAAGGAAGGGAGGAGATTAATGTAAACTTATCACTGAATAGCAGGAGTGGGGCTGAACTAAATAAACTCATACATGCAATCCTGGGAAGGTACCAGTAAGAATCTTTTGGTTATGCTCAGTTCTTAGGAGGCATTTCATTACCTCCATCACAACTGGGCACTGAACCCAGGCAGAAGGGCAGCACTGTGATAGAACTATCTAACTTGAAGCCAGCAGATTTCCCACTCCTGCCTCTCTGGTCTTCCCTCTCCTGCCTGAGCACCACATTTAACAAGATTGGTTCACACTCCTGCCACTTGTGAAAGAGAAGCAGGCTTCTGAGAGATGAGTGCTTTCACTGTCCAAACAAGGCATTTCCAGGCACAGCATATTGATTAGGTGATAGAAATTTGTCTCCTACAAAATCAATATAAATTGCAATGTAAAACCTTCCACTTAGACTTATCTTTTTGTTTTTTAGTGTTGACCTCCTTTATAATATATAACTAAATATGATTTTGTAGGAAACAAATATATTAAATATATGTATGCATATGTGTATATTTATTAAATGATTTTAAAACTCAGTGCAACTCTTCATTTGGGAGATTTTTAAACTTGTTAGACAAGTTTGTTTCTAAGGTTTTACAAAAGTGCTGAACTGTGAGGAAGTCAAACAAAACAGATGTAGAATGTCCATAGCTATCTTTATTGCCAAGTGATACTTCTATGCCCCTTGCACTGCTTTGGCTCTGAAACAAGATATATCTCCAATGTTTAATTCTTTAAGAGTTTGTGCATTTTTCATGTGTTTGGAAAAGAAACTGGTTTTGCTAAGTTATTGATCAATATTTCAATATATCATTGTGAGATTAAATGCCAATGTGGGCAAGGCTATAGTCATCTAGGTTCACTGAGGGAAAGACAGAAATAGTTTTTCTCCTTAATCACTGGGACTTCTAGCTAGGGTGGGAGAGGAGGAGAGGTTGGAGTTGAACAAATGGGATTTTATTGAAGCATATTATTACAGATCCATGAAAGCAAAGATGAATATGTGAATCAGACTGTCTAGGAAGTAAGATGTACCAACAATTCCTGGTTCCTTTGGAGGAGGTGTTATATGTTAACAGAAGTTGGCCCTATTTGAATAGATAGCTTTGACCAACTTCCTTTCTCGTTGTTTCTCTCATAGCAGGTTTAAAAGAATCCTGTTCTCAGCAATAGAAACTCAAGATCTTAAACTATATTACAAATTAACTATCAACAAGCTATTTGATAGTGTTTACAAATATAAAATATTAATAGAATGGAGTAGACAAGAAGAAACAGAAATATTCAACTCAATAAATCAAATCTGAAAACTACAATAAAATTCCATGTTCAGCAAAAACAGCTTTAGAAATGGAATTCACACTTGTAGAAATTTAATTTAAAACAATATTTTATACCACATTACTGCAACAAAAACAATGGATTTATAAAATAAATATTAAAGATAATGCTTAAAAATAAGAAGATAATATGATTATATACTTTCAAAGTTATGTGAAGATGAATTCTTAACCAAACTATGGGTAGAGGCAACTCCAAAATATAGTGTTTACTATATGAAATTTAGAGGGTTTTGAAAAAATATGACTGGTGCATCTAGGAATAAAGGAAATGAGAGACTAAAGATAATATTGAATAATTCTAATTAGAATTGACAACCAAATTAAGTAGACAACTAATAGAAATGTATACAACAAAAAATCATTCTGTAGTATTTAGTCGACATGTTTGCAAAAGACGATGGTAATTAATGACCATGAAGATTAATGTTCCAAATCACTAATAATTAGAGATCTCCAAATCAAAATAATCCTTAGCTTTCACCTTGCATTCATCAAATTAACAAAGATGACACAGGATAGAAATATTCAATAGTAGAGATTTGTAAAGAAACTGGCACACTAATATAATATTGATAGAGCTATGAATTGATAGAAACAGCCCTGAAAATGACTTGGAATTATATTAAAAGAGCTACTAAATGTGCATACTTTTTTTTCCTCAGATAGTCTATGTGTGTGTGTGTTTGTGTGTTAGCAGTAATTTTCCAGTAATTTTTGGCTCTTTGTGACCCCATTTGGGGTTTTCTTGGCAAAGATACTGGAGTAATTTGCCTTTTCCTTCTCCAACTGATTGTTCAGATAAAGAAACTGAGGCAAACAGAGATTAAGTAACTTGTCCAGGATCACACAGCTAGTCAGTATCTGAGGCCAGATTTAAACTCGGGAAAATTAGTCTTCCTGATTCCAGGCCCAGCACTCTATCTACTTTGCTACCTAGCTGACAAATGACAAGTCCTACTGGGAGAACTGGTTTTCTTATTTTTTTTTTTAAGTGACTAGCCCATGGCTAGTTTTTGTGGTAAATGTCTGATTCTGGATTTGAACTCAAGTCCTCCTGATTCCAAAGCTGGTGCTCTTTTCACTGCACCACCTAGCCCCAATGTGTTTTTTTTGTTTTGTTTTGTTTTAAGAGATAAGAGGAGTTGGATAGAAGGAAGAGTTTTTTGAGTAAATAGGAAACAGCAGAGAGAAGATAAGCTGCTTTTTGTTAGGTTGTTTCAGTCCTGTCTGACTTTTCATGACCCCATTTGGGGTTTTCTTTGCCAAGAAACTAGAGATGTTTGTCATTTCCTTATCTAGCTCATTTTTATACATAAGGAACTGGAGGCAAACAGGATTAAATTACTTGCCCAGGGTCACACACCTAGAAGGTATCAGACGCCAGATTTGAATTCTGGTCTTCATGATTCTAGGCCTGGCAATCTATCCACTATGTCACCTAGTTGCATTTCAAATATTCCACTGCTGGAGAAATACCCCAAGGAAGTCATTGACAAAAAGAATTGCCCTTTATACAAAAATAAATAAAAATAAATGAAATTTTAAAAAGATAGAATTTTTTCACTCTTCCCTTTATTTTTTTGAAGAGAAAAAATAGTGGCAAAGTAGATGCCTATAAATTAAGGATTTTTTATGCAAATATTGGCATGTAAAGGGAACAGAATGTTACTGTGCAAAAATAAAGAGCTTCCTAAATAGAAATAAGCAGAGAAAGGCATTAACTGATGCTGTGATGTAAAAAGAACTAGGAAAATTGTATCTACAAATATAAAAATGTAAGTGGTAAGAATAGTGAAAAATTGTATCTGTGTATATATAAGATCAGTTTTTTCAATGCAGATATATGTATGTGTGCATGTGTGTATGTGTATATATATATGTGTACACATATACACAAATACACATACATATATACATAATGTACAACATATATATGACCAGTTTGAGCTATTGATAAGTAGACATTTGAACCTAGACAGATTTTTCCTCAGAAAAAAGTCCATCACCAAACATGTAAATCATACCTTTTCAAAGTGAATTTGAATATATAAACAGCAGAACAGAATCCCAGAGAAACTTAGTGAAAAAAGAATGTCCTTTGTAATAATGAAACAAAATTTTCCAAATTCTTGGCCTTAACCAGTTGAGACTTGCATAATAACAAAGAAAAATGATTTATTACAAGAATAAAAGGAAACATAAGTAATTGGAAGGATATTACATATACTTGGTTAGGTTTGAGTCAATGTAGGAAAAAACGCCAATACTTCCCAATTATATGTGTGTGTGTGTATGGATATATATGTATGTATGCATGTATATATGTACATATATGCATATATGTACACACATACATACATAAATACATATATAATACTTAACATGGCCAAGTTTTTTTTTTCCACAACAATTCCAATACACTTACTATGACATCTAGTTGAAATATCTTTGATAGATTAATTCAGTGCAGATTTCTTAGCCTTATTCAGACTTAGCATACACTTCTAAGTGTATTCAGTGTTGTCCCCACTTTTTCATTACAATAAAGCATTTTCTAACATTATCCTAGATTTAGCTTATTTATATTAACGAAAAGCATTTTAAAATAACAAATTCAACAACCTTCCCTATTAGATGATGAGCTATGGGAGGGCAGGATAGTCTTTTCCTTTATTCATTTTGTATTCCTAGCATTTTGCACAGTGCCTGGCATAATAGCTGCTTAAAAACATTAACTGATTGATTAACCTTTATTCTCAACAACATGGAAGCTCCTTGAGGTTGGGAATACTAAGCATCTCAGTAGTTAGAAAAACACCCTGTACATGGTAAGCACTTAAGAAAAATTTGATAAATTGCATTAGCTTTATTGAATTCTAACACTTTAGTTTAAACTCAAATTATTGCAAATGTTTAAGACTTTGAATCCCTATTAATAAGGGTTATTTCCTTTTTTTGTTCTTATTCTTCTCACCATCTTATTTTTCCTTCTTCTTCCCTATCCCAAGTGATTTGTTTAATAAAATTAAAAATTTGTAGGAGAACAAAAAAAGTTTGATAGTCTCTCTGTTGCCCTTAATTATTTAGAATTTGAAGGATTATCTTTAATCTTTTTTGCTGTTTACTATATAATATCTATCTACACATACATGTTATATGGCATTATCTGTGTGTATGTTTGTGTATGTGTGTGTGTGTTTGTATCCCTGGATGTCTCTTTTTCCTTACCCAAAAATTTAAGGAAAGGCTATTTATTTCTTTGGAAAACTGGATTTATACCAAGCAAAATTATAGGATCAGCCATAATGTAAAAAATGAAATCAGTAAATTTGGCGTGGTTTATCTTTGTTAGCTCAGATTTGTGAGCTTTTCCATATACTTGGTTTGGAGCACATCAGGAAATATGCAAGTGGTAAATGTTTCTCTTTTGCTCCAACTATGGGGATACAGAAGTCTGATTTTAAATATTCATTGCTTAAAATGCCAAAAGGACTTGCAGAGGGAGGTTACATAATCTTTTTTTGTTGGAGATCTTTAGGAACAAAAAAGAAACCTATTCTCCTATGTTAGTTTAAATGTCGTTGTGCCCTGAAGCAAGGAAAGAGAGAAAGCTGAACTCTTGAGATAGCTTTCAGCTCTATGATCCAGAATACATATAAGTACTGACTTTAAGAGCAGTGCTTACATAAATCTTGACTACATTAGAAATTCAGCAATGTTTACTTAATAAATAGAGAACAATTTAAGTGTCTCCTAGGGGAGGAAAAAAGTAGATGCTGTTCCTCCTAAATTTGTGATGTTCTTTGTGGTGTACTTTATTATCTTTACAAGCTTCATTTTAAAGTGATTTCTTTTCTATTTTTTTTTTCAATTACATGTAAAACAAATTAAAATTTTTGAAATTTTGAGTTTGAAATCCTCTTCCTCTCTCCCTTCTCCCCTTTTTGAGAAGGCAAAACACATTTCCATATTAGCCATGTTGCAAAAGAAAATATTAACCAAAAAAACAAAACAAGAAAAATGAAGAAAAAAATTTTAAAAGCAGGCTTTGATCTGCATCCAGACTTCCTCAGCTCTTTCTCTGGAGATGGACAGCATTTTTCATCAAAAGTCTCCGAATTTTCTTTGATCATTGTATGTATTGCTGAGAATAGCTAAATCATTCACAGTTGATCATAGTGCAATGTTGCTGTTACTATGGACAATGTTCATGTTCTGCTCATTTCTGTGTCTGTTCATGTGAGTCTTTTCAGGTTTTTTTTTCTGAAACCATCATAAACATCTTTTAATGCTATTAATGCTATTGATAATAATAGCATTCATATAAAGCCTTAAGGTTTGCAAAGCACTTTACGTGTTATCTAAATAAGACTCACAAAAATCCTATGAAGCAGTTGGTATTATCATTGCATTTTACTGATAAGAAACTTGAGACAGAGCAATTAAGTAACTTTTCCTGTGCCACATTGCTTTGCTAATTTTCCTGCTGTTTGCTATAGGAATTGAACTTGGGCCTTTCTGAAGCCAAGTCCAAGCCTCTATCTGATGTAACACCTAGCTGTGTTTATTGCTTGTGCATTGTGTTCATTATGATTCTTCAGCTCTTCAAAATGTTAACTAGTTTCATAACTGCACACTGGCATAGATCAAAGTCCCTCCCTGCTATATTAAACATACTATATAACTTGTTTCTGTCTAAATTATTTGGCTTCCATTGTCCAGCCATTTTGTAGTGAGTCTCTGAACTTTATCATGCTAGCCCTCAGATGATAGGCAAGTAATCAGTCCTCACTCTGATTCTAGAAACCTTTCTGACTTGGTAGAAATTGTGAAATCTTTTTATCCAAGGGTTTTGCCTTCGACTTTCTGCAGTCATTTTCAATGTGTGATGAAGTATCAGAAGGAGACCTTAGTGTAGGTATGCATTATAACATTTGAAAACTGAGGTTAGGTTTATGCAAGGAAATTGCATTAGATTCTATTTTCTTCTTAAATATGTCCTTTACATCCTGTCTCTGTGTCTCTGTTTCTTTTCATCTATTTGTCTTAGAGCTGTATTTGAAGTAGGCAGTAGGGAGGAGGGGAAGGTACCTTGTGGTGTTTGAAGAGACTACAGGACATACTTGTTTGAGATTTGTTTACAAATGGAAAAGTCATATAATCAATATTGTTTTAGACTATTTAAGATAATTAGACTCTATAAGGTTGGAATATTGCTGTGGTGTAAAAAATGATGAGTTGGTAAATTTTTAAAAATATGGAAAAACATGTACTTATGAAGGAAAGTGTTGTGTACCTTCAGAGGAACAGAGCACAAATGAATATGATTCTTACATTGATGCATATAAATGTAGATATACATATGTTTATACATGTATATATGTATGTAAGTATGTATATATATTTGTGTGTATTGCATATATATGTGTATATATATATATATTTTTATTTATTTATATCTGAGTGTGTGTGTGTGTGTGTGTGTGTGTGTGTGCGTGTGTGTGTTATATCCCCACTTAATTATAGCCGTGGGAGAGGAGGGAAAAAGAAGGAAAAAGATAACAGAGTGAAAAGTGCAAAGTGGAGAACAAAATGAAATCTATAAGGAAGCAAAGATGGACAGCTCCAAACATAATATGTAGTATTTCTTATATATGCTTTCTTAAAATGGAAATTTATTGTTTTATATTTTGAATCCTCGCTTATGTTCTGCTGTGTGCATGGCAATGTTTTTTTTTTCTTATTTTGCATTTAAGGTATAGAATTTATGTTTGCTTCTTTTTTTCTCCTTTTTTGTATTTAAGTCTAAGATAAATAAAAAGAATAATAGCACAAAGGAATCATCATCCTATCTGGATTTGGGAGAGACAGAAACCCTAGGAAAACACCTACTGACTTTGGCCAGGGAAAAAATCATGGAGGTGGATGTAATGGCAAGCAAAGAAGTACTTAACACCTTGTTTCAGCTATTTGATTATTTAGCACCTTGTTTCAGTTCACATTTCTTTTAAGCCTTGCTCATGATTATATAAAGTCTCTCTTAAGAAACAGAATTTGCGAACCCCACAACTTGTGGACTTCAGAATTTGTGAACCCTGTTGCTGATGCAACACTAAGGGGAGGAGCTAATGACCATATATAAGGAGAAGCCCAAGCTGGGAGACAGAGCAGAACTAAAAAGAAAACTCTTGTGGTGGCAGAATTGAGGAGAAAACTTGTGGTATCCCAGCACTCTATTTGTCTACTCTGTGTGGATTTTTGTTTGCAATACTTTGTGCACAAGCTCTGGGACCTTACTGGAAGTCCTGAAAGAGGATTTTCTGGCTATCTGTTTACAGAAGTCCTGGAGGAGGGTTTCCAAGGTCTTGGGACTTTACTGATGATTTGTGTTGACCTCTTGGACCTTGGTTGTGGGTCTATGTTGATTTCAATGCTGATGATTTATGTTGATTTCTTGGACCTTGTTTTGGGGTCTGTGTTGATTTCACAAGCAGATAGTGAATTGATGATTGTGCTAGCAATGTACATGAATATTGTGGCTCTGTTAAGCTATGTTTTCCCAGAAACAGGAATAATGAAGGACTTGAGGTGGACTGGACACTGAGAGCTTCTATATGGAGTGGAAACTGGACGAGGAATTGGACGAGGAACTGAATAAGGAGCTAGACAAGGAACTGGGAGCTGCATGCCTTTGAATCCAGATGACAGTTGTGTAGATTTGGGCCCGAGCTGGGACCATGGAAGAAGAACCTTGGAAGCTGAGAACCAGCCTAAAGTCAAGATGAAAAGAACTCTTCTTAGGTACTTAATGCTGACTGAGAAAATTATGATTTACTGTGACCTAGGGGTGGAGAACTTTGACCTTTGTATTGACCCCAAGGAGGCCTGCTCCTTAAGGATAATTGAGTTAAGGACTTACTGAATAATATCTTTTGTTTCAAGCTATGTGGCCACTTTGGTGAAAATTATGTGGCTATTTTAGTTATAACTTGTTATGTCATAACATTGTGAATGCTGTACTTTGGTTTCGGTCAATGTTTTGTCTTAGTGTATTACTGAATAAATAGAGATTTCACTACAGTATGTAATAAGACACTTGAAGCTGTTCACAGCAGTAGTCCTCTGGAAAGCTGCTCATGCTTGGCAATATAGTGGAGTGGGGCAAGAAAGAGGAGGAGCAGAACGGGAAAAGGGGGGATATACTACTGTTAGCAGTGGTATCTGCTTGAGTTAACAATGTCTTAACTTCTGTTGTTTCTGCTCTTCTGAAAGACAGAAAGGAGTTCCCAATGATTAATAAATTTTGAAGAATGAATTAAAGTCCCTGGCACTCAGTAAATGCTTATCAGATTGTCTTCATTCAGCCAGTTGTTCAAAGCCATAGTTGCACCATGCTAAATTCCCTCTTCCTCTATATTCATTTTCTTCTCTCTCACTAGGGTCTTTCTCCTAACCCCCTTCACATATGCACTCTTTTCATTATTTCCTTATTTGATACCAGAACAATTATTATAATTGTGACTGGGAATATTGTACTAATAATCCCACTCAGTAGTGTTGCTTAGTTCTGAAATCAAATATTTAATGTCAGCTAGGTAACACCATGGATAGATGGCTGCAACTGGAGTCAGCAAGATCTGAATTCAAATTCTGGTCTCAAATGTTTTGTAGTTGTGTGACCCTAGGAAAGTTCTTTGACCTTTCTCATCTGCAAAGCAGAAACAAACATAGCCCTTATCTGCCATGATTATTGTAAAAATAAAATGTGATGATGTTTGTAAAACATTTTGCAAGCATTAAAATGCTCTTATAAAAGCTATACTTGTTTTTGCTGTTGAAGGATAAAATTTTAAAAATCCATTTGTTCAGAGATAGCTATGTGGTATGATCAATAAAATAGAGGAACTGAAATCAGGAAATACCTGACTCAAATTTGGCCTCAGGCACATACTAGTTGTTATGTGACCAAATAAAAGGTAATGTTTATCTAGCACTGCAAAGTTTCTGAAATCTTTATAATCATTATCTTCATTTATGCTTATAATGACCCTGTGAGATAGGTGTTATTGTTTTCCTCATCTTACAAAAAAGGAATCTGAAGCAGAGATCAGCTAAGTGACTTGCCTAGGGTTAAACAGCTGGTTGGATACTGAAATTAGCCAGATTTGAATTTAGCTGTCTAATTCCAGTTGTAGGACACTGTCTCCTATAACACCCAGCTGACTCTCAAGACAGTTCATTTCAAAATAAGATTGTCTCCTGCTAGGCAACAAACCTGATAGTGATATCAAAGATGTTTTAGTCTCCTGGGTTATTAATGTTTTCTTGTATTTCTCTGTATGATCATAATTTAGCAGCTGTTGTGTTTACACCATAAGTTTTTTTTTTCTAGTGAATCTCAAAATGCCATGAAAAAAAGTTTATGTTTAATTCAAAAATGTAGCTTGTCAAAATTCTAAAAATGATTGGTTTATCAAACTGCCTTTTTTTTCTGGTAGACAATTTTGTGTATATTTATATATATGGAACCATTGGTTAGAGCAAATGCAGAAATTGTCAATGCTGTGGATAAGTTCACGTACCTTGGCAGTATACTTCCCCCTGATGTCCACATTAATAATGAGGTTTATGGTTACATTGTCAGATCTAGTTCAGCATTTCAAGATGCTTCAAAGGAAAGTATGGGAGACAAGAGATACTATGTTACCTACCAATCTGAAGTTCTGCAGAATGGTTGTGGTAACTTCATTGTTGTATGTATGTTAAACCTGGTGACTACACACTTACCATGCCAGAAAATTGAATTGCTTCTATTTGAATTATCTTAGGAAGATTCTGAAGATTACCTGGCAAGATAAGGTGCTGGATAGTGATTTTGTCTCATGAGCTTAACTGCCAAGCATTTAAACTCCACTGCAGAGAGCATAACTCAATAAACTAGTCATTAAACCCAAATGGCAAATGTACATTTATCTAAAAAACTTTTCCAGAAATATCACAAAAAGACAAGTACTTACATGGAGGTCAGAAGAAGTGGTACAAAGACACTTTCAAGGTCTCTCTGATTGACTTTATTATTGATTGTGAGACATGGAAGACCCTGGCACAGGACTGCTAGCCATGGGCACATCAAAGAAGGCATTGTTTTTAATAGGAATGGATGTTGTGTTGATATAGGTCCTGGTTTGTTTTGGCAGGAAGATTCCCAAATATATTATAATGTCTACAGTAACTTTAAATGGGATTTCTCTTTCTATCTCTTGCTGCTAAATTTCATTAGAGATATAAAGGAAAGCCGAGGATTTATATGGATTTATTTTATATCCTGCAACTTTGCCGAATGCATTTATTGTCTCAAGTAGTTTTTTACTTGATTCTCTAAGTATATCATCATATCATCTGCAAAGAGTGATAGCTTGGTCTCTTCTTTGCCTAATTTGATTTCTTTTTCTTCTCTAATTGCTACTGCTAACGTTTCTAGTACCAAATTTAATAAGAGGGGTGATAGTGGACACCCTTGTTTCACTCCTGATCATATTGGAAATACTGCTAGTTTATCCCCATTGCATATAGTATTGCTGATGGTTTTAAATAGATGCTACCTAGTATTTTAAGGAAGGCTCCATTTATTCCTATACTTTCTTTTTTTTAAACAAATGATTTATTAACTTCTGTTTTACATCATTCATTTCCACCAGATTTTGAGTTACAATCATTTTTCCCCCTGTTATTCCCCTACCCAACCTCCCAGAATAGCAGTCCCACAAGATATCGCTTCCTCCAATCTGCTCTCTCCCATACCTTCTCCCATACCCCCTTCGACTTTTCCATTAGAGGAAGGTGAATCTTTGTGTCCCAATGCCTGCACATCTTATCTCCCTATTATAAGCAAAAGAGTATTAATAATAGTATTTATATATATTTGAAACATCTAATGTTACGACCTCAAATTTCAGATCCATTTCCTTCCTCCCTTGTCACCCATTCCTTCTTGGGAGATAAGTAATTCAGTATATGTTGTACATGTCTAGCTATGCAAAGCATTATCATAGTAGATATATTGTACAAGGCTGCTTATAATTCCCTCCCACTCATCCCACCCCCCACCTGGTCCATTCCCTATATGATCTTGTCCCTCTTCTATAGTGGGTACTTCCAACCTCCCCTCCCCCCAAAGATGCCCCCCCCATCAATCATCCCTCCTCTCATCCCCCTTCCCCCTATTCTGCTGCAGGTTGAGATATCCCATTTAGTATGTATGTCATTCTTTCCCTGAACCAAATTCAATGAGAATGTGGATTTGCGTTTATTTTTTTCTTCCTATTCTCCCCCTCCCTTACAAACACTTCCCCTTGCTTCTTCTACATGAGATAGTTTACCCTACCCTGTCTTTCCCCATCTCCTCTTGCCACTTTCCTCTCTTACCTCATAATTTCATCCCTTGAGTATTCTCCCTTCCCAACAAATTCAACCTATGCCCTCTATCCATATACACACACACATTCACATATGTATTCATATGACCACACACCCTTCTTCCATTATTTTCATAGTGTGAAAGATATCATCACTCACAGTTACTGTTTTTCCATATAGGAATGTAAATAGTTCAACTTTGATAAGTTCCTTTTGATTTCTTTTCCCTGATTACCTTCTCAGGCATCTCTTCCTTCTTGTGTCTGGATGTCAAATTTTCTATTCAATTCTGGTTTTTTCCTCAAGAATGCTTGAAAGTCCTCTATTCCACTGAATGACCATATTTTCCCCTGAAACAAAATACTCAGTTTTGCTGGGTAGGTGACCCTTGGGTTCATTCCCAGTTCTTTTGCCCTCTGGAATATCATATTCCATGCCCTTCGATCCCTCAGTGTAGAAGCTGCCAGGTCCTGGGCTATTCTGATTATGTTTCCACAATATTGAAATTATTTCTTCCTGGCTGCTTGTAGTATTTTCTCCTTGATCTGGGGATTCTGGAACCTGGCTATAATATTCCTGGGAGTTTTCTTTTTGGGATCTTTTTCAGGAGGTGATCTGTGGATTCTTTCAACCTCTATTTTGCCCTCTGGATCTAAAACATCAGGGCAGTTTTCCTTGAGAATTTCTTGAAGGGTGATTTCTAGGTTCTTTCTTTGATCATGGCTTTCAGGTAGTCCAATAATTTTTAAATTGTCTCTCCTGGATCTATTTTCCAGGTCAGTGGTTTTTCCCATGAGATATTTCACATTGCCTTCTAATCTTTCATTTGTTTGGATCTGCTTAACAGCATCTTGATTTCTCATAAAGTCATTAGCTTCCATTTGCTCCAGTCTAACTCTGAAGGAATGAATCTCCTCAGTGAACTTTTGAGATTCTTTTTCCATCTGGCAAATTCGACTTTTTAAGGCATTCTTCTCCTCATTGCCCTTTTGGGCCTCCTTTGCCATTTGAGTTAGTCTATTTTTTAAGGTGTTGTTTTCCTCAGTCAGGCTGTTGACCCTCATTTCATACTTTTCCTGCATCCTTCTCATTTCTCTTTCCATTTTTCCTCCACTTCTCTTATTTGATTTTTAAAGTCCTTCTTAAGGTCCTCTATGGCCTGCAACCTGCTCATGTTTTCCCCTGGGGCTTTTGGAGCAGGACTTCTGACCTCACAGTCCTTATCCAGCTCTATGCCCCCAAAATAGGAGTCTAGGGTTGCATTTTTCTGTTTCCTTTGCCTTGGAATGTTGCCACTTAATTACTTGACTTTTGGGCTTTTTCCCACACTATGGTTTTAAGGCCAGATAGAGGAATTTTCGTCCCGAACATGTGGGCTTCAGTTAGTTTTTGAAGGTCCTTTTTAGGGAGGTATTTTCTCCAATTACTTCACTAATTTTACTTTTTAAAGATTTGTTTTCTTCAATGAAACTTTTTTTTCACAATTTGGTTACTGCCTCCCTGATTTGGCCTTTAAAATCTTTCTTAAGCTCCTCCAAGAGTGCTATTTCAGCTTGAGAGTTCTTATTTCCTTCAGTGGTCTTAGTTGTGAGTAAAGAGTCCAAGTTGTCCTCTGTATTTGGTTGTTCTTGACCTGCATAGTAAGCCTGGATCGACTTTCTTGCCTTTCCCTTCTCCTTCTCAGATTCGTTCTTTTCCATTGAATTTCCTATTTCCTAGTTTCTCAGGCTGTGAGCTAAGGGCCTGGTCATTGACTTTGAATGCTGTAGCCTCTGGGTGTCTAGTTTGAAGCTAAGGCAGGAGGCTCAGTGAGGTATGCTGATGCACACAGAGTAATCTCTGGAGGCAGGGTATTCTGGCCACTTCAGATTTCTGCCTCTATACCCCTGGGCTACAGCTCAGGCATGATATTGCTGGTCAGGTGAGGTGGGGATTGTTGGGGCCCCTCCCCATCTTCCCTTCAGACTCCTAGCTGCCTCAGGTACCCCCTTCTCAATGACTCCCAACCATGAGGCTATTTCCACTAATCTAATATTTCAGTCTTGGTGTGAGACTAATCTTTGGGTTTTCTACTTCATGAAGGAGGGATCAGAGCAGCCAGAGTTTACTTTGCCATTCTAGCCCCTGGATAGACAGGCAGGCGATTTCTAAACATCCAGGCTGGGGGTTGATAGTCCCAGGAGAAGTTGCTGTCTCTGTTGGGGGCCTGAGCCCTCTCTTATCTGGCTTCAATGATTCCTCCTATCCCCTGGTGAGATCCTGGTGAGATGGCTGTAATTCGTCCTTGGTATGGGTAAGTGGGCTGGCTTCTCTCTCTGGCGTAGTCTGCTTGTCTTCTCTCAAGTCTGAGCTGTACAGACCCCACTTGCTCCACGCTCCCCCTGTCTGGACCTACTGGACACTTTCCTGGACTGGATTCTACCACGCTTTGTCTCCCAGTGGATTCTGTCACTCCAGAATCCATTCAGATTCACTTTTTAAGATTTAGTGACAGGATCCATGGAGGAGCTTAGATAAGTTATTTCTTCCTTTCCTCCATCTTGGCTCTATCCCTCTTCCCATATGTTGATATAATGCTTGGACATTTGTTTCAGAGTGTATTGATCTCGTTAGATCTTTATTCTAGCCTTCAACCTCCATCCTTATGGCATTTCAGCATTCACTGTTGGATAGAGAACTAGGATTTGAATCTTGAAGAAGTGGACCCAGTCCTTCTAATGTATATTGGCTGTGTGCCCATTGGGAAATCCCTTAATCTCTCATTACTTAAAGTAACTTCCTAAGAGGTCATTTTGGTGTCAGTAGAGGGAGTTTACACCAGGAGTTCCTTATAGTCTCAAACTGAGTATTAAAGTAAAAACACTTAATACTTTCCCAAACTTTTAAGTGACAAAAAAAAATATTTAAGACACATGGAAACTCAGCTTTAGAAAGTCAGTAGGAAAAAACAAAATAAAATAAATGAGCAAATGAATGAAATTTCTGAAGTCTCTATTTGGAGATTTAATCTTTAAACTGAGTTTTATGTTGGGCAGAACACTTAGAAGAACTAATACCTATCTATGCACATGTTCTCTCCCAAAATAGAGTATGTGACTTAAAAAAAGGAAAATTATTTCACTTCTGTATTTGTATGACCTTCCCCCAGAATAGTTCTTTTTTTCTTCATTCTACACCCTTAATAAATGCTTTTGATTAGTTCCTAAATATTTTTTCTGGCTTCTTCTTCCATCTTATGCACCTATAAAAATTCATAGGCCTCATTAATACTAAACTAAACAAAGAACAAAATATTTTTGTCCCTTTAATTCAATCTAGGAATCTCATACTTCTCCTTCCCTTCAATTTTAAACTTTTTTTACTTCAATTTTTCTGTTCCTTTCCAATCTTTCCAGTCTTTCTTCTACCCCATGAAGTTGGGTTTCAGACCCTAAAACTCTACTGAATTGATTCTTTAAAATCATTAATCACCTCTTAATTGCCAAGTCCAATTAATCATTTTCAATCATTATTTTCTTGACCTCTTTGCAACTTTCAACACAATTCAGTACATTCTCCTGCTCAATACTTTTTAGTTTCAGAAATATCATGTTCTCTTGGGTCTCCACCTCCTTCTTTCATAGTTTGATTATGTCTGCACCTACTTCCTCCATCCTAAATATGGATATTCCCTAAAGAATTTTGTTTAGTCTCCTGTCCCAGTCTCTATCCTTTCTTTTTTTTTTTTTTTTTTTTGAGCAATCTCATTAAAATTCAGTTTTATTTTCTACCTCTGGGCAGATGACTCACAGATCACAATCTTCATTTCTGAGCTACAGTTCCACATCCTCGGCAATCTACATCATGCACATTTGGTTATACTAGAAGGTCTTCACAGTCAAGATGTCTCAATTTTATTTCATGGACATTGCTCATGCCATTTTTGCCTACTTTATTATTTCTGCCACACTACCATTCACCCATTATTACATATTTGTAAACATGAATTTTTAAGATATCTCATATCAATTAATTTAATCAGTAGGTATTACTGATTCTACTTCTACTATATCTCTCTACTATTTCCCTTCCTAGCTATTCACATTCCAAATATCTTTGCAGGTAGGCACAATTTATTACCTAATTTTTGTATTCTCCTGAATACCCATTAGTGTTCTGCATATAGCAATTACTTGATAAAGATGTGTTTTGTATTATATTCATTTGAAAATAATTTACTGTACACTTGCTGTGTCAGGTAATAACTAGGTTCTATAATTCCAAAACATAAAAAAATCATTTCGAACCTCAAGGAGAAGATAGCTAAACAGATGATAGATAGATACTTATGCATGTATAAAAACATATATATATATATATATATATATATATATACACACACACACACACAAAAGCATATAGATATATACATACAGAGAGAGCTATAACTTTTTTTGTAAAGAATCATTGTATAGAATTTTGACACAACTGTCATTGCACTGCCTTTTATCCTCAACTAAAATACATATTCCCATCAGATATGAGAGGTAATGTTGCCTTTTAGTATGAAGGCAAGTCATTACTTTAAACAATGCTTCGAGAAAAACATAAAATGTTAGGGAAATATACATCAAAATCAAAACCACATCTGTCCACTTTAGAATTATTGTCTATTTATATTTTAGTATAGTTTAAATAAGGTAGTATAAAGTTTATTATCTCAGATTCTATCACCATGATGCTTATCTTTTGAATTATCAAATAATGGTGAATCATCTTGGAATATCTAATTAGGTATTTTAGTACTGTATAAAGAACGCATTTACAGGACTAATTTTGTCTTTTTCTTTTTTTTCCTCATTCCTTGCTTCCTTCCTTCTTTCTTTTCTTCCTTCCTTTCTTCCTTCCTTTTTTGTCTTTCTTTTTGTTGTTGCTGTTGGTTTGGATAAATAGATATGAATGGAATGTGACCTGTGACATTAAAAAGAAAAAAGAAAGTATCTCTTGAATACTGAAAGCCTTGATATTTCCAATTCCATTAAAATAGCCTCCATCTTTATGTAACACCAATACCTGGCTTAATATGTACCTTAATTGAGTTCTGGGGCAATTTTGAAAGAAAGGATAGTAGGCAAAGTGAATAAATGTATAAAAATGATCCCATGAAGAAGGATGAGAGCATATAACATTATTTTTTTAGAGAAAAAAAAAAGGTGGCTAGCTAAAGAGATAATTAACATTAAAACATGTGAAGGATTATCCCTCAGAACTGGCATGGTAGAACTGGAATACCTCTCTACTTTGATTTTACAAGATCTATTTTTTTTGCCATTCTTTCATTTATTTGTATGAACTTGGCCAACTCATTTCACCACTCTGAATCTCACCATCCTCACCTGTAGAGAAAAGGATGGGCATTGGAAGTGTGAATTCATTGATATGGGGACTTTTCATGTGGGGAAAATATTTCTACAAATGCTGGTTGGTTCTCTACAACTTAAGAGTATTAGAAAGTTGCCAAGACCTTTATGGGATTTGTGTTAGGTCACATAGAATTATGTGTCATTACCTCTAAAACAGGGCAACTAATACTTTCAATACTTATGTCTCAGGATGTATGAAAAGAGGAAATACAATCATGTATACCTAAAATTATGTGAATGTGAACTTTTACAAAGAATGATTAACAGTTTTCTGGTAAGGGGACAAAAAAAGAAATGGACTTATTTTGGTATAGGAGGCATGAATAAATAATTATATTCATTTTTCACTTGTCTGTAAGCTTTTTATTATTTGTGATCTTCTTTAGATTCCTCCAAATGCAGTACCCTTATGATAGTAAGTATTGACATACCTGAAAGATATCAGGTACTTATGCACAATGAGATTTTTTTTAAGGAGAGATTTACATTTTTTCCAGAGAGTAAAGAAAATGTCCTTTTCTTGGAAGCAAGGCCCTTAGATGTCACAGTGAATAGGGCAGTAGACCTAGAGTCAGGGATCCTCAATTTTAAAAATTATATTAGATGCTCCTATGGTCTCTTCTAACTCTAAATCTATGCTTCTATCAATTTCAATTTCTTAAAAAGAATACATTAATTAATCTTTTGTTTATAACCTGCTGTGGGTTTGTAACAAAATCATTCATTAGATATACTCAAGAGAATTTAATACAAACTTATGATAATAATCCTTACAGGATTTGGGTAAGTTTTATTGCAATTTTGACTTTTTTTCAGAAAACAAAAACAAAAACAAAAACAAAACTTTTATTGCAATTTTGACTTTTTTTTCAGAAAAATAAACTCTTAGTAAAGTCAAATGGAATTATATAATAAACTTGTTTCTTTACCTAGTACTGACCAGAATAGGACTAAAGAATTTCACATGTTGAAATGGTACTATTTTTTAAAGAGGAATGGAATAGTGGGGAAGAAATCTATATAACTGCTATTCTTAAGGGTTTGTTTTTTTTTTTTTTTTTTGGTAAATGTTGGTATTATACATGTCCATTTGAAACATTATTTTCTGCTTGACATAAGCCATAATTCAAATAATGTGAACTCTCAGAGTGGATGGAACCTAAATTATCTGTGTATTAAAATCATTAGAATCATTTGAACTAAAACAATTCACTAAAGAGTTATATATAAGTTAATTCAGTACAACTGTGACACAAGAAATTCATGTGATTATCTTAAATTGACAATAAGTACCATGTTCTCTTGAGAGGTACTCATCACATTGACATTAAGGTAGTTAGGAAAGTCCATATGTTCTTTTTTCTTAGATTATTATCTTTATAATCACCATCACTTACATGCCTTATCATTTCTTTCTGCTATTTCACTTACTTAGGTGTAGGGTAATTGTTGACTGCTGTGTGATACTCAGAATCGTTTGAGATGAAGACAGTCAGTCAACTGTGAGATTACTGCTCCCTGCCTGCAAAGCAATATGTGTTTTGCAAAATGAAGAAAAACATACTGCACTTCAAATTGGCTGTAAAGAAATAGGGGTGTTTAAGCACACTCTTAATTTTCTGTAAGAAAAAGATAGAGACTGTGGGGCAGCTAGTTGGCGCAGTGAGTAGAGCGTCGGCCCTGGAGTCACAAGGACCTGAATTCAGATCCGGCCTCAGACACTTAATGCACACAAACAAAAACCTAGCCGTGTGACCTTGGGCAAGTTATTTAACCCCAATTGCCCTCCAAAAAGCAAAAAAAAAAAAAAAAAAGAGACTGTAACTATTGTTTCATCTCTGTAGAGAATCCCAGTTTGAGAGAGCTCTTCTACCAAGGCAGGAAATGAACTTAGAAATTTTTATTTTGGTTAAGTGACTTAGCGTCACAAACATAAGATGTGTCAAAGGTTGGACTAGATCTTCTTGCCTTCAAGTTCAGCTCTCTAATAATATCATTTACCTCCTTAGGATGTGAGGGTAAAGTGAGATAATATTTGTAAAATACTTTGCAAACCTTAAAACACTCTATAAATGCTCTATTTCCCATTTGCCACTCTGATTCTCTGGTTTCCTTTAAAAGGTTTTTTTAAATGAATTACATTTTTATTTGAAATGTATCAAAATTGGGAGGGGCAGAGCCAAGATAGCAGAGAAAAGGCAGGGACTCAACAGAACTCTCCCTCTAAACCCTCTGAACATCTTTAAACAATGCTCCAAAACAAATTCTAGAGCAGCAAAACTCTCAAAAGGATGGGGTGAAACAATTCTCTAGCCCAAGACAACTTAGAAGTTTGTCAGGAAAGTTCTGTTGCACTACGGTGATAGTGGAGTACATCCCACTACAGACTGAGCCAATACAGACCAGGCTCCAGCAAATCAGGAGCAGACTTTGAGAGTTACTAAATCAGCACCAGCAGTAGCAGCTGCTGCTTTTGGAGCTCTCTGTCCACAGAGGATAAGGGGGATAACAACTGGTAAGAAGGAGATTACATTGGTCTTTTTTTCTGACACTGGGGGCAGGATGTTGTTGCTTCACCCATCAGATCCACATTGTAGTGCTTGGTGGCAGTCCCAGGGTGAGGAGGATCACTACCAACTCAAGAGACTGCAGCCTCAGTGGAGTATGGACTGTCATCAGAGAACCAGTGCAGAAAAGAGTGATTATGGTTTCTCACACACCAGAGAATAGGCCAGGAGAGTAGTAAACATACCTCTCCTTAGATGATACTGTGGGGTATAAAAAAAAATGTTTCCACAGATGCAGGGAAGTGGGTTTTCTTTTCAAAGAACTAGCCTCTTTTTGCAAGAACAATTCTTAGAATAAGGGGAAAACCAGTCTCAACTGGGTCTGTTGTTAAGATAGGGTAACTAGGTCACCCAGGCTTTAAGTACATGTGCTTAATTGCTTCATGAATATTATCTTTTCTTCCTGGGAGGAGCTAAGGCTCATTTTTTATGCACATGCAATCTATGTGGACATATGTGGAGGGAGAACAAGACAAGGGGAAACATGAAATAGACATGCTGGGAAATTGTACACCTCAGAGTACCTAGCCAATGAGGAAATTAGGGAGGGACTTTGCATTTCAGGACAGGGATTTATACTGTAAACTTTTGCCTTTTATGTGTGGTATTGTGCAGACAGCAACCCACTTCTTGCAAGAATTGTAAAATAAATGAGTTTGGCTCATCTACCTTGGGAGTCTTTGTCTTTTCTCTGGAATTTTTTATAAATAACAGTACCACCTTGGAAAAATTGAAAACGTACAGGTCCCTAGAAGTGTCTCTGCAAACAGCTGCACAAAACACTTGAAGCTTGGGACAGTACACCCTCCACCTTGGAAGCAGGGCCCCACTTTGGCAAAGAGTTAAAATTCAAGAAATAACCTGGGAAAATAAGCAAGTAACAGAAAAAAATTCTGACCACAGAAAGATACTATGGTGACAAGGAAGATTAAATATATAGAAATAAAAATTCCTACATTCAAAGCCTCCAAGAAAAATATAAATTGGTCTCAGGCCATGGAAGAGCACAAAAGGGATTTAAAAATTGAGTAAGAGAAGTAGAAGAAAAATTGGGAAGAGAAATGAGAGTTATGCAAGAAAATCATGAAAAGGATTTCAACAGCTTGGTAAAGGAGGCACAAAAATACTGAAGAAAATAGCACCTTAAATTAACTTTACAAGTAATCAAAAAATATGAACAGTCTGTTTTCAGATGAAGTAATCAAAGCTATCTACAGCCTTCTGAAAAAATGTTCTAAACTATGGAGAAATTCAAATTAAAACAATACTGAGGTACTACTCCACACTTATTAGACTGGGTAATAGGACAGAAAAGGAAATTGATAAATGTGAGTGAGGATGTGTGGAAATGGAGACACTGAACTGATACAACTCTTATGAAGAGCACTTTGGAGCTATGTCCAAATATTTATAGCAGCTCTTTTCTAGTGGTAGAGGATTGGACATTGAGGGGATGCCCATCAACTGGGGAATGACTGAACAATGTGTGGTATATAATTATAATCGAATACTATTATAAGAAATGACTGGCTAGCTCCAGGGTGGGAATGTGTGACCTTGAGGCCACATGTGGCCTTTTAAATCCTTGAGTGTGACTTTTTCCTGAGACTGAGTTTTGTTTGTTTGTTTGTTTGTTTTTGTGCCTTCTGGAGGGCAATTGGGGTTAAGTAACTTGCCCAATGTCACACGTCTATGTTTTTATTTGTGTGTCCGTTAAATGTCTGAGACCGGATCTGAACTCAGGTCCTTCTGACTCCCGGGCCGATGCTCTACTCACTGCGCCACCTTGCCACCCCTCTGAGACTGAGTTTTATAGAAAATCCTTTTTTATTGATGGAATTTATTCTGTGACATTCAGATTCAGTCAAATGGCTGCAATTGAGAAGATGGGCCATATGTGACCTTCAGGCCACAGGTTCCCCATCCCTGAGCTAGATACTCTCAAAAAATCTGAAGAGACTTACATGAACTAATGCAAATTTAATGAGTAGAACCAGAACATTGTACACAGTAACAATAATATTTTTTCTTTTTTTTTTTTGGAGGGCAATTGGGGTTAAGTAACTTGCCCAAGGTCACACAGCTAGGTTTTTGTTTGTGTATGCGTTAAGTGTCTGAGGCCAGATCCGAACTCAGGTCCTTCTGACTCCAGGGCCAGCACTCTATTCACTGCGCACCTAGCCACCCCCAACAATAATATTTTAAGATAATCAGCAGTGAATGACTTGCTATTCTAAGCAGTGCAATGATCCAAGACAACTCTGAAGAATTTATCATGAAAAATGTGATTCATCTCCAGAGAAAGAACTGATGGAATCTGAATAGAGATTGAAGCATATAGTTTTGTTTTGTTTTGTTTTTACTTTATTTTTCCTGAGGTTTTTTTATATTTTTTCTTTTACCACATGACTGATATTCTAAGAAATAAATGTTGAAAATTGTTCTTAAATGTAGAAGGGGAAACCAAAATATCATATTTTTAAAAAGTCAATAACTTGGTAAAGGAGGCACCAAAAACCTGAAGAAAATAACACCTAAAAAAACAGAACAGGCCAAATGGAGAAAAAAGAAGGTACAAAAATACACTGAGGAGAAGAAATGCAGAATTGGTCAAATGAGGAAAAATGGAAATATGAAAATACACTGGAGAACTTCTTAAAAAGTGAATTGGTCGGGGCGGCTAGGTGGCGCAGTGAATAGAGCATCGGCCCTGGAATCAGAAGGACCTGAGTTCGGAGCCGGCCTCCGACACTTAATCCGCACAAACAAAAACCTAGCCGTGTAACCTTGGGCAAGTTACTTAACCCCAATTGCCCTAAAGGGGCGGCTAGGTGGCGCAGTGAGTAAGATTGCCGGCCTCGGAGTTTGGATGACCCGAGATCAGATCCGGCCTCAGAAAATGAGCACCCACGCATAAATCAAATGACTAGCCGTGTAACCTTGAGCAAGTTACTTAACCCCAATTGCTTAAAAAAAAAAAAAAAAGTGAATTGGTCAAATGGAAGAAAAAGCATAATCTCCACAAATAAAAAAAAAGTTCCAGTGGGAATATAGATTATAATACAAAGTCTGCGAATATAAAGTTTCTTGCCCAGTGCCCAGAAATTAATGATGAAAGAGAGACGACACCATCTTCTTGGAATGGTTTGCCCTTCCTCTCCACCCACCCATTCCAGTACAGTTGTTTTTCTCCTTTAAGCTTTCCAGTTGTTCTTATCTTATGAGAACTTTTTCTAATCTTTTCAACAAATATGATGTAAATGATCTATCCAATATATTGGTGTCTTTCTTTTTGTCTACTTACATTTTGTATGTACCAATGTAGCCTTTGGGCTGTCCATATGTTATTCAATCACCTCAATAAATGATAATCATATATATATATATATACATATATATGTATATATATACACACATATATATACATGTATCTATGTATCTATGTATGCATGTATGTATGTGTATGTGTGTATAGACATACATGTAAGAAAGAGGGATTGATATGTGTGTATACTCATATATAAACATGGCAGAATGTGTTAGTATATATAAGTGTATTGTGCATATGTACACACATTACATACACCTATACCTGCATATATAAACATGTGTACATATACAATACATTGTAAGTTTTATATATATATGTGTGTGTGTGTGTGTGCATATACATGCATGGATGGTGTGTACATGTATGCTTATATAAATATGTATACATATTTGCATATATTCTTCTAATTTTGTGAGTCCTAATGAAGTCCTTAGGCTGTGACTTGTGGGAGCAAGAATGTGGGAATGTGACCTTGGGTATTATGGTTACTGTAGGCAACAGACAAGTGGAATGACTTGGAAACAGATTTGGAAACAGATTTTCTTATCTTCAGGTACAACTCTCTATATCTAATCTACAACTTAACTGCTTCTAAATGTGTATGCTAGATTGTTCAGTGCATGGAGTGCATGATTCATTCAGGAATTTGGATTTCAAATCCTACTGTATACACCAAGTTTTGTGACTCTCTGTGCTTTAGCCCCCCCCATTTGTAAAATGGGGATAATAATAGTACATATCTCGAAGGATTGTTGTGAGACTCAAAAGAGTTAATAAATATGAAGTGCTTTTCAAACCTTAAAGCATTATATGCTTGCTTGGTATAATTGGGTAGATTTATCAATCTAGTGCAATTTCAAGGGCTAATCAGGACTTCAGATGACTAATAATGAAACATACCCCAGGCTCTTGGTAGTGGCAGACAGGTAAAGGGATATAGGTGCAGGTCAAGAAATACATTTTGAGAGTTGGCCAATGTGTAGAATAATTTAATGAGAGAGAGCTTCTATTTGGGGGCAGGTGTATGAGCTAGTGGGTATCATAAAGATTCAAAAATAGAAAAGAAACAGGCATTAATATGTATGATGCTGATCAGTTATTGAGAGGATGGATTAACATGTAGACAGCCAAATAATTTCATTTGGTATCTACAAAATATAAGCAGAATACATACACACACACACACACACACACACTCACACACTCTATTGTCCTCTTTGGGAACATGTAAACTAACCACATGGATAAACCATATTAAAAAGTTTACATCCTAAAATGGTGAATCATGTTTTTTTATTACTTTGTGGAGAGGCAGGGATATACACACATATATGTATGCATGCACATATACGCACATATATATGTATATGCATGTGCATGTATGTGTGTACATGCATGTGTAAATATGTATATTTATTATGTGTGTGAATGTATGTGCATATATGTATATGTGTATATATCTATATCTATATTTGTATCCATCTATCTCCACACACACACACACACACACACACACACACACACTCTATTCAACTCATAGGCTAAATTCCATTCACTGCTAAATCTTACTACAGATTCATATACAACACTAAATAGATTCAAGTAGAATATGAAATAACATAAAGAATCATAGCTAAGACACACATACATACATATATAGCATATATATATATATATATATAATAAAATAATCAAATGTGTATGTACAGAAATGTATATGTGTGTACGTAAGTGTATGTAATGGTAATGAGATTTGAAGGTATTTCATGCCCCTTGAACTTGCTGATGTAGCAGGAAGGGGTGTGGCAGGAAGGAGCCAGAGCCAAGTAGGAGCGATTCTCAAGCCAATGCTATGACTGGAAGCAGCAGCAGTGGCACAGACTCCTTTTTTTTTTTTTTTTTGAACCAGCCAGAATTCCTGCCAAGGACTCCTTCTGAGGACTGCCAGGGATGGGAACTGTAGGGGGCTGGAGCTTCTGGGATAGAGGTGTGTGGAGTCTGAGCAGTTACCATGAGTGAGGAGAGGAGGATCTTTGCCTGAGGTAGCCTGTTCTGTTTTGAAGGCTTGAGAATGTGAGTGTTTACTACATTAACTACATGTGCCAATTCCATGGATACCCTGATGGCTTTGACTTTCTGGTTTGGGGACTTAGTTTTCTGGTATTTGAATAAATGTTCTAGCTACTGTAGCGTCAAGCACCCCAACATCCCCAGGGTGGCTGCCAACTCAGGTTCTTATATCTGCCTTTCTAAAGGAAAGCAACTCAAAATGGGTTAACAAGCTCACTTTAATCAATCAAACATAGATTGTTTACCTAGTTCGGGGGGAAAAGGTCAGCACGCCAAACTTGAAAGTATACAGACAGAACTTCCAAGACCGAGAAACAAACAGATCAAGCAGACAGGCTTCCAAACTGTCCAACCTTTACTTCAATACCAAATCACAGTTACCAGAGAGGGAAGCATAAACATCTGAGTTTTCAAAGCCAGGGGGCTCTCAACAGCTGCCCACAGTCTCATCTGGTCAAATCACACAACACTCCTCAAAGTGAGCCCCAAAGCAAAGCCTCACCTCAGGGATTATATAGCTTTCTCCTGGGTCAGAGAATGTAACCTCCCTCTAGATCCACTGCCCAATCACACAGCATCAAGGTGTGGGCATTCCTGAAAACCAAGCCTCCTGCCACAGGCTCCATGTGACCACATTCAGCTTATTAGGAGGCAGAGTATATTTTCAAATCAAGGAAGGTTCTCAGAGTCTCTTAAGCCCATCAAAGGACCTAGGGTCAGGGAAGATCTTTAAATTTGCATTTCCATTACAGTTACATTCCCCATGTAGAGAGCCTGTTACATTTTGTGATTAATAACCATATCAGCATTTTTATAGTTGCCATAGACATTATGAATGCTGCATTGTTGATACAGCATATAAGCATATGTATACACAGGTATATGTATATGTATATATGTGTACATATATACACACAGATAAATATACATATAGTTTTTCTCAAATGGAAAAAATAAATACTTTAAAGTTTGTCATCAAACTCATAAGTGAATGTAATGATCTATGGCACTTCATTTGGAAGTTTTGATTATACATGCAATTTTCATTATAAAATTTTCTAATCAATTCGTGTTATTGTGTACACTAACAATTGCCATTAACTTATGAATGACCCTATTTTATAATTCATTAGCAGCATTTTCAGTTTGTAAACATTATTTTGTTTAGTTGGTCACTGTTTTATGCATTGAAAATAGATTGTCCTATTGTTCAGGACTTACATTTGGAAAGTTGTCAGATTGATTTATTGATACTGATTCTTTTTCAAAGAAAAAGAATAATAGAGATGCTGATCTTTTAAAAAAAATTAGCCTAACAAGTTTATAGAAAGTTGGAGTTCAGACTTCAACATTGTGATGAGTGAGTATAAAGTCATTGGACTCATCATCCAAACAGATCTCTTTGAATACATGCAGCCCCTGGCCAGAGCCTTTATAGTCAGTTTACTAGGGGCATTTTGTGGTGTTGGAGGAAACACTGCATTTTAAGCCTGAGAGCTTCGGTTCAAATCCCATTTCTGCCACTACCTAGAAGATGTAAAGCAAGTCAATTTATTGCAGTTTAAACCCAGGGATGCCAAAAACTGTTGATGTGGGGGTTCTACCCACCCATAAAGTGTTGAGGTTTCATGATGTATTGTAGAGGAATCATCTCAAGGAATTCAGAATCAGACCACCTCTAATCCAAGTATAGGCATTTATTGAGATTGATGTCTCTCATGAAGCAGACTAAGTTCTAAGAAGAACCAGCAAATTCAGATAAAACAAGATGAAATTTTATAGGATAAAGATGCAATTATGTAATCAAAATTTACATAGAATGGAGGAATATGAAAAAGGCAGGAGTTTTTTAAGGGATTAGGTAATGGAGGAGGAGTCCCATCTATGGTTCTGTGGTTAAACATTCTGCTTATGCTGCCCTCCAGTTGGCTAGCTGTTGTGATCCTCTCTTAGGTTTGATGGATTATGTGATTGTGATTGAATACAAGAACAGACCTGTTTCTGTGGGAATGGAATGGATCTGGGGCAGTGAGTAAGTAGAGGCAATAGCTGGGTTCCCATCACATGGACACACCTGCTGTTTCTTTGAGAACTAAGAGTTCAGGGACAAACCCTTGTTCTAGTTAGCATGAGGCATATATGTAGAAGTTAGAACATTGGTGAGGGTCGGGGGCCGGGGAGTGGTTAGGTAGGTACAGTGGGTCCTATAATAAAGCCAAAATAGTTGGTCTAAGGGCAGCTTTATTAGGATTTCATCAAGTTGAGTTCCCTTTATGACAACAAACTATCTTCTAGTATTTGAAAGGCTATTATGTGGAAGAAGAATTAAGATTTTCCTTGAATCCAGAGAGACAGAAAGCCAGTGGGTTGGCGTCAAAGATTCAAATTTAATCTTGCTGTATGAAAAAAAAAACTACCTAATATTAGATACATACAAAAATGCTAATGCTTGGTGAAGTAGTGGGTTTCCTCTCATTTGAGGTCTTCAAGTTGTGTCTGGATGATAATTTGTCAAAATTTTATGGTGAGGATTATCTTGGAAAAGGAAAGGTTGCGGTGTAGGTTATCTTAAATGAATTCTGAGACCCCTTCCAACTACAATACAGTATGACTACTACATCCCTGGAATTCTGCTTAGCAATGGAGAGACAAATAAGAGAAAGACAACTTCTGCCCTCAAGGCACAATTTAATGGGGAGAGATAATGCACAAAATGAAGGTTCTGGATGATACAAGGATTGAGGGAATGATGATAGTGGTGGAGTTGAGATTAAATGTAGCAAGTACTGAAAAAAGGGGGGTGATTTAAATTGGGGCCCCTTTCTAAAAAGAGGCATGAGAGGTGTTTTTTGTTCCATCCTTCTAGCCCTCAATCAGAGGGGCAGAGGCAACTGATGTAAATGATTAGTTATGAATACCAAACCTGAAGGCATCTAAATCATAGTGTTTCCTGGTGATGAGATTATCTTTGGGTGGATCCTGATGATGATGATGATGACAGTGATGATTCTGGTGATATAGTGGTAGTGGCACTGTAATGAAATTGAAACTAAATAAAGAAGCTGACTCCAGATGTCCCTAATTTTGCAATTCTACAAAATATTTGTCTCTTTTGTTTGGCCTGTGGGAGGATGTATTATTCCAAATTTCTCCTTAAAACAAAAATCGATTATTTCAGCAACCTTAATTTTGTGATAATAGAGAATGTGAAACATATAATAACAGTCTCTGAGGAAACAAAAATTACAGAACACTCAAGAGACACTGGAGAAATTCATGGTAGGTATGAATTTGGCTGCAATCCATTAACAATCTTGAGGTGCATAAACATGTATACACAGACACGGACACAGACACACACACACACACACAGACACACACACACACATACACACACACGCACTTCTTATACATCCAAAGATGGTGTAAAGGAAGACTATGAGGGAAACATAATCAAAGAAAAGATGGGATTATGGAATTAACAAGAGAAAGGGATGAGATTTTTAAAGCCTCATCCTACATTGATATTCATTTTATACCAAAAGTATTAGAAACAGAAGTAGTTTGGCTGAACTTATTGGAGGATTTGTGGGAGGATAAGGATAGTAGTTGACCAGGATAACAAATCTTCACTTGAAGTCTGCAAATCAGGTAGATTACAGATAGATGCACTGAGGTTGTCAAGTATGAGAGGTTATGTTGTTGCTATTATTTTTAACATTTCAGATAATGAAACATGTTTTTTTTTCTAATTTTATTTTTATATTTTCTCAAAGAAGTACCTTTCATTCCTATTTGAACAAACAAGAAGTAAATAAATAGCTATATGTAAAATACTAGGAACTACTTGTTTATCCTCTTTCCTTTTATGCAATCAGTAAATTATTGCTTTTGGATTATAAATGCAAGCAGACTGGATTCTCACTATGCCTCTTGCCTCAGGGCTCAACACAAGGAATTGATTTTTGAAATGTAATTACCTTATAAGGAAATACTTTTATTACTTCAATAGCAAAGCTTTCTGGCAGGAAAAACTAGAAGAACAAATTTATGGTGTAGAATCCACATATATTGTTTTGGTAGTTAAAGTAGATTCTAAGTATATTTCTGTCACATGGTTCTAGTTATCCTTGATTTATTTAGGTAAAATACATATTTATCATACATCTATGTATGGATATGTCTATTTTTCTATCTTAAAAAACATTCCAAAATAAAATAATAAAATTTAGTAATTATAATTTTAGCTTTCAAAAATTATTCATAAAAATGGAAAATTGTGGTCAAAATAAAATCTTTTTATAATTGCTACTTTTATTTTTAGTCTTTTTAAAAAATGTTTACAACCAATAACTTTATTTTTATTTATTTATTTATTTTGAAGAAATTGGCTAATTTTGGGAAAATTTATAAAATCATTTAAAAGATGTAATATGGTAATTTCCTTGAGGATAAACTCAGATTATAAGTGGAAAGTGATGCATGTTTCCCTTAAATGAGATTTCAAAGTCCAAAATTACATTTTTAAATAATAGAAATGACTGCATATTTAAATAAATTGAAATTTATTTCTTGATAGGAAGAGAGAATCAAATCTGTTTGATTTGTTATATCTTCCCTTTGCTGAATCCTGTCTATAGGAAAGCAATTTTTAATATATATTCTATGTGGTATATGATTTTGCTGTCACTAGTACTAATACTGGAAGCATCACATTCACAGAACAGAAGGGAAATTCTACTTTTATGCAAAATATCATGTTATTAAAAGAAGATACATGTAAGCTAATCATTCTTTAAACAAGACTGAATTTATTGTTTTTCATATAAATATATGATAGGGATAAATATATAAAAGAATTACATATGTACATATATATGCATATATGTGTGTAGGTATGCATATATTTAAACCCAAAGATTATTTTTTGAAAATATACCTTTGTGTAATGATGTCTAATTAGTAAAATTTAAATTTATATCTCAAATAGCAAACTTCATCTTCATTTCCTTCTACTCTTTGAATTTGAGGTAAAAAACCATTTTTCTACCAATCTACTACTATCTTCACATTGCTGTGTTTAATAGTGCATAGCAGACTTGATCCATGAGCAGGGCAATATAATAACAGAAAGCAAATTGGAACATAGAGACCTGCCACAAAAAAGTTAGGGGTAAATTCTATTGGTGGTCAACCTTCTAATATGTCCTGTGTTCTGAAGAGTCCCTGGTACAAATTCTCCCATGGTAGATTTTGTCAACATAAGACCAAGAATTATGGAACAGTTATCACAAAGAACAGAAATATTTATTTTGGGGAGCTCACTTTGAGAAGTGTTGTGTGATTTGACCAGATGAGACTCTGGGCAGCTGTTGAGAGCCCCCCTGGCTTTGAAAACCCAGATGTTGGTGCTTCCCTCTCTGTTGTGGTAGCTGTGACTTTGTGGAGCCATGGAGCAGGAGAGAAGAACAGCCTGCTGACTTCACTGAGCTGAAAGCAGGAATGGTGAGCTACCTGCATGGAGACCTGTGGAGAAGCCAGGAGCTGCTGCCTTCTACTGGAGGAGAAGGAACCCAGGAATTTGGAATTCAGCCACAGGACAAGATAAGAGTTGTGTGGCAAAGCAGGGGAACTGAATGTGTTTCCTTGCTGCATCCCACAGTTTGGGATCCAGGGGGAGGATGGACTTGTGACTTTGGTAGGTGGGGTGAAGTGCCATGGACCCCCAAGGACCCCACATTGGTTTTGTTGCCCAGCTCCCTCTTTGGACTTGGAAGCTGGGGCTGGAGCAGTGTGAGAGGAAGGACACCCCCCCCCTCCTTCCAAGAGAACTTTATTTGGACTCTTGTTTTGAATTGATGTGATAATACTTTGTATTTTGTGTTTGTTTAAAGCCCAGTGGCCACTTTGGTGACTTTAGATGTACCTTGAAAATATGACTTAAGAGATGGTTAGTGCTAATTGAAATGTAAATTGTCTATGCTATGAGCATACTTAGTAAGACTTATTTGAATAAGTGACTGATTGTATTTTGAGTATTTTGAGATATTGCTACTGATATGTGACTGAATTGATCAAGACTTTGCCCCATGAGTGGAAGACATGGACTATTGTACTTTGAGATTATATTGTGATTTTCCTATGTACCTGGAAAATGTGACCTAAGAGATGTTTAGTGCTAATTCAAATGTAAATTGTGTATGCTGTGGGCATGAAAGATCTTTGGGCCAAATGTAATGGAAATGCAAATTTAAAGATCTTCCCTGCCCCTGGGTTAAGTGCACCTGGAGCCTGTGGTGGGAGGCTTGTTTTTCAGGAAAGCCCACACCTTGATACTTTGTGATTCAGCAGTGGTTCAAGAAGGTTGTTACATTCTCTGAGCCAGGAGAAGGCTATATAAATCCTGATGGGAGGCTTTGCTTTGGGGCTCACTTTGAGAAGTGTTGTGTGATTTGACCAGATGAGACTCTGGGCAGCTGTTGAGAGCCCCCCTGGCTTTGAAAACCCAGATATTGATGCTTCCCTCTCTGCTAACTGTAACCTTGGTATTGATAATGGTTGGTAAGTTTGGAAGCTTGTCTGTTTGATCTGTCTGTATACTCTGAAGTTTTGGGTGCTGTCCTTTTCCCCCTGAACTAGGTAATACATGTTTGATTGATTAAAGTGAGCTAGTTAACGGGAAAAAAAATATTTATTTTATCTACAGAACATGGGAGGGGTGGGGGTGGGAGAGATCAAATATACCCAAGTTCAGAAGAATTAGATGTTGCATATGCTAAAATTAAGTTTGGATACAACAGATTCTGAGAAGAAGACTCATACACTGCTATGTGGTAAGAAGGCAAATACTCAAAATTAGGGGAATTCAAAGCTAGTATTTTATATCATATGTAATAAATCACAATACTCATTTTAAAGTAGTTACTGTACTACATTTTTGAAATTAATTTATTAGTTTAGTTTCAGTTAACAAGATTCAATTCCATAGTTCCTTGATTTTCAAAATTTCCTTTACTTCCCTCCCCCCTCCCCCCACGACAGCATATAGTCCAGTATAGGATCTGCAAATACATTCATATTAGACATTATTCCAATTACAAAAGCGTATTGTACTAGGTGGGATGAAAGATGGTAAAGAAGAAATAAAACCAAACAATGAAAAGAAAAAGATCATTTAGTTTGCTTCCATCAGGATTCAAGCTCAGTTCTTTCTAGTTATATCTCTGGATGGCACATTTCTCTCTTTCTTGAGTCTTTCGGAATTGACTTATATCATTGCATTGCTGAAAAGAGTCCAGTCTGTCATAATTGGTCATCACAGATATGGTATGTCTGTGATTATATACAAATTTCTTCTGACTCCACTCTTCTCCCTCAGCATCAGTTTGTATAAGTCTCTCCAGGTAATTATGAAATCTGTCACCTCCTCGTTTTTCTTATAGCACAATAATATTCCATTACATTCATATACCACAACTTGTTTAGCCATTCCCAATTGATGGGCACCCCTTTAGTTTCCAATTCTTTGCAACCACAAAAAGGGCTGCTATAAATATTTTTGTACATATGGGTCTTCCTCCCACTTCTATGATCTCTTTGGGATATAACCCTAGAAGTGGTATTGTTGGGTGAAAGGGTATGAAATTATTTATAATCCTCCTTTATAAAATGTAGATAACAATAATACCTACTTCATAGATTTGTAATGAAAATAAAATAAGATAATAAGCATAAATAGGTTTCCAAATATTAAAACATTACATAAATGCTAATCATTCTCACCATTGGCATTATAACCACCACTGTCACCACCATCATTATCATTGTAAGTCATCCAGATAATGTTTTTTCACACAGATATATCTCTCCACACATATCAAACCCCTTTTCTTTTCTTTCTTTTTTTTTAAACAAATGCTTTATTAACTTCTGTTTTACATCATTCATTTCCTCCAGATTTTGAGTTACAATCATTTTCCCCCCATAATTCCCCTACCCAACTTCCCAGAACAGTAATCCCACAAGATATCGCTTCCTCCAATCTGCTCTCTCCCATACCTTCTCCCATACCCCCTTCGACTTTTCCATTAGAGGAAGGTGAATCTTTGTGTCCCAATGCCTGCACATCTTATCTCCCAATTACAAGCAAAAGAGTATTAATAATAGTATTTATATATATTTGAAACATTTAATGTTACGACCTCAAATTTCAGATCCATTTCCTTCCTCCCTTGTCACCCATTCCCTCTTGGGAGATAAGTAATTCAGTATATGTTGTACATGTCTAGCTATGCAAAATATTATCATAGTAGATATATTGTACAAGGCTGCTTATAATTCCCTCCCACTCATCCCACCCCCCACCTGGTCCATTCCCTACATGATCCTGTCCCTCTTCTATAGTGGGTACTTCCAACCTCCCCTCACCCCAAGGATGCCCTCCCATCCATCATCCCTCCTCTCATCCCCCTTCCCCCTATCCTGCTGCAGGTTGAGATATCCCATTTAGTATGTATGTCATTTTCTCCCTGAACCAAATTCAGTGTGAATGTGGTTTTGCCTTTTTAGCCTTCCTTATTCTCCCCCTCCTTTGCAACCACTTCCCCTTGCTTCTTCTACATGGGATAGTTTACACTACCCTGTCTCTCCCCATCTCCTCTTGCCACTTTCCTCTCTCACCTCATAATTTCATCCCTTGAGCATTCTCCCTTCCCAACAAATTCAACTTATGCCCTCTATCCATATATAACTGTAACCATATACACACACATTCACATATGTATTCATATGACCACACCCCCTTCTTCCATTATTTTCATAGTGAGAAAGATATCATCAGTCACAGTTATTGCTTTTCCATATAGGAATGTAAATAGTTCAACTTTGATAAGTTCCTTTTGATTTCTTTTCCCTGATTACCTTCTCAGGCATTTCTTCCTTCTTGTGTCTGGGTGTCAAATTTTCTATTCAATTCTGTTTTTTTCCTCAAGAATGCTTGAAAGTCCTCTATTCCACTGAATGACCATATTTTCCCCTGAAACAAAATACTCAATTTTGTTGGGTAGGTGACCCTTGGGTTCATTCCCAGTTCTTTTGCCCTCTGGAATATCATATTCCATGCCCTTCGATCCCTCAGTGTAGAAGCTGCCAGGTCCTGGGCTATTCTGATTGTGTTTCCACAATATTAAAATTGTTTCTTCCTGGCTGCTTGTAGTATTTTCTCCTTGATCTGGGGATTCTGGAACCTGGCTATAATATTCCTGGGAGTTTTCTTTTTGGGATCTTTTTCAGGAGGTGATCTGTGGATTCTTTCAACCTCTATTTTGCCCTCTGGATCTAAAACATCAGGGCAGTTTTCCTTGAGAATTTCTTGAAGGGTGATTTCTAGGTTCTTTCCTTGATCATGGCTTTCAGGTAGTCCAATAATTTTTAAATTGTCTCTCCTGGATCGATTTTCCAGGTCAGTGGTTTTTCCCATGAGATATTTCACATTGCCTTCTGATCTTTCATTTGTTTGGATCTGCTTAACAGCATCTTGATTTCTCATAAAGTCATTAGCTTCCATTTACTCCAGTCTAACTCTGAAGGAATGAATCTCCTCAGTGAACTTTTGAGATTCTTTTTCCATCTGGCAAATTCGACTTTTTAAGGCATTCTTCTCCTCATTGCCCTTTTGGGCCTCCTTTGCCATTTGAGTTAGTCTATTTTTTAAGGTGTTGTTTTCCTCAGTCAGGCTGTTGACCCTCATTTCATACTTTTCCTGCATCCTTCTCATTTCTCTTTCCAATTTTTCCTCCACTTCTCTTAGTTGATTTTTAAAGTCCTTCTTAAGGTCCTCTATGGCCTGCAACCCGCTCATGTTTTCCCTGGGGCTTTTGGAGCAGGACTTCTGACCTCACAGTCCTTTTCCCGCTCTATGCCCCCAAAATAGGAGTCTAGGGTTGCATTTTTCTGTTTCCTTTGCCTTGGCATGTTGCCACTTAATTACTTGACTTTTGGGCTTGTTGCCACACTATGGCTTTAAGGCCAGCTAGAGGAATTTTCATCCCGAACGTGTGGGGGGCAACTTCCGTTTCTGGCAAGCTGTAAACCCACCCACAACTTCCACCCTAGATCACAATCCAGATCCAGGGAGGTTAAAGCAAGAGCGATTACCTCCCAAGACTGATCGCTGGATCTCCCTACAAATTTGCAGGCTGGGAGCGGGAGCTGCCTCTGAAAACTACAAAATGGCATTTGTCCTCAGCGGCTTCTAGCCCCCAGGGGAGGGAGCCGACGCATTCCCTAATACCAGTCCCAAAGTCCATAGGACACTAACCTCTTACTTTGTCCCAGACAAGTCTATGTTGATAATTCTGGAGTCGCCATAGCTCCTGGTTTTCTGGGGTTCCTCCAGCTGGCTGCTGGCCCTGCCGCGCTGGGGCTAAAACCTCGGCTCATGCAGACCTGGGCTCGGCTCAGCTCCGCTCCTGTGCTCTGCGCGCTGCACGCTGCCAGGTCCCAGACCACAGTGCTGGTCCTTCCTGCAGGGCTGCTGGGCTGTCCTCAGCGGGAGTTTAGCTTCTCTGTGTTGTTCTGTGGGTGCTGGGGCTCCAGAAGTTGTTCAGAGTCCCCTTTTACATCGTTTGGGGGGAATGTGGGGGCAGAGTGGCTTGGATGAGCTGTTTCTACTCCGCCATCTTGGCTTTGCCCCTCAAACCCCTTTTCAACCTTCTTACCAGGCTTTTCCATAAGTCATGTACAATGTTCATGGGATTTAAGATCCCTGCCTATTAATAGACCTCATGTGGAGTCTATTAAAGGGAGCTTGCTTATGGGAAATTGGCTTGTGGAAAGACTTTCATACCTTTTCCTAATTTCTAATTAGGCACTGAGCCATGAGGGTTGTGATACCTCATATCTCTACAAAATGAATATATACTCTGAGTTGGTATTTTGCTTTTGGGGCTCTTTCATAAGAAGTTTCTTGTGATTCCTTGATTGGGATTATTAGTGGCTGTATATTTACAGCTCCCTGCCTGCGCAAATGGAAAGGCTCTCTCAATCCAGGGATGTAAATGTAAAATGTCTAGTTTGATTCAGGTAGTCAGAGCCCTGTCTGTTGGTCTTTATTCCTCTGCTTATATTTTCTCTGCATTTTCTTTTAATTTTCGCTGAAGTTCAGGGTACTGCCTTTTCCCCTGAACTAGTGAATGTGATTAAAAAAGATTGTTGACTCCTTACTCAGTATATTTCCTAGTAAAGCAGATCTAAAAACCTGTGCTAATAGTCTCCTGGATATGCCACTTTGGTTGCACTACATCATAAAATAATAGGATCAAAGACCTAGACCTGAAAGGTACCATAAAGGTCATCTAGTCTGTCTCCTCATTTTAGAGATGAAGATATTGGACTTAAAATGACTAGCCCAATATTTCAGAAGTAATAAGTAGTACAGGGTTTAAACATGAGTCTCATCACTCCAAATTCAGTTTTCTCTATACTGTACCACATCACAACCCTTTCTACATAAAGGATCTCTATTAGAAACCTTTAATTCTGTAAACATATGGGGTTGCCAACATAGCAGTAATGCTTTCCATGTTTTGTGTCAGTCCATGCTACATTACCAGATTATCTCATTTTCAGGATACAAAAATAATATTGTTTTTTATTCTTCTTCTTGCAAGTAAGTCATAATTAATAATAATAATAATAATCAGTTCACCTACCTTTACTCACTTCCGCAAGTATGTGACTTTTCATTTTCATCTGGAATAATTATAATTTTGATATGAAAATATTTTTATTTTTATTATGTAAATAAGTTTTATTGATGACTTTTTTCCTTTTAAACTTTTCAGTGATTTGTGGAAATTCTACATCAATTCATACAAATATCGACTTCCCCACGCCCCACCCCAAATTCTTTGTATTTTCCATTTTCTTCCAAATAATAGTATTTTATTACATTAAAATAATACGTTTTATTTAGCCATTCCACAGCATATGAGCTCAAACTTTGTTTCATTTTTTTATTTGTTTGTTTGTTTTTTGTTTTGTTTTGTTTTTAAGCAATTGGGGTTAAGTAACTTGCTCAAGGTTACACGGCTAGTCATTATTTATGTGTGGGTGCTCATTTTCTGAGGCCGGATTTGATCTCGGGTCATCCAAACTCCGAGGCCAGCGCTCTTACTCACTGCGCCACCTAGCCGCCCCATTTAGGACAATTGGGGTTAAGTAACTTGCCCAAGGTCACACGGCTAGGTTTTTGTTTGTGTGGGTTAAGTGTCTGGGGCAGGATCTGAACTCAGGTCCTTCTGACTCCAGGGCCGGCGCTCTACTCACTGCGCCACCTAGCCGCCCCTAAACTTTGTTTCGTTTTATTCTACCATAAAAAGTAAATTCATTTTTAAAGGGAAAAGAGACAGCAACCTATGTCAATTGTTGAGGTTCTATCTAAAAAGTCACCTATTTGAGACCAAATTGTTAGATATATTTTCTTCACAGAACCATGCTTCCATAATATTAACGTTTTCTATCTTTGCCAGCATAATGTATCAGAGACGCTAAAGGAGAAGCAAACTTAATTCTCTCCTTAGAGAGACAGAGAGCAACACTTAACATCTTGATAAAAGTTCATGCTGATGATGGCTATCAGTACTGAGGTCCTCATTGTAACTGAGGGAACTGGGAGCACATAGGAAATATTTTCTGTTAACTTACCAGCTCCCAAATCACAGTTTTTTATTATAGAAGATTCACCTTAGAAGATGAATTTAAGGCTGCTCTGTATTTAGTGTGTCTTTAACTAGAGCATTAGATGCTTATCCTGTCTCCATGGAATCTCCCTCTTAGCAACAGGAGTTGCTTCTAGCTAAGAAAAATGAATGACATTTGGAAAAAGAAATCTCTCCTTTTGTAAATAAGGACAGTCTGTTTTTTTCTACAGAGCTGGTAAGATATTTAAATATTATTATTAATGTTTCAGTCAGATTTTCAGGAGAGACTGTGATTTTTATTTATTTATTTTTTAAACAAATGCTTTAATAAATCCTGTTTTACATCATTTATTTCCGCCAGATTTTGAGTTAATTTTTTTCCACATTTTTCCCCTAACCACCCTCCCAGAATAGCAGTCCCATAAGATATTGCTTCCTCCATCCTGCTCTCTCCCATATCTTTTCCCTTACCACCTTCAAATTTTCCAATAGAGCAAGGTGAATCTCTGTCCCCAATGCCTGTACATCTTATCTCCCAATTACATGCAAAAGAGTATTAATAATAGTATTTATATATATTTAAAACATTTAATTTTAAGACCTCAAATTTCAGATCCATTCCCTTCCTCCTTTGTCACCCATTTCCTCTGGGAAGATAAGTAATTCTGTATGTGTTGTACATGTATAGCTATGCAAAACATTACCATAGTAGATATATTGTAAAAGGCTGCTTAAAATTCCCTCCCACTCATCCCAACCCCCACCTGGTTCATTCCCTACTTTGATCCTGTCCCTCTTTGATAGTGGGTACTTTCAACCTCCCCTCCCCCCAGAATGCCCTCCCATCCATCATCCCACCTCTCATCCCCTTTCCCCCAATTCTGCTACAGGTTGAGATATCCCATTTAGTGTGCATGTCATTCTCTCCCTGAACCAAATTCAGTGAGAATGTGGTTTTGCCTTTTTGCCTTCCTATTCTTCCCCTCCTCTGCAGTCACTTCCCCTTGCTTCTTCTACATGAAATAGTTTACCCTACCCTGTCTCTGCCTGTCTCCTCTTGCCAATTTCCTCTCTCACCTCATAATTTCACCCCTTGAGTATCCTCCCTTCCCACCAAATTCAAACTATGCCATCTATCCATATATAACTGTAACCATATACACACACATTCACATATGTATTCATGTAACCATATACCCTTCTTCCATTATTTTCATAGTGAGAAAGGTTTCATCAGTCACAGTTATTGTTTTTCCATATAGGAATGTAAATAGTTCAACTTTGATAAATTCCTTTTGATTTCTTTTCCCTGATTACCTTCTCAGGCATCTCTTGCTTCTTGTGTCTGGATGTCACATTTTCTATTCAGCTCTGGTTTTTTCCTCAAGAATGCTTGAAAGTCCTCTGTTCCACTGTATGACTATATTTTCCCCTGAAACAAAATACTCAGTTTTGCTGGATAGGTGACCCTTGGGTTCAGTCCCAGCTCTTTTGCCCTCTGGAATATCATATGCTATGCCCTTTGATGCCTCAGTGTAGAAGCTGCCAGGTCCTGTGCTATTCTAATTGTGTTTCCACAATATTGGAATTGTTTCTTCCTGGCTGCTTATAGTGTTTTCTCCTTGATCTGCGGATTCTGGATCCTGGCTATAATATTCCTGGGAGTTTTCTTTTTGGGATCTTTTTCAGGAGGTGATCTGTGGATTCTTTCAACCTCTATTTTGCCCTCTGGATCTAAAACATCAGGGCAATTTTCCTTGAGAATTTCTTGAAGGGTGATTTCTAGGTTCTTTCTTTGATCATGGCTTTCAGGTAGTCCAATAATTTTTAAATTGTCTCTCCTGGATCTATTTTCCAGGTCAGTGGTTTTTCCCATGAGATATTTCACATTGCCTTCTATTCTTTCATTTGTCTTGATCTGCTTAACAACATCTTGATTTCTCATAAAGTCACTAGCTTCCATTTGCTCCAGTTTAACTCTGAAGGAATGAATCTCCTCAGTGAGCTTTTGAGATTCTTTTTCCATCTGGCAAATTCGACATTTTAAGGCATTCTTCTCCTCATTGCCCTTTTGGGCCTCCTTTGCCATTTGAGTTAGTCTATTTTTTAAGGTGTTGTTTTCCTCAGTCAGGCTGTTGACCCTCATTTCATACTTTTCCTGCATCCTGCTCATTTCTCTTCTCAATTTTTCCTCCACTTCTCTTATTTGATTTTCAGAGTCCTTCTTAAGGTCCGCTATGGCCTGTAACCTACTCATATTTTCTTTTGGTGCTTTTGGAGCAAGGTTTCTGACCTCACAGTCCTCTTCCTGTTCCATGCTTCGATCCTCTTTGCCCCCCAAATAGGAGTCTAATGTTTCATTTTTCTGTTTATTTTATTTCCTTTGCCTTGGCATGTTGCCACTTAATTACTTGAATTTTGGGCTTGTTGCCACAGTAGAACTCTGCCACCAGACAGGGGAGCTTCGTCCCGAACATGTGGGGGGACAACTTCCGTTTCTGGCAAGCTAGAAACCCGCCCCACAACCTCTCCCCTAGACCACAATCCAGATCCAGGGAGGTTAAAGCAAGAGTGCTTCCCCTCCCCCCCCCGAGACTGATCGCTGGATCTCCCTACAGTTCACAGGCCAGGAGCTGGATCCTCCACTGAAAACTGCAAAACGGCATGTCTCCTCAGTGACTTCTAGCTCCCAGGGGAGGAAGCTGATGCGTTCCCCAAATACTGGTCCCAAAGTCCATAAGGCAATAACCTCTCATTTTGTCCACACCTCTGTGTTGACCATTCCGGAATTGCCACAGCTGCTGATGTTCTGGGGTCCCTCCAGCTGGCTGCTGGCCCAGCCGCCCCGGGGCTAAAACCATGGCTCAGACGGACCCTGACCCTTCCGGCAGGGCTGCTGGGCTGTCCTCAGCAGGAGGTTAGCTTCTCTGTTTTGTTCTTTGTGTGCTCGGGCTCCAGAAGTTGTTCAAAGTCCCCTTTTACATAGTTTGGAGGTAATCTGAGGGGACAGAGCCTTGGAAGTGCTGTTCCTACTCCGCCATCTTGACTCCTCCCCCAAGACTGTGATTTTTAAAAGAAATAAAGAATCTCTGACAGTATAGTTACTATTTCCTGAATAAGAATGCTGTGGAGAATTTCAGAACATATAAGAATTTCTGTGCTTTTTTTTTCCTGAGTCAAAAATGCAATAGTGAACTCCCCAATCACCCACCAGAAACGTACTCAGAATCACACCCATTATAATTATTTTGTAGGTGAAGCTGAAAAAAGCTATAAATAACAAAATAAGATTGATAAAGTTATATCTCATAAGCATCTATAAACAGTGAAGATTTATTAGTTTAGAAGTTAAATGAATAACAAAATATCTGGGATACACAAAAAATAACTGCTCAAATTAATGAAAATTATAAAATAGTGTGATATATGTATCCATTGCTGCATTTCATGGGAAATTTTTAAATCTTCATTTAATTTTGTAGATATGCGCTTGCCTGGTATAAGGGAAAGGTCACCTGGAACCTTAGTTTCCTCATCATATGATAGGGATAATAATATTTTCAATACCTGCTGTACAGGATTATTTTGAGGGAAAGATTTCAGAAATTTTAAAGTATTTTATAAATTTAAATTGTGATGTGATCATATACATATATATATATATATATATATATATATATATATATATATATATATATATATATATATAACTTCTTCAAGTTTGCATGAATACAGGCATTAATTATGTTTCCTCAAATGATATAGATCACAATTCATTCATAATTTCTCATTCTGGGCATCTATTGGCTATGTTCTTCCACTGGTCTTCTGTGAGGAATCCACTCAACATTGGTGGGTGAGGGAGTTATTCTAGATATCTTCATTTTATTTATTTCATTGCAATATGGAAGTTGGGCATCATCACCAATTTCTTGCAAGAAATAACTAGCACAGGGGGCAGAGCAAAGATGGCGGAGTAGAAACAGCGTTTCCAAACTACTCTGCCCCCAGATTACCTCCAAACTATGTAAAAGGGGACTCTAAACAACTTCTGGAGCCCCAGCACCCACAGAATGCTACAGAGAAGCTAAAGTCCCAGTGAGGACAGCCCAGCAGCCCTGCAGGAAGGTCCAGCACAGCAGTCTGGGAGCCAGCAGCACAGTGTGCAGAGCATGGGGAGCCGAGCACAGCCAAGCACCTGAGTCAAAGTTTTAGGGCGGCAGGGCCAGCAGTCAGCTGGAGTGACCCCAGAACACTAGCAGCTTTGGTGATTCCAGAATTATCAACATAGACATGCCTAGGACAAAGTGAGAGGTGAGTGCCCTATGGACTTTGAGACCAGTATTTGGGGAGCGTGTCGGCTTCCTCCCCTGAGAGTTAGAAGCCACTGAGGAGACACGCCATTTTCTAGTTTTTGGAGGCAGCTCCAGCTCCTGGCCTGGGAATTGTAGGGAGATACAGCAATCAGTCTTGGGGGATAATCGCTCTTGCTTTAACCTCCCTGGATCTGGATTGTGAAATTCCCCTATCTAGCCTCAAAGCCATAGTGTTGCAACAAGCCCAAAAGTCAAGTAATTAAGTGGCAACATGCCAAGGCAAAGGAAACAAATTAAACAGAAAAATGCAACCCTAGACTTCTACTCTGGGGGCAAGAAGGGTCGAAGCATGGAGCGGGAAGAGGTCTGTGAGGTCAGAAGTCCTGCTCCAAAAGCCCCAGGGGAAAACATGAGCAGGTTGCAGGCCATAGAGTAACTTAAGAAGGACTTTAAAAAATCAAATAAGAGAAGTGGAGGAAATATTGGAAAGAGAAATGAGAAGGATGCAGGGAAAGTATAAAATGAGGGTCAATAGCCTGACTGAAGAAAACAACACCTTAAAAAAATTGACTAACTCAAATGGCAAAGGAGGCCCAAAAGGGCAATGAGGAGAAGAATGCCTTAAAATGTCAAATTTGCCAGATGGAAAAAGAATCTCAAAAGCTCACTGAGGAGATTAATTCCTTCAGAGTTAGACTGCAGCAAATGGAAGCTAGTGACTTTATAAGAAATCAAGATGTTGTTAATCAGATCCAAACAAATGAAAGAGTAGAAGGCAATGTGAAATATCTCATGCGAAAAACCAGTGACCTGGAAAATAGATCCAGGAGAGACAATTTTAAAATTATTGGACTACTTGAAAGCCATGATCAAAGAAAGAACCTAGAAATCACCCTTCAAGAAATTCTCAAGGAAAATTGTCCTGATGATTTAGATCCAGAGGGAAAAATATAGGTTGAAAGAATCCGCCAATCACCTCCTGAAAAAGACCCCAAAAAGAAAACTCCCAGGAATATTATAGCCAGGATCCAGAATCCCCAGATCAAGGAGAAAATACTCCAAGCATCCAGGAAGAAACAATTCCAATATTGTGGAAACACAATCAGAATAGCCAAGGACCTGGCAGTTTCTACACTGTGGGATAGAAGGGCATGGAATATGATATTCCAGAGGGCAAAAGAGCTGGGACTGAACCCAAGGGTCAACTACCCAGCAAAATTGAGTATTTTGTTTCAGGGGAAAATATGGTCATTCAGTGGAAAAGAGGACTTACAAGGATTCTTGAGGAAAAAACCAGAGTTGAATAGAAAATTTGACATCCAGACACAAGAAGCAAGAGATGCCTGAGAAGGTAATCAGGGAAAAGAAATCAAAAGGAGTTTATCAAAGTTGAACTATTTACATTCCTATATGGAAAAACAATATCTGTGACTGATGAAACCTTTCTCACTATGAAAATAATGGAAGAAGGGTATATGGTCATATAAATACATATGTGAATGTGTGTGTGTGTGTGTGTGTGTGTATGGTTACAGTTATATATGGAGAGAGGGCATAGGTTGATTTTGGTGGGAAGGGAGGATATTCAAGGGGTGAAATTATGAGGTGAGTGAGAAAAGTGGCAAGAGGAGGTAGGAAGAGACAGGGTAGGGTAAACTATCTCATGTAGAAGAAGCAAAGGGAAGTGGTTGCAATGGAGGGGAAGAATAGGAAGGTAAAAAGGCAAAACCACATTCTCATTGAATTTGGTTCAGGGAGAGAATGACATACATACTAAATGGGATATCTCAACCTACAGCAGAATAGGGGGAAGGGGAATGAGAGGAAGGATGATGGATGGGAGGGCATCCTTGGGGGGAGGGGAGGTTGGAAGTACCCACTGTAGAAGAGGGACAGGATCAAGTAGGGAATGGACCAGGTGGGGGGTGGGATGAGTGGGAGGGAATTATAAGTAGTCTTGTACTATATACCTACTATGATAATGTTTTGCATAGCTAGACATGTACAACGTATACTGAATTACTTATCGCCCCAGAGGGAATGGGTGACAAGGGAGGTAGGAAATGGATCTGAAATTCAAGGTCTTAAGATTAAATGTTTCAAATATTCAAAAATACTATTATTAATACTCTTTTGCTTGTAATTGGGAGATAAGATGTGCAGGCATTGGTACACAAAGATTCACTCTCCTCTAATGGAAAAGTCGAAGGGGGTATGGGAGATGATATGGGAGAGAGCAGATTGGAGGAAGCGATATCTTGTAGGACTGCTATTCTGGGAGGGTGGTTAGGGGAAAAACAGGAGGGGAAAATGATTGTATCTCAAAATCTGGCGGAAATGAATGGTGTAAAACAGAAGTTAATAAAGCATTTGTTTAAATTTAAAAAAGAAAAAGAAAAGAAAAAAATAACTAGCACACTTATTTTTCTTACAATACATCTCTTTGTTATAATTTAGAATGCTTATTTATTTTGCATAAAATATGCCATTGGTAATATGCAACAGAAAATTCCACTACTCAACTCCTCACTGACCTTCTGGTAACATCTAATTTTGATTACCTAGAAATTTTAGAAGTTCCATTATTCACAGCTATAGAATATCATGAGAAAAAACATTAGTGTTCAAAAGTTTTTTTTATTGTTATTTTAAGGAGAAGCTTAAAAATCAAACAAATATGTAAATAGGTCTGTTTTTCAATGCAAATTCCAGTTTCAAAACTATTTGCATATAGAATGTTTACCAGCTTCTATTTATATACTTTTAACTATTATTGTATTTCTATGAGCTTATATAAAATTGGATAAGCAGTAACTTGCTGAAGCATGTGGAAGAGGATTGCTTTGGTGAAATCTGAGGTTGCTCATTGAATAATTATATTTCTTATGAATGTCTAAATAATGTTACCAGTGGTGCTCCTAACATCCTTAGGAAATAGAAAGGATACAATTTTAATTCTTATGTCAGAAATATTCTTGGAAAAGGTCAATGTAGATCTAAGCCTTACCAATTGAAACTAAAATGAGATACTTCTAATCCTTCATTGACAGTCATAGGGTAGGAAAACTGACCAGACAAAGATGTTTCAATATAATTATTGGACAAAAAAAAAAATTACCAGTTTATCATCTATGGTCATCTAGTCCAGGCTGGCAGCCCTCAAGAAAAAAATATTGAAAACTGAAAATCCACCGTATTTTGATAGGTGCCTTTAAAATTTGACATCTGTGATGACAAGCCAAGTAGATGTCATTAGAACATTGTCTTTTTGATAATATTTTTATTCTAGATAGATAAAAAGAAATGTTAGTAAATAAATCTTATTTATTTAGGACCTGGAAAGCATCTCACTGAAATAGTATTTGAGATGTATTTTCTGGAAGAAGTAGGTTGGGAAATTAGATTAAAATCATATTCCCATAGGGGCAGGTAAGGTGGCACGGTGAATAGGGCACTGGCCCTGGAGTCAGGAGGTCCAGAGTTCAAATCCAGCTTCAGACTCTTAACACAAAAATTAGCTGTGTGACCTTGGGCAAGTTACTTAACCCCAGTTGCCTTCCAAAAAGTAAAAACAATTTAAAACACTAATAAAATAAAATAAAATCATATTCTCGTGAACAAGTAGAAGTTTAGGTGAGAAATGTTTTACTTTACTGGTGTAGGATTACTTATATTGCAAACTATTGGACTTAAGTACACAGAGTGATTTTATTTATCATTTCCTCTTTTTAGTGATAGTGTTTTTGTTTATAGCATATTTCTTTGTGCGTGTAGTTTTTAATTTAATGGTAATTGTGTTTTTCTTAGTTAAATATAAACAAATTTTGTTTGTTTGTTGTTTTCTATTACAATTTCTCCCCCTCACTTCCTCTTATTTTCTTCTTGAGAAGGTAAACAATTTGATCCAGATTACACGTGTGTAATCCTACAAAATATTTCCGTTTTACAAAGTGGCAAAAGAAAATAGAAACCAAAAAAACAAAATGATACTTTTTTTAAGTATGCATCAATCTGCATTCATAGGTCACCCATTTTTTCTCTGGAGAAAGATTGATTTCATGCTAAGTCCTTTAGAATTGTTGTGGATCATTGAATTGCTAAGAATAGATTCATAGTTGATCATCTTATAGCATTGTTATTGTGCCTGATGTCCCTGCTCACTTTACTCTGCATCAGTTCATGTAAGTCTTTTAAAGTTTTCTTTTTCTGTAATCATCCTGTTTATCATTTGTCATAAAAACAATAGTATTCTATCACAATCATATACCACAACTTGTTGAACAATCACCAAGTTGAATGGGAATCTCCTCAATTCACAATTATTTTCCCATCCAAAAAAGAGCCTTTAAATACGTATTTTGTACATATAGATATTTTCCACTTTTTCTTTGATCTTAGTAGTGGTTTTGCTGGGTAAGGGTATGGATAGTTTTATAGCCCATTGGGCATAATTCCAAATTGCTCCTCTCAATGATTGGATCAATTCACAACTCCACCAACAGTTGATTTGTATACCTATTTTTCCAGATTCCTTCCAATATTTGTCATTTTTTTTCCTTTCGTATTAACCAATCTGATAGATTAGAGGTGGCACCTTAGAGTTGTTTTAAATTGCATTTCTTTAATTAATACTGATTTAGAGCATCTTTTAATATAACTATTGATAATTTTGATTTCTTCTGAAAACTACTCACTCCTGTCCTTTCTCAATTTATCAATTTTAGATTGAGTTTTATTCTTATACATTTAACTCAGTCCCCTATATATTTTAGAAATGGGATTTTTATCGGAGATACTTGATGTATTTTTCCTCTTAGTTTCCTGATCCACTACTAATCTTGGCTACTGTGATTTTGTTGTTGCAAAACCTTTTAAAATTGATGAAAAAATAATTCATTTACTTCCCATAAACTTCTCAATGTTTTATTTGGTCATAAATTCTTCCTTTATAAAAAATCTGACAGTTTAAATATCCAATGATCCCCCTAATTGGTTTATAAACATCACTATTCATATACTCATTTTGACCTTATTTTGCTAGAAAGTGTGAGATGTTGGTCTATACCTAATTTATGCCAAACTGCTTTCTAGTTTTCCCAGCAGTTTTTATCAAGCAATAATTTCTTGTCCACAAAAATTAGATCTTTGAGTTTGACAAATATTATATAACTATGCTCATTTACTACCATGTAAGGTATACTTAATCTATGCCACTGATCCATCACTCCATTTAATAGACATTACTTGATTGCTTTTATAATTAGCTTTTTTTAATATATCTTTTGAAATCTGGTGTAGCCAGGCTACCCGCTTTCACACAATTTTTTTTTTGTTCTTTTACTGATTCCTTTGAGATTCTTGATCTTTTATTCCTTCAGATGAATTTTGCTATGATTTCATCTTAGTCTATAAAATGATTTTTAGATAATTTATTGGTTTGCTATTAAATTAATTAATATACAATTGGCATTTTATTATATTTTCTCAGCTTACCTATGAGCAATCAATATTTCTCCAGTTATTTAGATCTGAATATATTTGTGTGAAAGGTGTTTTGTAATTGTCTTCATATAGTTCCTAGGTTTGTCTTAGCAGGGGGACTTCCAAGTATTTTATATAGTCTGCACTTATTTTAACTTATTTTTCTCCCATGTTCTGTCAGATTTTGTTGGTAACATATAGAAATCCTGATGTTTTATGTGTTTTTTAAATGATCTTTCAGCTTTGCTAAAGTTAATTATTTCAAGTTGATTTTTAGTTGATTCTCTAGAATTCTATACACATAGTCCTGTATCATTTGCAAAGAATGATAGTTTTGTTTTCTCATTGTCTATTCTAATTCCTTCAATTTCTTTTTTTTCTCTTACTGCAATAATCAGCATTTCTACAGGAAAAAAAAAAACTCTAAGATAATAGTTGTGATAATGGGCATCATTGCTTTATTCCTGATCTTATTGGAAAGGCTTTTATCTTACCTTCATTACAAACAATATTTGCTGGTGCTTTTGAATAGATATCACTCATCATTTTAAGGAAAGCTCCATTTATTCCTATGCTTTCTAGTGTTTTTAATATGAATATGTGTTAAATTTTGTTAAAAGCTTTTTCTGCATATATTGATATAATCATATAATTTTTGGTGTATTTCTTATTGAAATGGTGAATTATGCTGATAGTTTTCCAAATAATATACAAGTTTTCCAAATAATATACAAGCCCAAATAATATACAACCAAATAATATACATTCCTAGCCTGAACCCAACCTTATCATAACGCATGATCTTTGTTTTATATTACTGTAATCTTCTTGCTAGTACATTAGTTTTTAAATTTTTTTTATTTCAATATTCATTAAGGAATTGGTTAATAGTTTTGTTTCTCTGTTTTTGCTCTTCCTGTTTTATGCATCAGCAACATATATGTGCTATGAACAGAATTTGATAAAATCCATTCTTTTATATATTTTCTGAGATAGTTTATTTTGTTTTTCTAAGTATTGGAATTAATTGTTTTTTAAATGTGTAGGAGAATTCACTTGAAAATATACTTGGTCCTAAGATTCACCCCCCTCCCCCTTAGGGAGCTCATTGATGGCTTGTTCATTTTTTTTTCTAAGATAGATCGAGTTAAGTATTCTATTTCCTCCTCTGTTTATCTGGGTAATACACAAATGCACATGTACAGACACACACACACACACACACACACATATATATGTAAATTTTAATGGATTTCACTTAGATTGTCAGATTTATTGGCACAAAACTGGCCAAAATAACTCTTAACAATAGCTTAAATTTTAACTTATTAGTGATGAACACATCCTTTTCACCCTTTTCATCTCTGATGTTGGTAATTTGGTTTTCTTCCCTTTTTAAATCAAATTAATCAGTGGTATATTTATATTCATAAAACCAGTTGTTAGCTTTATTTATTATTTCTATGGTGGTCTTATTTTCAATTTTATTATTCTCTTATCAGATTTTAAGTTTTCCTTGCCATTTAATTGGGGATTTTTTTCAGCTTTTTTTTGTTGCATGCCCAATTCATTAAACTACTCTTTTTTTATTTTACTGATGTATAAAACTTTCCCCTAGTGCTATTTCCTTTGCATCCCAACATTTTGGCAGAAATGGCAGAGATTGGAAGAGAAATTCTATTTAAAGTTGCTGTAGATATTATAAAATATTTGGGAGTCTACCTGCCAGAACACACCAGGAAATATATGAACGTAATTTAAAAACCCAAAGACTTCAGTTTCTGGATAATAACTCATCATTTGAAAAAAAGAACTTCTGGGAAAATTGGAAAATAGTATGGCAGAAGTAAGGCATAGACCAACATCTTACACTGTATACCAAAGTAAGGTCAAAGTGGGTATATGATTTAGAAATATAGGGGGATACCATAAGGAAATTATGAGAGCAGTACTAGTTTACCTGTCAGATCTATGGACCAAGGAAGAATATCTGACCAAACAAAAGATAAAGAACTTTATGAAATACAAAATAGATAATTTTGATTACATTAAATTAAAAATGTTTTACCCAAACAAAACCAGTGCAAGCAAGATTTGAAGGAAAGCAGAATGCTAGGAAACTTTTTTTTCTTCTTATTAATAGTGTCTCCAATAAAGACCTCATTTCTCAAATATGTAGATAACTGAATAAATTTTATAAAAATAATGCAAGTCATTCCCCAATTGATAAAATGATCAAAGGATATTAACAGGCAGTTTTCAGATGTAGAAATTAAAGCTGTTTGTAGTCATATGAAAAGTGCTCTAATTCACTATTTATTAAAGAAATACAAATTAAAGCAACTATGAGGTACCACCTTTCACCTATCAGCTTGAATAATATGACAAAAAAGGAAAATGATAAATGTTTTAGAAAATATGGGAAAATTGGAAGACTAATGCATTATTGGTGAAATTGTGAACTGATTCAACCATTCTGGAGAACAATTTGGAACTATGCCCAAAGAGCTATAAAACTGCATATCTTTGGATCCAGCAATACCACTACTACCACTACTACTACCACTCTATCTTAAAGAGATCATAAAACGGGTAAAGGAACCAAATATACAAAACATATTTACAGCAGCTTTGTTTGTGGTGGTAAAGAATTGGAAATTGAGGGAATGTCCATCAACATGGGAATGCCTGAAAAATATGCGGTATATGAATGTGATGGAATACTGTTGTTTTCTAAGAAATGATGAGGAGGCAGATTTCAAGAAATCTGGGAATATTTAAATGAACTGATACTGAGTGAAGTGAGTAGAACCAGAACATTATAGATAGTAATCGCAAGTCTGTGTGATGGCCAACTTTAATAGACTTAGCTCTTCTCAGTAATACCATGATCTATGACAATTCCAATAGACCTATGATGGAAAATGCTATCCCTATCCAGAGAAAACTATGGAGTCTGAATGCAGATGGAAGCATTCTTTTTTCTTTGTTTTTTCTTTGTCCTGGTATGTCTTCTTTTAGCATATGATTAATGTGAATATATGTTTAATAAGAATTTATTTTATTGCCTTTTATCAGATTGTGTGCCCTCTTTGGAATGTGGAGAGGAGAGAGAGGGTAAATTTGAAAATCCAAATCGTATAAGAGCTAATGTTGAAATTTTTAACATTTTTAAAGTTTTGAGTTTCAAATTCAGTCCCTCCTTTCCTTCCTCCCTCTACCATAGATGGTAAGCAATCCAATAAAAGTTATACATGAGCAATCATGTAAACATATTAGACATTTTGTACAAGAATACTCTAACAAAAAATTTTAAAAGGAAGGAAGGCAGGGAGGGAAGGAAGGAAGGGAAGGAGGGAAGAAGGGGAAATTAGTATGTTTCAATCTGTATTCAGACAATATCAGTTCTTTTTCTAGAGATAGATAGCACATTTCATCATGAACCTTTGGGATGCTCTTGTATCATTGAATTGTGGGAATAGTTAAGTCATTCACAGTTCTTTATCTGCACTATTGCTGTTACACTGTACAATATTCTTCTGGTTCTACTCACTTCACTTTGCATCAGTTCATGTAAGTCTTCCCAGATTTTTTTCTGAAATCATCTTTCTTTTCGTTTCTTATAACACAATAATATTCCATCACAGTGTGAGTTCTGTTTTGAACTTTCTGATTTGAGATATCTCTAGGTCATACAGTTTGAAATGACTCATAGGCAGTTAGTGATGAAGGAAATGACAAAAGCCTAAGGAGTGGGTGCGACTAAATAAAGTGGAGTCAAGGAATGCAGACAACTCTCTTTAGGAGTGTGACTGAGAAGGTAGGAGAGATATAGTGTGATATTTTAAGGGAAGAATAAAGTCTATTGAAACTTAGAAATGGGAATAGGGTAGTATAGGATTCATGGGGAGAGGAGAGGAAAGAAGGTTTGGAGTCATTTCTGTGGAGAGTGAGATAGTGAGGAAGAAAACAATTACCTCGTTACAGTGAGGGTACAGTTAGAATTGGATAACAGTAATGTAAGAAGAAAATACATGAAAGTATTGTACTTATAGAATTGTTTTACATGATATAGAAATTTGTTCTGCATGACTTAATATATATAATAGTATCATATTGTTTGACTTCTCAATGTTTGGGGGAGGGCATGGGGGACAGAGAGAATTTAGAACTCAAAAATGTTTAAATGAATGTTTAAAAAGTAGAATTGAGCTGCAAAATATGATGGCAGTAACAGTAGAAAATAGAAAGGTAATTAAGAAATTTCTGGTTAAGATGGTTGTGTGAAAAGTTGTAAAGGAGCCCAGATCGCCTAGATATACTCCAGTAATGACCATTAAAAAGGCAAATAAATATAAAGAAAAACATTGGTAAGCTACATCTAGTTCAGGATTACGCAGAAAAACAGTCAGAAATCCAAGTGCCAGAAGAAACAATGTGCTTTTATAACAAGGATCTAGCATATATTTGTTGTGTCTTTGAAAATGTTGCCCTATGTGGAGAGTCTAAGGAGTCTGCTTTCAGAAGAGTCATGATAACATGGAATGTAGGTGCCTTGGAGAGACTGTGGAACATTCTGTAAGTGGTTCAGGTCTGCTAATCATGTGGTTAAAGGTTTTTTTGTTTGTTTGTTTCTTTCTTTTGTTTGTTTGTTTTTGGTTTTTTGTTGTTGTTTTTGATTGGCTATAAAGCAAGAGCTGGGGGTGTTTTCAAGGTTTAATCTATTCCTCTTATTCTCTTTGGCTGAGCTATGGAGTTTAACTCTGCTAATGGCATCCAGTGAGCATCAATATTATAAGTGGATAGTCCTTACTTTGGATTTTCTCCATTTTGACACCTGTCCCCACACCAGACGAAGGAGCCCCTAAATAGAGGCCTGGGTTCTTTGCCATTTATTCTTTTCCATTTAAGTTGAAGGTAAAACTGTATTCTGGCATCATAGCATCCAAGTTTTTGCACCTAGCTTACCATGAATGCATGAAGGAGTATGGTGTGACCTTCAGGACCTAGACCTAGACCAATAATGAGGCAAGGACTAATTGAGCAGCTATACCTCATCTGGACATGAACTTCTTGAGACTATTACTATACACAAACTAAGTCTGAACCAACTCTTTCATGGGACTGAGCTGGGATAGAAGAGAGTGTGGCCTCAAGATGTTGGAAAGAAATATTTGTACTTTTGTTCTTGTTACACTTTTAAATAAATACCCTTTCATAAAAAAAAAAGTTAATGTTGAAAATTGAAAATAAATAAATATTTTTAAAATAAAGGATGAACAGGATGGTCTCAGAAAAATCTGAAAAGACCAACATGAACTGTGACAAAGTGAAATGAGTGGAACTGTGATTATATTGTATGTAGCAACAGCAATATTGTAAGATGATCAATATTTTAAGATGAATGACTCAGCTATTCTTAGCAATGCAGTGATCCAAGACAATTCTGAAGGACTTATAATGAAAAATGTTATTCATCCACAGAGAAAGAACTGATGGAACCTGAATGCAGGTTATAGCATAGTTGTTTTTTTTTTTAACTTAATTTTTTTCCTGGGGCATGTCTACATTTTCTTTTATAGCATGAATATTATAGAAATATATTTTACTGATTACACACATGTAACCTATATTAAATTGCTTACTTTCTTATTTAGGGTTGGTATGGATGGAGGGAGAAAATTTGGGACTCAAATTGACCTTTTATTATACACCATGTTGGCTGATCAGGCCACATGGAGGGCTGATGAGGTACTACCCCACCTTCCCAGGTCTTATAGCAGAGATCTCAGATAAAACCTCAGATTTTAAAGGGAGGCCATGTGGCCAACTGTTAGGTATTACGTAAGCAGAAACTTGCAGAGGCCAAAACAGTGATTGGTCAGTACACACCTTGAAATTCCTGCCTGCACAGCAAGTCTCCCTGACCCAAAAGCCCACCCACCTCTGTGAAAGTGGGCTGACTGGAGAAGACCACACATCCGTTGGGGGATGGTGTTGTCAGAAGTACAGTTATCATCTTCCTTTATGGGAATGTAAACATTTTAACCTGATTGATTTCCTTATTTCTTTTATGTGTTTAACTTTTTATGCTTTTCTTGAATCTTTTATTTAAAAGTCAGATTTTCTATACATCTATGTTCTTTTTATCAAAAATGCTTGAAAGTCTTTTATATCATTGAATATCAATTTTCTCTCTGAAAGATTTACTCATTTTAGTTGGGTAGATCATCATTAGTTTTGATCCTAGCTCATTTGCCCTCTAGAATATCACATTCCAAGTTAAATTGGATGTTAAATTCTGTGTGATACTGACTGTGGCTCTATGATATATGAATATTTTCCTTCTGGCTGTTTTCAGTATTTGCTCTTTGATTTGGGAGGTCTGGAATTTGGCTATAATATTCCTGTGAGTTTCCATTTTAATATCTCGTTCAAAATGTGATCATTGGGGGGCGGAGCCAAGATGGCAGAGTAGAAACAGCTCATCCAAGCCACTCTGTCCCCAGATTCCCCCCAAACTATGTAAAAGGGGACTCTGAACAACTTATGGAGCCCCAGCACCCACAGAACGACACAGAGAAGCTAACCTCCCGCTGAGGATAGCCCAGCAGCCCTGCAGGAAGGACCAGCACAGCAGTCTGGGAGCCGGCAGCACGCAACGCGCAGAGTGCAGGAAGCAGAGCTGAGCAGAGCCCAGGTCCTTGTGAGCCGAGGTTTTAGCCCCAGGGCGGCAGGGCCAGCAGCCAGCTGGAGGAACCCCAGAACACCAGCAGCAGTGGCGACTCCAGAATTATCAACATAGACATGCCTAGGACAAAGTAAGAGGTTAGTGTCCTATAGACTTTGGGACCTGTATTTGGGGGAATGCGTCAGCTCCCTCCCCTGGGGGCTATAAGCCGCTGAGGAGACATGCTATTTTGTAGTTGTCAGAGGCAGCTCCAGCTCCTGGCCTGCAATTAATTGTAGGGAGATCCAGCAATCAGTCTTGGGGGGTAAATCGCTCTTGCTTTAACCTCCCTGGATCTGGATTGTGATCTAGGGTGGAAGTCGTGGGTGGGTTTACAGCTTTCCAGAAATGGAAGTTGCCCCCCACACGTTCGGGACGAAAATTCCTCTATCTGGCCTTAAAGCCATAGTGTGGCAACAAGCCCAAAAATCAGGTAACCAAGTGGCAACATGCCAAGGCAAAGGAAACAGAAAAATGCAACCCTAGACTCCTATTTTGGGGGCATAGAGCGGGAAAAGGACTGTGAGGTCAGAAGTCCTGCTCCAAAAGCCCAAGGGGAAAACATAAGCGGGTTGTAGGCCATAGAGGACCTTAAGAAGGACTTTAAAAATCAAATAAGAGAAGTGGAGGAAAAACTGGAAAGAGAAATGAGAAGAATGCAGGAAAAGTATGAAATGAGGGTCAACAGCCTGACTGAGGAAAACAACACCTTAAAAAATAGACTAACTCAAATGGCAAAGGAGGCCCAAAGGGCAATGAGGAGAAGAATGCCTTAAAAAGTCGAATTTGCCAGATGGAAAAAGAATCTCAAAAGCTCACTGAGGAGATTCATTCCTTCAGAATTAGACTGGAGCAAATGGAAGCTAATAACTTTATGAGAAATCAAGATGCTTTTAAACAGATCCAAACAAATGAAAGATTAGAAGGCAACGTGAAATATCTCGTGGGAAAAACCACTAACCTGGAAAATAGATCCAGGAGAGACAATTTAAAAATTATTGGACTACATGAAAGCCATGATCAAAGAAAGAACCTAGAAATCACCCTTCAAGAAATACTCAAGGAAAACTGCCCTGATGTTTTAGATCCAGAGGGCAAAATAGAGGTTGAAAGAATCCACCAATCACCTCCTGAAAAGGATCCCCAAAAGAAAACTCCCAGGAATATTATAGCCAGGATCCAGAATCCCCAGATCAAGGAGAAAATACTACAAGCAGCCATGAAGGAACAATTTCAATATTGTGGAAACACAATCAGAATAGCACAGGACCTGTCAGCTTCTACACTGAGGGATTGAAGGGCATGGACTATGATATTCCAGAGGGCAAAAGAACTGAGAATGAACCCAAGGGTCACTTACCCAGCAAAACTGAGTATTTTGTTTCATGGGAAAATATGGTCATTCAGTGGAATAGAGGACTTTCAAGCATTCTTGAGGAAAAAAACAGAATTGAATAGAAAATTTGACATGCAGACACAAGAAGCAAGAGATGCTTGAGAAGGTAATCAGGGAAAAGAAATCAATAGGAACTTATCAAAGTTGAACTATTTACATTCCTATATGGAAAAACAATAACTGTGACTGATGATATCTTTGTCACTATGAAAATAATGGAAGAAGGGTGTGTGGTCATATGAATACATATGTGAATGTGTGTGTATATGGTTACAATTATATATGGATAGAATGCATAGGTTGAATTTGTTGGGAAGGGAGAATACTCAAGGGATGAAATTATGAGGTGAGAGAGGAAAGTGGCAAGAGAAGATGGGGAAAGACAGGGTAGGGTAAACTATCTCATGTAGAAGAAGCAAGGGGAAGTGGTTGCAAGGGAGGGGGAGAATAGGAAGGGGAAAAAAAAGGCAAATCCACATTCTCATTGAATTTGGTTCAGGGAGAGAATTACATACATACTAAATGGGATATCTCAACCTGCAGCAGAATAGGGGGAAGGGGAATGAGAGGAGGGATGATTGATGGGGGGGGGGCATCCTTGAGGGTGGGGGGAGGTTGGAAGTACCCACTATAGAAGAGGGACAGGATCATGTGGGGAATGGACCAGGTGGGGGTTGGGATGAGTGGGAGGGAATTATAAGCAGCCTTGTACAATATATCTACTATGATAATGTTTTGCATAGCTAGACATGTACAACATATACTGAATTACTTATCTCCCAAGAGGGAATGGGTGACAAGGGAGGAAGGAAATGGATCTGAAATTCGAGGTCTTAACATTAAATGTTTCAAATATATATAAATACTATTATTAATACTCTTTTGCTTATAATTGGGAGATAAGATGTGCAGGCATTGGGACACAAACATTCACCTTCCTCTAATGGAAAAGTCGAAGGGGGTATGGGAGAAGGTATGGGAGAGAGCAGATTGGAGGAAGCGATATCTTGTGGGACTGCTATTCTGGGAGGTTGGGTAGGGGAATAACGGGGGGAAAATGATTGTAACTCAAAATCTGGTGGAAATGAATGATGGAAAACAGAAGTTAATAAAGCATTTGTTTTTTAAAAATGTGATCATTGGATTAATTCAATTTCTATTTAACAGAAACCTCTGGTTCTGTTAAAAGGGCAATTTCCCTTGATATTTTCCTGAAATATGAAATCTGTTCTCTTTTGTTGGTTGTGGTTTTCAGGTAGCCCAATAATTCTTAAATTATTTCACCATTCTTTTTTCCAGCTCAGTTTTTTTCATTGATTTTTTCACATTCTATTCTTTTCTTTGTTTTAATTTTATTTCATTTTTCTTCATTTTGCATGGAGTTACTAACTTCTATTTTCCAATACCATTTTTAGGAAATCATTCTCTTAAATGAGCTTTTATATTTCTATTCCATTTGGCCAATTCTGCTTTCTAAGGCATTCTTCTCTTCACCTCATTTTTACCAAGTTATTGACTTTCTTTTAATTATTTGCTTGTATTACATTCATTTTCCCCATTTTTCCTCTACCTCTCTTATTTTATTTTTAGAAATCTATTTAAGATCTTTCAGGCATTCTTATTGGGTTTGGCCCTAATTCACATTTTTCTTTTCTTTCTTTCTTTTTGATCCTATGACATCATTGTCTTCTTTTGGGTTTATTTCTTGATCTTCTCTGTCTATAAATAACCTTCATATGATTAGGTTGTTTTGTTGTTGTTTGCTGAAGTTTCCAACCTGCTTCTTGACTTTTAACTTATGTTAAAATTGGGCTCTGCTCCTGTGATGGAGGGGACATTCTCCTGGGTTTCAGGCCTTTCTTGATCTTCTTTTCACTCTTGTCTTTTGAATCTGTAAATTTTCCACGCTTCTAAGTTGGTATGATCTAGGGAGAGATGTGGTCACTGCTCTCCTGATTTTTCCTCCATTCTCTACCCAGGAAGTATGTTTATTCCTTTGTAGCCACCAGGGTTAATATTATTCCTGGGCCGGGAACTGTGACCAAGTCCCTTGCTTTCCTGAAGCCATTATTGCTAGTGCTCACTCTGTCCTAGAATTGTTACATTCCTCTCATCTTGGAATGATGACCAGGGCCCCAACTCCCCTGTTCCAGAAATACTATAATTGCTCTTTTTGGACCCTGTACTGCAACAGGAACTGCATACAGGCAATGCAACAGGGACCTGAACACAGCACCAGCAAAGGGTCCCCTGAAATCTCCCTCTCACCAGTTGTCTGAGCCCCACCATCCATGGATTGAGAGCTGAGGAAGCTGCTACATCTGATGTAGGCACCCCCAAGGAGCATCCTGTGCTTCTTGCAATGATTTTTTAAGGTGCACCACTCTCTTGACCCTGGTGAGACATACTTTTCCTGTTGATCACTTAAGTGGTCATAGTGCTAGAAAGTTGTTTCACCCAACCTTTGTTGGTTCTCTTACTCTAGAAATCTATTTGAAGCTTTATTTTAGAGTTGTTTGGAGGGTAATTTGAAAGAAATAGGTTGACTGCTTCTGTACTCCATCATCTTGGCACTGTCTCTCTGTTTGTTTTCTTATTACATTTCTAACCTGGGCCAAATAAGTGAAACATTTTGATGCTACGATTATATCTAACATCCTCTCAAATAAGTACCACGTGGAAGGTAAAGTTTTTAGAGTCATTATTTCTTGCATTTAAATTAGAACAAATACTTAGTATGCTAACTCTTGAACACAGAGAACTATATGTTTCTACTTAAGAGTTTGCAGTGCCAAAGAGACAATAGCAGCCTATTGCCTTTAGCAAGTTTGTGAGTTCATTTTGGTCTTTGGGGCTCTCTGGATTATTCTCAGACAGCAGTGAAAAATTACCTTCCACTTTGACTGGTTGAGTCTGTCTCTACCCAGAGAGCAGAACTCAGCTTTGAGGTGGGGATGCAAAAATCGAGTAAGGAATAAAGTGTCAGAGCTGTTAAACAGGCCAAAAAAGAAGGGAGGAGGTGACTCCTGAGGAAACACTGCCAAAATGGCTTAGAATTTTCTTGGGCATTTTTTTTCAGTTTAAAACCAGGTCACTGTCAAAGCAATGCTCTTCTTCCTCCCCAACAACCCTATTCCTTTGTATCTGCTTATGTTTTAGTCATTATAAATGCCTACTCCCTTTAGTTCCCATCATACCTGAAATTCATTAATGCAACTTATTTTTTTTCTTTTATGGAAAACAGTTTTGTAAATAATAGTTTTTAAATAAGTTGATCATTTTTCATTGCTATTGGATAAAATGAAGGCATCTCTGATGATTTGGCAGACTCACTACACAAGGCAGACTAGCACAAAGAACTGGAAATTAAGTTCAAATCCTGCCTCATAAACATTTTTAGCTGTGTGACTCAGGGCAAATAATTCATCTTCTATGGGACTCAGTTTAACTGCCTCAAGATAAGGGGTAGTGACTATATGTCCTTATATTATCCTTTCTAGTTATTAACATATGATCCCCACTAGCATCAGGATCCTGTCATTGTCATAATTACTGTACTGGGACTAATATGATGTTAAGTTTTCAAATATGTAGGTGTCACACTCCTAGAGGTTCCCTGAAAAGTAAATGGTTATTTGGAGGGGTTTTAAGATAATAATAATGGTTTAGGTATAAAGCCAAGGCTACTTAGGACAAGAGTAAAATGACATCATTCTTTTCGTTTTAGTGGTGTGTTTTGCGGTCTCAACATATATGAAAATCCATATTTATATATGGACATACGTGTGAAAGTATATTTTAATATCATCCTAAGCATAATTTAAAATCTATCTTGAATAACAAAAGAAAACTAAAAATACTATGGAGTATTTTAGTGTTGCTTCTTGCTATGTTTGTTCACAAACAGAAAGTGAACCATAGAGTTTATGCAATTTTTTTCATAATAGTCAAACTTTAATTCCATTCATCTGGTGTGTCAATATAATTGAAATATAAATAAAATATTTGGGCTAAATTTTTTCAGATAGTTATTTGTCTCCAGTGAGTTTTGTTGTTAATCCAGCCCAAAATACTTATGGAAATGCCTTGAATACCATCCTCAGTTAAAGAGGATATCTTCCAAACAACTTGAAGTTTCACATTATAAAAGCTTGAAACTTCATTAAGATCTTTGGGACACCCTGTATTAGAATATGATAATGATATAAAAATCCTATGGGAAAAAATGAATCATCATAATTTGTAGATAGAATTCAGAACTACAGTCTGTATTTTGTTTCTGTGTTCTATGATTTTGGATTGAGAATTTTTTTAAGTTCATAATGTGATATTGTGAAAGAATAGTAGAAACCTTGAATAGATAGAGTGCTTAAAAGTCAAGTGTTTTATTATTTAACATGTGCTTTATGCTTGTGATAAAGCCTTATTCTGAACAATATTTCAAGTTCTTGTGTTTTAAAAATTGTAAGCAAAAGTTGTGAAGTTAAATTTTAACAATAAACTATTATTTTCTTTTTAAAAAAATATTTAACAAGAACAGGAATTACCTCTTATAAAGTGCTTATTGTGTCTTCCAGTCACTGTGCTGTTTTGTGTGTGTGCCTGTGGCTTTTTATTTGTTTTGTTTTTACTAATATTATCTTATTTGATACTCATAACAACTTTGTTGTTATTGTCCTCATTTTATACTTGAAGATACTAAGGCAGACAGAGATTAAGTGACTTACCTTGGGTCATAGAACTAATAAGTATTCAAACCAGATATGAACTTAGGTCTTCCTGATACCTGTACCAGCTCTCTATCCATTGTACCACCCAGCTGCCTTCAACAGCAATTTTAAGCCCAATTTACAGAAGGAAGTGGTCTTTGAAAATCAGGAAACATGCCAAAGATATTTAAGTATTAGAGAAGGGCAATCGTCTCAATTTTCAGAATGAAGATGGAGTCTTAAAATTCTATTCCAGATATTTCTATAACAGTGCTAGATGACTTTGTAGAAGTTATTCAGGGAATACAAAGGAAGAATTTAGAAAGGGAAATGACCGTGAAGAGTCACAGTCATTTTAGCAAGAACCGTTTATACCTGCATAATATTATGTTCATTTGTTAGAGGGTTAGTAAGCTAATTAATGGATAAGGGTAATGACTGACTAGGTTAGATCTAATACATATAAATTTCAATAAGTTCTTTGAAAAGTCTCTCAAATTATTCTTTCCCCACATATTATCCTTTCAGACAGGATGAACAAATGTATGCTAGAAAGCACTGCTGTTGAGTATTGATTGATTTGCCTGAGCAAATAAATATTCATTTAATGCAGCAACATCATTTTACAAAAAGTCTATCAATAGAGAGGCTCTGGAGATCTATCTCTGACTCTCTGCCATTGAATATTTTAATCAATCAATTTGAACCCCATCTAAGGAATTTCCTAGTTGTATTGCTATGGGCAAGTCATTTAATTTCTCTGTTTCTTTTTTTTTTTCTTTTCTGCAAAATGGCCAAAATAGGATGCATGATGATAAATTTAGGGTTAGAGGATGCTTTATAAGTCATCTAAGAATTACTATTCCTTTTACAGTTAAGAAAACTGAGTCTTAGAAAGTTTAAGTGAATTGTCAAAAAAAAATACACTATAGGTAACAGAATCTGAAAGCAGATCCCCTTACTACTTAAAATTAAAGATTCCTCAAGTGAAGGAGTTTTAGAAACCATCTATTTCACTCCCTTCATTTGACAGATAGGAGAGCAAAGTTCCAGAAAGGTTAAAATGTTCACCTAGGGGCAGGTAGGTGGTGCAGTGAGTAGAGCACCGGCCCTGGAGTCAGAAGGACTTGAGTTCAGATCCTGCCTTAAACACTCTCACACACACACACACACACACACACACACACACACAAACCACCTAGCTGTGTGACCTTGGGCAAGTTACTTAACCCCAGTTGCCCTCCAAAATAAATAAATAAAATAAAATGTTCATCTAAAATAATATAAATATTGAGAGTTAAACTCAGATTGAAACCCAAGTTCTTTAAATTTAAAAACAGTTATCTTGGCATTGAGCTGCATTGACTCTTAGTATGAAGATTGCTTCCTTCTCCATTGTGATAAGGAACAAAGGAGATTACTGCTAAACCTCAAATTCATATTTCTGTTTTCGTCGCTGTTATTCATTGATATTGATTATTTTCACATACATTAAGTGTAATGAGCACACAGAGTGAAAGAACCAGGATCCACAAAGGTCTTAATAGAGTAAAATGGCAGACCGAGTTAAATATGATGAAACTAAGTGTGGCTTAATGTAATATTCTATGCTTTGGTTCAAGGAGTCAATTATGGAAGTAGATCAGAAAGGAATAGATAAACAAGTGTTTATATTAAAAAAAAAAGTCTGGGGATTATATTAGGCTGAAAACTCAGATCAACCAATACTGTACTTTGGGAGGAAGAATGCTATCATGAACTTTGTCTCCATTCAAAGATTCATAGCGTCTAGAGTGATAGAAGTTATTGTGTAAATTTACTTTGAAAGGACAAGGCATAGCTGTAATGTCATGTTCAGTTCTTGGTACCATAGTTTTAAAATACATTGGAAAGCTGAAAAATTTCCAAAGGAACACAATCAGCATATTGAAAAACCCTGAGAGCATGACAAGTAATAAATACTTGAAGGGAATAAGTATCATGATCTGGAGGAGAAAAATTATGGAGGGTGAAAAGTGAGGAATGATCATGATAGCTATTGTTAAGTATTATTTTTTAAATATCATATGAAAGAAAAATTACACCTTGGAAGGTGGAATTGGTTGTAATGGGTGGATATGAAAGAAAGGAAAGTTCTATTTGACACAAGGAAAAACTTATTTTAATAAATACTACTATTTTTGGCTTTTGGGAGGAGAGAAGGCAGGGCAATTGGGGTTAAGTGACTTACCCAAGGTCACACAGCTACTACATGTTAAGTGTCAGAGGCTGGACTTGAATTCAGGTTCTCTTGACTCCAGGGCTAATGCTCTATTCATTGCACCACCTGACTGCCCCTAAATACTACTTTTCAATAGTGATGTGAGTAGGCAGTAATGAAATATAATAATTCATTCAGTCAAGGAAAGATTGAATGACCACTTTTCGGATATTTCATATAAAATTTCTGGTTGAGTACAGTTTGAACTATGAAACATCAAGTATCAATTCTGAGATTCTTTGCTACTTGTAAAAAAGTAACTATATATGATAATAAAGACAAATATATTTTGCTGTGGCATTTTTATCCCCAAATGTAAATTTCTCTTTAGAAAACTCATAGGTGTTTCCCTCTAAGGATGATTTTTTCATTTCATTTTAAAATTATTACTGTAATATTCTATCATTACTTATTTTATAGTCCCTTTATATTTTATATATTACAAAAGATTTGTCCCTTACATTTTTACATCATGTGTCATTCAAAAGCTTTATCAATGATAGAGTAATAGTTGAGCCTGCCTGTCATTGTTCTTTAGAGATCTAACCAAAAGGGAAAACAATTAACACAACAGAAGGTAAATGCAAGTATTGCTCATTTCAGATTTCATTTTCACACTAAACTAGGGTTCCATAATAGCACATTCCTCTTAGGGGCTGTGTAATTATGAATTTTTGGTTTGGGTTGGAAGTTGTTTTTATACCTATTTTGAAATATGTTGCTTGGCTGCAAAGAGTGTTAGAAATAATCTTTTTTATTATTTAAAGAGAAAAAAATTTTTCAGTTATAGTTTTATAATAGAAGCCTTATTTGAATTTGACTTAGAATTGCAGCTGCCTGCACTGATTAATTAGGACAATGATCAATGAGCATGATGATCACTTTAGACATGTAGTATCCTTTCCTCATTAGCTTCTTCCCCTACTCCTATTTGTACTGTGAGGTTGGGTACACAGAGGGGAGCTAATAATTTCTTCCCCACAAGGTTCTAAAGGTTAGGGATAATTTATGATGCTGTCACTCATATGCCCTTACTGGTATACTGCCCACTGATTATTAAGAAGTCAGAAAAAGGAATGTACTAAGGTTGTTCAGTGAGAAAAGTATATATAGCTCATTGCCTCTTCAAGTCTCATATTCCCCGACAAGTTCACATGAAGCATCCAGAGGAAAGTGGGCTTGAACTTGTAGAAAAGCTAGAACTCACTGCTCTTGGTTAGATGGAAATTTTTTACTCCATTAGGTCTTCATGAAGATCCATAAAGTACAGAGATTTCCTGGACTCTAAGAATTGGTGCCCTTTTACAACACAGGAGACACCTTTACTTAGTTTATAGTATCATAATCTTTCACTATGGTTAGTCTCTGCTGGTTCGACAGACCTGCTGTAGATGACAGTGTGTAATGGGGATATAAAGGGGAAGTAAATTTAAGATCTTCCCTGCCCCTAGGCCCTTTGATAGGCTTAAGTGCACCTGGAGCCTCTGCTGGGAGGCTTATTTTAGGGTTGTTACATTTTCTGAGCCAGGAGAAGGCTATGTAAACCCTATTGTAAGGCTTTGTTTTGGGGGCTCACTTTGAGAAGTGTTGAGTGATTTGTCCAGATGAAACTCTGGGCTTTCCTTGAGAGCCCCCTGGCTTTGAAAAACCCAGATGTTGATGCTTCCCTCTCTGGTAACTGACTAGGTATGCGTGTAATGGTTGGACAATTGGAGGCATGTCTGCTTGATGTGTTTGTTTTTCTGTCTTCTTGTAATTTCTGCTTGTAATCTCTGTATACACTGAAGTTTGGGATGCAGACTTTTTCCCCTGAACTAGGTAAATGATATATTTGATTGATTAAAGCAAGATTGTTGACCCACTTTGAGTTGCTTTCCTTTAGAAAAGCAGATCTAAGAACCTATGTTGGCAGCCACCTTGGGTATGCTGGGGTGCCTGCTGCTACATAGTGTTAAATACAAATCTTCCAGTTTTTAAAATTTCACAAGATTAAACCCTAACAAGTGATTCCAAGTGGAACCAACTCACCATGAGGCTGGATTTCTACCAGAATGCCAGATTCCCAAATTATTTTGTGTTTTATTCAAGGCCTGTAGAGCCAGATATTTTCTTCAGACATCTACAAGATATTTCCCGTGTAATCTCATCTGTTTCTATTGCATTCATATCTAGTTTATACCTTCAGTTGATTAAGTGATTCAGTAAAGTGTCTGAGAATTATTCATATCTATATTTCATCTTTGATATATTCTATAATTAGACTAAAGATGACATCTCACTTGATAGAAACATGTGGAAATATACACATCTTGTTACAGATATTAATTGATTTTGAGTAGTGAGGAAAGTTCATGACTCTGGGTGGTCTCAGTTTCTTTATTTTAAAATGTAGAGTGGGGGGTGGGGACTGGGATGAAGAAGAATAGCATAGTTATAAGGGCACTGAATTTGGTTTTACAGTACCCTGGTAGACATGTAATGTCTTTTGTTTAACACCTATGCAATCATAATCAAATAACTTCTCTCTGGGGGTTGATTTCTTCCTTTGGAAAATTATATTAGGAAAATAATATTAGGACATATGACCCCTTAGTGATCTAGGAATCCATAAGGCAAAGGCAGCCATAAAATATGTTTTTTTTATAAGGCTTTTCAGCTAAAAACAGTGGGTTATATAATAGGTAATAAATAATTATAAATAATAAATAATACATACATATATATGTATGCACATACATGCACACATATAAATATATTTATTTAGATCTATTTTATAATCTATTACATAAAATCAGAAATATGAGGATGTTTTTGCATTTTATAAACTTTGAACCATTAAAATATACAACTTTAAAAGAAGATAGAAATAATTTTGTCATTTCACTTTTTAGAATAGTTTTTATAAATGATTTGTTTAAATTAAATGTTATGTTTATTTTTAGTTTACATAATTCATTTCCACAAGATTTTGAGTTACAAATTTTCTCCCCGTCTTTCCCCTACCCAACACCCCAAAACAGTGTTCCCACTGTATACTCCTTCCACCAATCTGCTCTCTCCCATATTCTCTCGAATCCCGCCTCTGATTTTCCATTTGGGCAAGATGGATCTCTATACCCCAGTGCCTGTATACCTTATTTCCCAGTTGCATGTTAAAAAAATAATAATAATATTTTTAAACATTTGATTTTAAAACTTTAAATTCCAGATTATTTCCCTTCCTCCCTCATTACCCACCCTCACTGGGAAAATAAGCAATTCAATATAGGTTGTACATGTGTAGCTACACAAAACATTTCCATAGTGGCTATATTGTGAAAGACTGACAATATTCCCCTCCTTTCTGTCCCAACCCTGACTTGTTCTATTCTCTACTTTGACCCTGTCCATTTTCAAAAGTGTGTTCCTCCAAATTCCCTCCCTGTACCTGTCTTCCATTCCATCATACCCCTCTCATCCCCTTCCCCCCTACTCTCCTATAGGGTGAGATACCCTTTGTAGTGCGTATGTCATTCCCTCCCTAAGCCAAATTCAATGAGAGCAAGGTTGACTCATTCCCTTTTGCCTTCCTTTTCTTCCCCTCCATTGTAACAGTTTTCCCTTACCTCTTCTATATAAGCTAATTTACCCCATTCTGTATCTCCCCATCTCCTCTCATTATATTCCTCTCTTACCTCTCAATTTCACTTTTTAAGTATCATCCCTTCTTATTCAGTTGGTCCTTTGCCCTCTGTCTAAGTATACACATACTCATATATGTATTCATATGCACATATACCCTCCTATACAGACATATATATGTATGTATCATATATGTATGTATGCATGTATGCATGTATGTTTGTGTGTATATACCCTTCAACTATTCTCATACTGAGAAAAGTTTCATAAGTTACAATTATCATTTTTCCATGTAGGAATGTAAATAGTTCAACTTTGATAAGTTCCTTATGATTTTTTTTTACCTGGTTACCTTCTAATGCTTCTCCTCCCTCTTGTATCTGAATGTGAAATTTTCTATTCAACTCTGTTTTTCATCAAGAATGCTTGTAAGTTTTCTATTTCATTGAATGACCATACATTTCCCCATATCCATTATACTCACTTTTTCTGTGTAACTGGTTCTTGGTTTTAATCCCAGATCCTTTGACCTATGGAATATCATATTCCATGCCCTTCTATCCCTCAGGGTAGAAACTGCCAGATCCTGTGTTATCCTAATTGTGTTTCCACAATATTGAAATTTTTTCTTCCTGGCTGCTTGTAATATTTTCTCCTTGATCTGGGAATTCTGGAACCTGGCTATAATATTCCTAGGAGTTTTCTTTTGGGGATCTTTTATAAGAGGCAATTTTTTCAACCTCTATTTTGTCCTCTGGTTCTAAAACATCAGGGCAATTTTCCTTGAGAATTTCTTGAGGAGTGATTTCTAGGTTCTTTTTTTTTTAATCATGGTTTTCAGGTGGTCCAATAATTTTTAAATTATATCTACTTTCCAGGTCACTAGATTTTCCAATGAAATATTTCACATTGCCTTCTATTTTTTCATTTGTTTGGATCTGTTTAGTAGGATCTTGATTCCTCATAGAGTCACTAGCTCCCACAAGCTGTGATGTACTCTTCCTTTTGGCCTTGTGGGCTGTCTTCAGTGGGAGGTTTGTTTCTCTCTGTCACTTCATTGGTTCTGTAGCCCTAAAGTTTGTTTAGAGTCATTTTTATAGGTATTAGAGGTGGTTATGGAGGGGGCATACAGAGTTTTCCTGCTTCTATCAGTTATCTTGGCTCCACCCCCTCTATAAATGTTTAAAAAAAAACTTTGTGGGTTTTATCTGTGTGTTTATTTTAAAAGTAATCTTTTCTTTTTATGTCATCTTAAATTCAAATTTTCTTTTTCCCTCATCTAGAGAGACAGCCATTATAATAAAATAAAATAAGAGGAGGAAAAGAAAATTTCTACATTTGCTGCCAGCACTCAATTAAATCTGACGTAATATAATCAATCAGTAATAAATATTTATTATTTATTAAGCACTTAGTATCTGCATTGTGCTAGCTACTCATAGAAAGAGGCAAAAATGCCATTCCTTTAGAGGAACTTATAATTTAATGGTATAGATAACATGCAAAGAAACATGTAAAGACAAGCTATGTACAATATAAATAGGAAATTAATAGGGAAGGCACTAAAATTAGGAATGTCCAAGGTTGACAGTTCCCATCTCTGGAGAAGATATTGATGTACATAGTCCTCTATCTATTTGGCTTCAATGTTGGCTATTATAATTATTTGGATATCACTTTCATTTTTGCTTCACTGTTTGTGGTCCCTTGCATAGTTGTAGTAATTTGCTGGACATATTATTTTCTGAATCCACTTATTTATCTTTGTATCAGTTCATATAAAGCTGCCTATGTTACTTGAATTTCTCATAATCATTGTTTTAAACTTATGCCCCTTTTTTTGAAAATAAAACAATCATCATTGGAGAAGGGAAAATAAAGGCATCTGGTGAAATTTTGGTCTTCTCCCTCATCTAGGAAATTGAGAGTTTAAGGTTAAAATTTTATTTGTCATTGAACATTGAGGAGTATGGTAACTTGTATACATTCTTTAGTTCTCAAATTATCACTGATTTACACTCAATTTTTTTTTTTATAATTGAACACTTAATACAAAAATATGTAGGAAGAGCAATGATAAAGAAGAAGTAAAGATATTTAAATTAATATGAAATTTCTGGAAGGAGTTAACTTTATATCAGAGCAGAAGAGACAAGTTGGGAGTTTAAGAAGACAAAAGAGAATCACTTTAGCAATTTCTTTATTTTAGGGGTTATGACATACCAGAGCCTCACTATTTTAAAATATGAAACCTCAAGTATGCTGAGTGAACTTAAACATAACACATTCAAACCATACAGTTGTAAAGATGACCACATGGTGACTCTTATTTATAGCCCTTGTCTACTCTGGGGGTGTTTGGAATGAAAATTATTCATAAATGTGTTGAATTAGCTCAAAAACTGAAGTCTGGGTGTTTAATAAAGCCCTAAATGTTATAAAATTCTAACTCCACAAGTTGGATTTTGAGGTATGACTATATAGAATAGCCATAATTTTCCTACCAGTCTTTTCTTCTTCAAGCTAAAGATACCTTATTCTTTTCATCAACCCTTATGTGGTATGAATAGATAATATTACTTCTTAGAGAAGCCAACTCCAAGGCTTAGTCTTATTTGTAAAACTGACATTTATATTTCCAAAACAAGGTTGTAACTAGGAGCAAATTAATTAGGGGAGTAGTATCAATTTACATTGGGTAAGAGCACCCCTCAATTTTCTATTAAACTAGAAATGAAGATTTTGACAAAAGGATAATCTTTTCCCAGTAAATTCTTTTGAGCTCATTACTCAGAAGACTGCTGCCATTTTATTTAAAATATATTTCTGACTTGGGAACATATCTTCTCAGGAAGAAATATTTGGAAAATCCTTTGTTGTCTGATAGTTGGAAATAATCCAAATGAATTACTAGTTCAGAAATAGAATAGGGAAAAAAGTTCGAGTTATGAATTAGCATATTGTCACCTAATAAACTCATTGAACCCTAGTGAATGGTGAAATGTAAAATCATCTGTTTTTAAAGTCCTGCATAACCTGATCCCTTCCTACTTTTCCAGTCATTTTGTATCATCCACCTCTGTACAAATTCTGAAATATAGTGCAATTGGCCTCCATGCTATTCCTTCAATTAAATGTTCCATATTCCAACTTCTATAGTGTTTTCAGGGGTTGTTTCACATGCCTGGAACATTCACCCTGTTCATCTCCACCCCTTGGATACTATGACCTCCTTTAATTCTCAGCTAAGATCCTACCTTTTTCATGACACATTTCCTCTACTTCTTCATTCTTACTACTATTCCTCTAATATTGTTGCAATTTATTTTTAAACATTATGAAATTCAGAGAAAGGCTATAAACCTACATGTGTATATACATATATAATGAGATATAGATAAAATATATACAATCATTTGATCTACCTAATAATAATATGAAATAAAGTTTGCTTATTTTTATGTATGTATGTATGTATGCATGTATACGCATTTACATAGAGTATACATTCACATATACGTGTGTATACATATATATATGTATAAATACATGTGTAAGTATATATTTATGTAAGTACAGGCTTCTATAAATATATGAATACTGATATACTTACCACTATAGGACATACTTATTATTATATATACTTATATGATATAGTTTTATATATACACATATATATACATATACATATGTGTGTATACATATATATGTGTGTGTATATATATGTGTGTGTGTGTGTGTGTGTGTGTGTGTGTGTGTGTGTGTGTGTGTGTATTGATGTGTATATCTCTCCATGGTCACTGAAGTAGTATCCACTGTAATACATTACTGCATCTCCTGCTCTCTCTCTCTCTCTCTCATACACACACACGTGCACATTCTCTCTACTTTATAGATGGATATATAATGATAGATACTAACTTTATAATCCAGAACAAGCCACTTAATCTCTGTCTCATTGTTTCCAGTGGTGAAATGGGGATAATTATAGTACCTAGCTTACAGATTTGTGAGGATCAAATGAGATAATATCTGTGAAGTCCATAGCACAGCACCTAAAACTTAATAGTTGTTTATTTTTTTCACTCATTGTAGAATTTCTTTTTTTTTTTTGCTTCATATCATTTATCTATCTTTTATCTGTCTTTCTTTCTATTCACACATATTCTTTGTATATAATTGTTTGGATGTTGTTTCACTCCTTAGACTGTGAACTCCTTAAAAGGACGAACTCCCCCCGACTTCTTCATGCCCCTAGCCCTTAGCATAGCCCCTGTCACATAGAAGATGCTTAATAAATGCTGGATGAGTGGCTGACTTTCCTAAGATAGAAACTACTTTTCTGATGACTAAATCATCCTATTTCTGAATATAAAGAGAACCCATTTGGAAAACAATAAAAAGTCATACCTGTGAAATGGGGTTAATTATATCATATTATATTTGCTATAAAATGAATAAACCATTATATTTGAAATGAAATATGAAAATTATGAATGTAGTACTAATTATATATTATTAGACATAGTATATGTAATTGTATATATGTACACAATATATGTAATTATGCTATATTATATTATGTAGTATATATTGTGTGTAATTTAGTATATTATAATATACTTTTACATATATTACATATAACCATATAAATATATAATCATTTTGTCCACATAATAACACTTACATGAGTGCTGCTGTTATCCACATTCTACAAATGAGGAAATTAAGGAAGAAAGGGATTGAATGCTTTGTCCAGGACCAAACCAGTAAAAAGGAAATGTCTAAATAATAATTTCTAAATCGTACTCCAGAATGCAATCTACTATTATATGTTGTTTATCTTTATTTTAAGATGATTAATGTAGTTTGGTTGAGAAGAAAGAGAGTTGAAACAAAATAGTAAAACTGAGTAGGGAAAGCAGGACATCAGAAATTTAAAAAAATAAAAGACATTTATTAAGCAGCCATTATTTGGACTAAATTAAGTTAGCCTCTTGGAGGAAAAACCTGGGGATGTGGTGCTTGTTTCCCTACCAGTTCTATTTTTTTTCTTTACGTTTAAAAGCCTTATGGGAGTCAAGATGGCAGAATGGAAGCAGGAACTTTTCTAAGCTCTTCCATGAATTCTGTCACTAACCTTTAAAAAGTATATCTGAATGGACTTTAGAGTGACACAATCCATTGGGAGATGGAGCATGGCAGATTCCCAGTCTAGGAAAGTGCCCACATAGTGCTGAGCAGGAAGAGTGTGGAGCCTGTGGGGGCTGTACCAGCAGGGACCTGAGAGCAGACTACAGCAGAGTGAGAGTGAGACCCAGCCAGCTGACTCACCCACCCCAAGGGTGATTCCCAGATGTCTTAGGAGGGAGGATCACTAACACCTGGGTAAGAGAAAGTGCAGGGCCCACAACAGCAACAGCAGCTTCTCCTGGGGATATCAGCCCACAGACTGGATGCTTAAAAATCACCTACCTGAACCTCCAGGTGCCAAGATGGTGAAGTAAATCTTAGCCTCTCTGATTTCCCCTCCCTGATCCAGAAAACACAGAGATAAATGTCCCACCCAGGGTAAATCCTGAAATAGTAGAAACAGGCTGAGGCTTGGGAGACCTAGAGGAAAGTTATAACTAGAGCAGTAGGGATGCTGAAGTGAGGGGCACAAGGTGTCTCAACAAACCCAGCCTCAGCTGACCATCAGGAACTAACAAAGCCCAGGTGGGTAGAGGCAGCAAGCACTAACAACACAAGCCCAGGTATGCCTTAGCACCACCAGGGGATTCTTAAGACACCAGTACTTCTGGCCACCAGCTACTGAGCCTGCCTGAGCTGTAGCCCAGGGGCATAGAAGTGGAAACCTGAAGTGGCCAGACCACCCCTCCCCACACATTACTCTGTGAGCCTCAGGGTAACTCAGGGGAAACACTGAGAGTCCTGGCCTTGGCCTCAGTCTAGATACTCAGAGGCTACAGATCACAAAGTCAACAACCAGTCCCTTAGCTCCCAGAATGAGAAGAAAAGTCAGAAAACAGGCAATTGAAATGGGTAAGAAGGAAGCTGAGAAATCAAAAGCAAGAAAAATGATCTAATATTACTATACCAAGCAAGAATAACCAAATACAATGGACAACATGGACTCTATACTCACGCCTAAGACCACAGAAGGAAATATGACCTGATCTCAAGGCCAAAAAGCATTCTTGGAGGATGTCAAGAAAGATTTTTAAAGCCTAATTAGAGAGGTAGAAGATAAATTTGAATTGCCATTGACCAAACTGGAAAAAAATCTCACTGAAGAATAGAAATACTTAGAAAAATTTGTGAACTGGGGAGGTTCAAAATCTAACTGGAGAAAATAAAAATGAAAAATGAACATATGGGAAAGGAGCTTCAAAAACTACTCAAGGAAAATGATTCACTAAAAATTAGAATGAGTGAAATTGAAGCTAAGGACTCTAAGATGCATCAAGGGTCAGTCAAACAAAACATAAAGATTAAAAAATTAGAAGTGTAAAATATCTCACTGGAAAAATAACTGACCTAGAGAACAGATCCAGGAGAGAGAACCTAAGAATTATTGGTTGACCAGAAAGCCATGATGACAAAAGTAGCCTACACAACATCTTCCAAGAGATTGTCAAAGAAAATTGCCCTGAGGTCCTAGAGTCAAGGGGTAAAATGGTTATCAAAAGAATTCATCATACTCCTTCCGAAAGAGATCCCAAATTGAAAACTCCAAGAAATATAACCAAATTCAAGAAGTACAAGGTTAAGGAGAAAATACTGCAGGCAACCAAAAAGAAACAATGGAAATATCTTGGAACTTCAGTCAGGATTACATAGGACCTAGCAGTTTCTACATTAAAAGATCAGGGGTGGGGGGTGTGGAGCCAGGATGGTGGAGTAGAAACAGCACTTCCAAGGTGCTCTCTCCCACTCAACTTCAAAATCACATAAAAGGGGACTCTGAACAACTTCTGGAGCTTCAGCACCCACAGAACGACACAGAGAAGCTAACCTCCCACTATCAGTCTTGGGGGGTAATCACTCTTGCTTTAACCTCCCTGGATCTGGATTGTGGTCTGGGGTGGAGGTCTTGGGGTGGGTATCCAGCTTGCCAGAGCATGTGGAAGCTTCACAGAGGCCACCCAACTAATACTTCCAGAAGTTGTGAAGAGCCCAACTGGAAGCTCCTCTGTCTGGTGGTAGCTCCCCTGTCTGGTGGCAGAGTCCTACTGTGGGAACAAGCCCAAAAGTCAGGTAATTAAGTGGCAACATGCCTAGGCAAAGGAAACTACTTTGTCTATTTCCTTTTCTTGTTTGGGTTTGTTTCTTCTTTCCCATTGTTAATTCCATTGGTTATAGTCCTTCATTACAACTTGACTAATGTCTAATGTGAAAGTATTTGCAGATCTTATACGTGATTGCATCCTGCCATGGAGGGGCAAAGGGTGGAGGAGAGGAAGAAGGAGAAAATTTGAAACTCAAGGATTGTGTAACTGAATCTTGTAAACTAAAAGCAAACAAACAAATTAATAGAGACAGAAAAAATAAAAGCTTTAGATACATCCTATTTTCTGAAAGAATAATCAGGAGATGTTATGGCCATTTTTATTTAATTAGAAGAATTCACTATAGGTTAAGAATGACTGAAATTCCCATTTAATCATAGTGTTTTAAATCTTAAAACATAATTGCTCTCTCTCTTAATAACATTGTTACTATGCAGAATCAAAACTACTGAACATATGAGATCCATAAGCAGAGGGTTAATGATTATGAAGTTGAAAAAGTTTTGGCAAATATTCTATTGTGTGGAGAGAATAGCTAGAGATGATGCAAAAGAAAGATGAATGGCTGACAGGAAAGGGATAAAAAATCTGTATCTTGCTTTTTTCATTTAAATTATTAAATTATTAGTCTCTGAATTATCTTCTGTTTAATTGCAGATAAATAGAAGTTGTGTCCCTAAGGTTTACATTCACCCTGGCTTTGAGAAATGAAGTAACAAAACTATCTTGGTAATAGAAAATAAGGTTCAGTTTCTTTCTTTTTCCCCTGATGCCTGAAGTCATATAAGTAATAATTAAATGAATTGGGAATGTTTATTCTGGAGAAGAGAAGACTTTGGGAGAGGTGACATCATCATTGCTATCAATTAAAGGGATTTTCTGGAGAAAAGGGAATAGAATTATTCTTTGTTGGTATAGACAATAGAGCTAGGGCCAATGGATTAAAGTTATCTGAAAGGAGGTTGCAACTCAATATGTCTGTATGCCTGACTAGTATCTCATCTTCTATCCTATTGAATTCAACAGATATCAGTGAGCAGCTATTATGTTCAAGATTCTGTGGTAGATTATGGTTATATTTAAAAAATGACGTAGTCACTGCCCTTATGTTGGTCTCCTGCCAAAATGAGGATTGTAGAGTATTTTGTGTGATAGAGAATTTTTTAAATATTACTTCCTATTTTGCACAGAAATTTAATTCCAGTCATCACTGAAAGAATTCTGGAAATGGCTGTATGTGAACAACCATCAGGATTTCATAGTTGAAATTCTCTAGTAAGATGAATTTTTGACCATTTTTGCCTTACTTGGTCTTTTCTTATCTTACTATGTTCTCATGGTCAGAAGTAGAGACTGTTACTACCAGAAATTGGATGTTGGCTGTGTTATAACAACCTAACAAGTCAAAATACCAGAAAAAAATCATAGCTATCTATGGTGAACCAGAGAACAAAATGAAAATCAGTGCCTGGGTCATCTAAAGGTGTTTTGTTTGTTTTATTGCCTCACCTAATTCAAATGACAGCCATGAAACACAATGGCAAAGAAGTTGAGTTTGGTGATATAAAAAAGGTACATTGCTTCAAAATTATTTGCTGTAGAAAATATGAAAAATGAAAAATGCAATTTGCATTTGCATTTCAGATAAATAGAGTTGAATCAAATGTAAAAGAACATATTGCTTCCCCACAAAGTTCAACAGTTAAGTGGTAAGAAATATAGGATTAAACTTCTGTCAAGGAATAGATTTCAGGATAATGAGTGTGTAAATAACTATGAATGAGGAAGTAGTACACACAGTGGAAAGCTCACTCTTTGACTTTGGAGTCAGCAGACCTTTGTTCAGATCCTACCATGAATGTGTACTACCTGTGTGACTTTGGATAAGCCCCTTAATCTCCTCGGGTTTCAATCTCTTTGTATGGTTTTGAGGTCATGTCTGTCTTTAAATCTATGTTGCCATGAATGGAAGAGCATGGCCTGAAGGAATTCAGTTACAATACATAAAAAAATAATAATAATCTTCTACTAAGGGGAATAAAAAAGATTTGATTCAGTAAAATGAGTTAAAGTGATTTTCAGCTGATTTTTATTTTCTGTAAACCCCAGTGCCTACAAACTCATGAGAAGGTATTGTTTGTACTTCATTTTCAAAGAGGACCAATGACATCACAGATGGATGAGTCATTGAAGTCCATTGGTAGGACAATAGTCAAGATTACTGGGGACAATCTGCAATACAATGGATAACCTTGACATCTTTGATGCCTGACCAAGTTCTAAGTACTCCCCAAGTACATTTGCTTCAGTTACCTTCAAGGTCATTGGAACAAGTTGTTTTCATCTACCCATTCCACTGAGGAAAGTCTTCATATGTTTAGAGTAGACATCTACATAACTCCCTGAAAAGTTTGAGGCCTGTTTGTTGGTCACCCTCAATCTGGTTTAGCCCAGCTGCTGAAAATATTTTATTGAGTTGTGCCTCCTACTCATCCTATATTTTCTTGGAGTCATGGCTGAGAGTCAGGTAAAGGTGGATACCAAAAATGGAAGAACATCCAGAGGTCCTAGCCACCCCTAAATACTCCATACACCACAAGTAGATGGATTAATTCCCAAAGGATGAATTTTGATTTAGTGACACCTTCATGATGAAACAATAAAAAATACTTTATTTGGGACTAATTCAGGCTATGAAGAACTTGCTTCCTTGGCTACTTCATATTTTGGCAGCTCTCCTGTAGGTGAGAGTGTCCAGGATGCCTTATAGGATCACTTATGTCATGAAAGGAAAGGCTAGTATTTAATCTTCCTTTCCATCTGCCTTGCTATAGGCTCTAGATGACTAACACTGCCAAAAATACCATTTAGCTCAATGAAGGGACTATTAAATACCAACAACAGAAGGTAACTCTGTGGCCAGCATGTGCAAAGGGAGTCTTAAAATACACATATTCTCCAACTGCTGTGTATTTTTGAGTGACTACAATCATACTGCTTCAGGCAAAGTAGTTACAGATACAAGACCAGACTTATTGGCATAATGTGCTGAACAATTAACATGTTTTCAGTTAAAATGAGTTTCATTTAATTTTATTGATTAATAAATATAAGCAGTAAGGAATCCTTTGCTGAAGGGTAAAAAGGGAAAAAATGAAATATGATTCTCTCATGTTTCAGATTGACCAGAAATTGGGGAAAAGAATTAAAAAATGGGAATGAGGTGTGAAGAAGGTGATAATAATTATTTCCCTCTGTTCATTATTGCAGGTATTTGAGCTTGGATGTTAGCCAGACAAACTATTTTGTCATTTTTTCTTATTTTGTGTGCATGACAAAAGATCACAATGAATCAAATAATCTACTCTTTGCTATAGAATTACTTTGTTTCTAATGCCTCAATCCAAGTACCTATTGCTTTATATTTGAATTTAAAATGCATTAATTGGAGATCATGATTTCTCATACTTTCAAAGGCTGCTGAGAATAAAATGAGATAATATGTGTGTAACAAAAAAAAAAAAATCAACTGCTGTATTCAGAGGATTGTGGATCTTTGTACTATCTCTTTTCACCAAAAGTACCCTCTATTCTAGTTCTAGGCATATATCCAGATTTCTTCATATCCTTTGGCTTAGTACTATCTCACACTGGTGCTCCAAGAAAAAAATAAATAAATTATTTTTGGATAATATCTATTGTCTCTCCAAAATGTGAAATGCAAAGGGACTGAATGTATAACAGTCAGCTGTGAGATAGCTTTTTTTTCTATACAAATAAGAAATACTTAACATAAAAGGTTTTCACAAATGGGTATTAAGAATGACTTAAGTGGGGGCAGAGTCAAGATAGCAGAGTAGAAAGAGGACTTCCACAAGGCTCCCACTTCCACCTCCTCCAATTCATGTAAAAAAAATGACTCTAAACAAACTTTGGAGCTCTAGAACCAACAAAAGGACAGAGAGAAGCTAACTTCCCACTGAAGACAGTCCAGCAGGCTGGCAGGAAGAGGCCAGCACAGCAATCTGGGAGCCAAGCCCAGCCCCACATGAGCCAGAGGTTTTAGCCTCAGGGTGGCCACAACCAGCCACTGGCTGGAGGGACTTCAGATCACCAGAAACTGTGGTAGTTTCCAGAATGGTCAACACATAGATGCTAAGGACAAAGTGAGACATCAGTGCAGTGTAGACTTTGGGAGTTGAGAATCTGGGGGGTATGGCCTGGCCTTTGCCCCCTACAGGGAGAAGTGGCTGAAGTGTGGCAGCCTTGCAGCCACCGCCATGTGGCTGCTTCAGAGTTACTGGCCTGCCTGCAGATTGTAGGGGGACCAAGTGGCCAGCCTGAGCAGTAATTACTCTTGCATTAACCTGCTTGGATCTGGAATGCTGTCTAGGGTGGAGGCCCTGGGGTATGTATCCAGTTTGCCAGAGTGTGTAGAGGCTTCAGAGAGGGAACCCAACTTATAGCTCCAACAGCTGAAAACACCCAAGTAATTTGGGACAAAGCTCCCCTCTCTGGTAGCAGAGTTCTATTGTGGTAAAAGGCTCAAAAGTAAAGTAATTGAGTGGCAACATGAGCAAGCAAAGGAAGCAAAGCAAGCACAGCAATCTGACTTTACACTTCTATTTTGGGGACAAAAAGGATCAAAGCATGGAACAGAAGGAAGACAGTGAAGTCAGAACTCATGCACCAAAAGCTTCCAAGAAAATATGATCTGCTTACAGGCCATAGAGGAGCTTAAGAAAGATTTTGAAAACCAAATAAGAGGACTAGGTGGTGCAGTGAATAGAGCACAGGCCCTGGAGTGAGGAGTAGCTGAGTTCAAATCCAGTCTCAAGACACTTAACACTTACTAGCCCTTTGACCTTGGGCAAGTCACTTAACTCCAATTGCCCTACCTTCCTCCCTCAAAAAGAAAAAAAATTAGGGGGTGGCTAGGTGGTGTAGTGAAGAGAGCACCGGCCCTGGAGTTGGGAGGTTATGAATTCAAATTTGGCCTCAGACACTTAACACAAAAACTATCCCTGTGATCTTTGGCTAGTCACTTAACCCCAGTTGCCCTCCAAAAAGCAATAAATAAATAAATAAGAGAAGTGGAGGAAAAATTAGGAAGAGAAATGAGAATGATTCAAGAAAAGTATGAAATGGGAGTCAAGAAAAGAAAAAAAGTTAAGAAAATAACACCTTAAAATAACTAACTAAAATGGCAAAAGAGGCTCAAAAAGGCAATGAGGAGAAGAATGCCTTAAAAAGCCAAATTTGCCAGATGAAAAAAGAATCTCAAAAAAAGTTCATTGAAGAGAACCATTCCTTCAAAATTAGATTGGAGCAAATGGAAGCTAGTGACTTTATGAGAAATCAAGATACTATTAAATAGATGGAAACAAAAGAAAAAATAGAAGGCAATGTGACATATCTCATGGGAAAAAAAACCACTGACCTGGAAAATAGATCCAAGAGAGATAATTTAAAAATTATTGTATTACCTGAAAGCCATGATGAAAGAAAGAACCTAGAAATCATCCTTCAAGAAATTCTCAAGGAAAATTGCCCTGGTATTTTAAAACCAGAGGTCAAAATAGAGGCTGAAAAAAACCACCAATCACCTCCTGAAAAAGATCCCAAAAAGAAAACTCCTAGGAATATTATAGCCAGGTTCTGGAATTCCCAGATCAAGGCGAAAATGTTATAAGCAGCCAGGAAGAAACAATTTGAACACTGTGGAAACACAACCAGGACAACACAGGATCTGGCAGCTTCTACACTGAGGGATCAAAGGGCTTGGAATATGTTATTCCAGAAGTCAAAGGAGCTGGGATTACAAACAAGAATCACCTACCCAGCAAAACTGAATATCATGTTTCGGGGGAAAATGTGGTCATTCAATGGAATAGAGGACTTTCATTCATTCTTGATGAAAAAAAAAAAAAACCCACAGTTGAATAGAAAATTTGACATCCAGATATAAGAAGCAAGAGAAGCCTGAGAAGATAAACAGGGAAAAGAAATCATACAGAACTTATCAAAGTTGAACTATATAAATTCCTACATGGAAAAACAATAATTGTAACTTATGAAACTTTTCTCAGTATAAGAATACTTGAAGGGAATAGAAATGTACATACATACATATATATATATATATATATATACATATATGTGTGTGTATACTTGTATAGGTATGTATGTATGTATATATATATACATATATGTCTATATAAGAGGGTATATGGGCATATGAATACATATGTGAGTGTGTTTATATATGTGTACAGGTATACATAGAGAGCACAGGACCAATTTAATAGGAAGGGATGATACATAATCTTCTTTATCTATTTATATACTGCTCTGTCCCTTTTATCTCTGTGAGTTCATTAAGATTAATTGTATACTTACTCAATTTATGGGTACTAATTTTTTTTGTTTCCTTTGTTCTTAGATTTACTTTTTAACATATTAAATGAACTAATTCAGGGCCCATAATCAATAAATAATGGTAATTTTTAGTTGACTGACCTATTTATTTAATTCATTTTAACCAGCTTAATTGTGATAAGGTGAAATTAAGAGACGGGAGAGGAATATAATGAGAGGAGTTGGGGAGAAACAGAATGTGGTAAATTATCTCATATAGAAGAGGCAAAGGAAAACTGTTACAATGGAGGGGAAGAATAGGAAGGCAAAAGGAAATGAGTCAACCTTACTCTCACTGAATTTGGCTTAGGAAGGTAATGGCATACACACTAAACAGGGTATCTCATCCTTAAAGTAGAGTAGGGAGGAAGGGGATGAGTGGGGAGATGATGGAAGGGAGGATAGGCTGGGGGGAGGAAAGTTGGAAGCACCCACTTCTGAAAAGGGACAGGATCAAAGTAGAGAATAGAACAAGTGGGGGATAGAATGGAGGGAATATAGTTAGTCTTTCACAATATATCCACTAATGAAATATTTTGTATACCTACACATGTACAACCTATATTGAAGTGTTTATCTTCCCAGTAAGGGTGGGTGATGAGGGAGGAAGGGAAAGAATCTGGAATGCAAATTTTTAAAATCAAATGTTTAAATGTGTATATATATATATACATATATGTATGTATATGTGTGTGTATATATATATATATATATATATATAATTAATATCATTTTACATGTAACTGGGAAATAAGATATACAGGCACTGGGGCATAGAGATCCACCATGTTCTACTGGAAAGTTGGAGGGAGGATGAGGGAAGATATGGAAGAGAGCAGATTGGGGGAGGGGACATTCAGTGGGATCTCTGTTTTAGAGTTGTGGGTAGAGGAAAAATAGGGAGAAAATTTGTAACTCAAAGTATTGTGGAAATGAATGATATAAACTAAAAAAATAAAAAAGAGACTTCTAAAAAATAGAATAACTTAAAACAAGTAGCAGTAAAGACTTTTGTTATACTATCTTAGGATGCTGAGACTTAATACCTTCAAAATTTAAAGCATTTGAGAGAATTATTCACAGATATTTTACTTTTTTTTTTTTGGAGGGCAATTGGGGTTAAGTAACTTGCCCAAGGTCACATGGCTAGGATTTTGTTTGTGTGTGCACTAAGTGTCTGAGGCCGGATCAGAACTCAGGTCCTTCTGACTCCAGGGCCAGCACTCTACTCACTGTGCCACCTAGCCACCCCTAAATAGAATTTTTTTTTTTTTTTTTTGCTTTTTGGAGGGCAATTGGGGTTAAGTAACCTGCCCAAGGTCACATGGCTAGGTTTTTGTTTGTGTGTGTTTCCTAAGTGTCTGAAGTCGGATCCGAACTCAGGTCCTTCTGACTCCAGCGCCGATGCTCTACTCACTGCGCCACCTAGCCGTCCTGATATTTTACTTTTTACCTAATCGTTTCCAGGTCCCGCAATTTTCACCCATTGACCCCCCCCACACACACACACACAGACTGTGAGGTTCTTCCCTCGAAAATTAGCTTACTATATCATTTATTAAATAGTTAATTTGTAAGTTCCCTCCCCAACTAGAACATGAATTACTTTGGAGATCTTTTTTTTTTTATTACTCAATCATGAAATCCCTATTTTATTACTCATCTCTATCTATATTCTGCTTTGTCGCTTTCATCTCTCTGTGTTCATTAAGATTAATTGTAAACTTACTCAATTCAGGGGTACTAGTTTTTTGTTTGTTTGTTTGTTTGTTTGTTTCCTTTGTTCCTAAACTTACTTTTTTAACATATCAAATGAACTAGTTCAGGGCCCATAATCAACAAATAATGGTTGTTATTTGACTCACCTATTGATTTATTTCATTTTAACGAGCTTAATTTTGTTATAATGTCCATGTGTTGTTTTGCTATAATATTTTCTTCCCCACCCCCTTGGAGATCATAGGATTTTAAGATAGAAAGGAACTTGGAAGTCATCTATCATAGGTTCTTCATTTTACAAATCAGGAAGTTGATAGATTTATAAAAAGAGTGCAATCAATATTAATTATCTCTGGAGTTTCAGGGCAAAAGCAAGCACAGTAACAAATAATAAAAGCAATATTTTAAACTGAGGAAGAAAGTCCTTTATCTGATGCAGTAATATAATATGTGAAAGATGAAATTATAAAAAAAATAATTAATAGTGAATACATGGGTCTCTCAAATTAAAGCATACCAATTCATGGATGTTTATTTATCGATTACTTCCTAACCCAGGATCCCTTCACCCCCAAACATTCTTAAGTGGCAAATGTGCAGTGAATATTGTGGTATTTGAAGAGGGATTAGGTGCTTACAGTGCAACGATCAATAATACATTACAAATAAGGAAGTGAGAAAAAATTCAGAGACCTAGATCAAGTAGGAAGGAGCCAAAGGGACATATAATAAATCAATCAGCCAATTAATAAAAAATTATTAAGAGTCTACTATGTTCCAAGCATCATGTTATGTGCTGGGAATAAAAAAGGAGGCAAATAACAGTTCCTGCCCTTAAGGAGCAACACATGTGCAAGCCCACACAGGAAAAGGACAAAGTAGAAAATAAATAGGAAGAAATGAGTAACAAAAATAGCAGTACCATGGTAAAGTGTACTGAAAACAAAAGTGAAAGAGGAATCAATAAAGAAAATGGGTCTTTCTACCTTATCACTACCTAAAAGCAAATTAATTAGAGACAAAGGTCATAAAACAATTAAAAATATAATTAGCCCAATCTTTAAATTGCATCCAATAGTCACAACACAGACTCCCATTCATGCATCTACCCACAAATAAAGTGGGCATAGATTGACTGACTAGACTAAAAAGGGGTTCAGTGCAGGGCATGGTTGCAATATAGGACCTACCATAAATGAGAAGAAATCTAGATAGATGGGTAATATAGGAAATGACAAATATGGGTAATTTGGAGATTCATGTGAAGAGTTATATGAACTGATACAGAATGAAATGAACAGAATTTATAGAAACTGTGTCAACAGACCCCACAACAAGAACTCGGGTGAAAGAAGCTTTGGAAGAACTCAGAATTCTGGTTAAAGTGTACATCAATCAAAATTTCCAAAGACAAATGATGACATATATTTCTGCCACTGGCAGAGGGGTATTGGCTAGAGGAGCAGAGTGAAGCACATTCTCAGACATAGTCAAATATTGATTTGTTTTGATTGACAATATATATTTGTTATAATATAGGACTTATATTTGGAAAGATGTGGGTAAGTTATTGGGAATTTAGAGACACAGAATAAAATAACTTCAGTGAAAACATTTTTAAATGTAAAGACAAAGGGGAAACAAGTAAAGACAAATTTAGTTATATTGTTTCTTAAATTCAATATGCAATATGCAATGTGTCACAAATATTCAGTGCAGTTAAAACTTAAGAGTTCCCTAAGACTTTTAGGACACTCAATATCATCATTTAAATATTCATAACAAAAGTTCATGATCTTCTTTAGGATTGCATCATATTGAATCTTCTTTTTGTGCTCTTAAATTCTTGTGCTTATTGATATATGTTAAGTTCATAGTAAAAATGCATACACATATGCAACTAGGCATGTATACACACAATTTTTAAAATATTATGGACTAGGATAGAATGCTTTCAGATATATGGGGCATGATCTGTTCCTAAAATAATCTGTTTCCTTTATCCTTATTTATTGACTTTAATACTGGGGAGTATGTGAAACATATAGTTTGATTGAATTTACTCACTGTAAGTGATTGGTATTAATTTTTCTTGGTGAGTATTATCTGAAAGTATAAAATAATATTCAGCATCAAGATGATTTTGTTCAATTTATGCAAAGTTGAACTTCTGTGCTACACAAATAACATATTTCATTTTTTTTTAAATGAAGACCTTCATCTCTTCTTGAACCGTAGGTGGTGGATTGACTTTTATGAAATGCACCAAAATCTCCTGCTAAGAAACAGCAGTAAAGCTACTTTGGGAGGAAAGGAAAGATTTGCAGTACTTGCTTGGGCATTTGACATGATCCTCAAGGCTTTATCAGCATGGTTTGTCAAAGACTGTTATAGCAGCAACTGTGATTACTGCCATCTGCTCCCTGGGCTCTGTCCTACTCAAACGATGTTACAAAGATAGCAGGATCAATTTCTGTAAAAGTATTCACAATGACAAATATAAAAAGTCATGACAACAACAAAAATATGACCAAAATACCATAGTGGTAATTGGAAATTACATAAATTTATTTATTTTCGTATATTTATTCATGTCTGCATGCATTTACTCAATAAACTTTTATTAAGTGCCTTTGATGTTTTGAGTATTATGCTTTAAATTACTTTGCTTAAGTACCATCATAAAATTCAACCTCTTTTATGCCTTCAACTATCAACAGAAGAAATTAAAGTATGTAAAATTAAGGAAATATATCACAAATTAGAATTTCAATAATTTATATTTCTGCTAATGCCGTGCTAAGTGATTTGGCAAGCTAATTCAGATTTCCTTGGGCTTTTGTCATTTAGCCTTGCATATTTTTAGTAAGCTGCATATACCTGATGCTTACTAAGATCTGCTTAACTTTAGGAAGTTAGCGGTGTTACTTGGCAAAAAGATTGCTATAAAATAAACTATGGACCTCTCACCTGCATCAGAGATTGGGTTTTGGTAAAAAGGAAAGTAATCTGATTTTTCAGATCGTTCATATAATATATATTTCAATACTTACTATAGGAGTGTAAAAGTCATAAATTTGGTGTCAAAAGGCATGGGTTTGAATCTTGATTCTGCTATTTCTTATTTGACTTTGGACAAGTTATTTAATTTGTTCAGCCAATTAAACAGTCAGTCAATGTCATAGTTTTCTCATCTGGAAAATGAGAGGGTTGGATCTGTAAGCTCTAAATTTGTGATCCTAGGATGTTCTATCTGGCAAATTCATAAGTCTAGAAGCAAGTGTAGCTTCATCAACAAAGTATTGAATAAAAGATGAGGATAAGGATGTTTTCTTTTTTAATATTTGCAGTTGACATCTTCTAGAGGAGAAAAAAATCTACCTCAAAGAATTTTGGAAACACTGAAATTAAATAATACCATGCTCATCAAAACTCAATTCAGTGGCTTAAAATGCAATTAAAATAAAGCACAATTACAGTTCCTGGATTTTCACAAAATGACATAGTGGAACATGGGCAAATGATTGATTCCATCTATTTTTATGGATTATTATTTTTTTTCATTCAAAATCTGAAATTTCAATGGAAGGGAGTTGGAATGATGGCCAAAAAGGTTTGATCAGACATGTTTCGATTGTTTTCATGTGTTTGATTAGACATAGGCCAAAATCTTTCTTCTGTGATGGCAATCTGAGGATGAGAAAGTTCACAGCTAGATAGAATAGTGTTCCATAGATACACATCAGGCTGCTGAGAATTTCAGTAGAAATGCACATGGTTTTTCCTTGTTGTCAGTGTTCTTTGAGGGATGCTATTTTTCATGTGAGCAATTTAATGGAAAAAAAAAGTTAGATGTGAGAAACAATTCCTTCTACTTGGATAACTAATCATTTCTCCTTTGTGTAATGACAGGAGGTACTACTACCTGTAGGGCTAGTAGCCATTTCTAACCCTTTCCTCAAAGCTCACAGTGAGCTTGGTATTTTTGTTCAAATGGCGCTATTCATTCCAGATTACTTCATGCCAGCATGATCTGTCATCAATTCTGGTCTTTTCTCTGCTGTTGACAGGGATGTTTCATGGCCTGTGATTTTATGTTAAAGACTTTAATTTGCTCCCACTCTATGTCCATTTATTTTCTTTCACATACCAATTTGTACCAAGACATCATAGGATGATCAACTGTGAAAGACATAGTTACTCTGATCAAGAATGATCCAATACAATTTCAAAGGACCCATGATGAAAAATACTATCCATTTCCAGAGAGAAAGAAATAGTGAGCTCTGAATACTAAATGAATTGTGCATTTTTTAATTTTATTTTTAAAATTTTGTTTGTATTTTCCAACATGGCTAAGGTATAAATATTTGTATAGCCTCTAATGTTTAATAAAAATCAAATTTCATGGCTTCTTAAGAAGGGTGAAGTCTGGAAGGGAGGGAGAGAATTTGTAACTAAACATTTTTAATAATTGTTAAAATATTTTACATATAATTAAGAAACACCTAGTGAAGTATTTTCCCAAAATTTGTGAAGTGATGCCACTGTAATTTCCCTAGGACTTAGTATCCTTAAGAAATTTTTCTTGCATTCCACGTGATTCCAGTCTGCAAAGTAAAACTTGATTTAAACTCTTGTCCCAATATGTATGGATAAATATGTTTTAGAAAGACGGAGAGACAGAAAAAGAATGGGGCGGAGATCTGGGCATATCAAGTGGACACAGCACTCTCTGTCAGTCATATGATAAATAGCTTTAGCAAAATGTATGGAATCCTAAAAATTTAATAACCTGAAAAGAACTCAGTAATCATCTTGCAGGATTCTTAAACTGGATCTGTGAACTAAAATATATATGTGAGTATGCATGTGTTTGTGTGTGTGTATATATATATATATATATATATATATATATATAGTGTATGCTTGTATATATAATGTATTTATACATTATATATAAAATATTTAGATATAGCTGGTTTCTTTTTAATTGATGTATTTTATTTGGTGTATTGAAAAACATTATTATGTGAAGAGCTCCATGGAACTTACCAGATGAACAAAAGAGTTTATTACTCAAAAAAGTGAAAAACATCTTTTCTAGTACCAATGATCCCAAAACAGTAATCTCAGTTAAAGTGTACCTGACAGATCAGAAAAGAATAGGATTAGACATGAATTCAGGGTTAAAGACAGAGGCATTAATTTAGGGTTAGAGTTGGGGTTAGAGTTGGAGTCAGAGGGTTAGGATTAGAATAAGAATCAGTCATCCCTTCTGGAGGCGGGTCTTTTAATGTTTGGATAGCATTTATTGTTCCAAGGTTTTTGTTTTTCCTTCATTTTTTCTTCCCTTTATATCAAGTCTAAATTATTTATGAAAACCTCTTTAGAGCAGCAGAATTTTTTTTCCTACCAGATCTCCAAAATGACTTACATAGAGTTGTTAGTTAGTCAACTCACCTGATCATTTTATGTGTTCTCTTTTGGGAGATCTTATGAACAGAATTTCTACTGTCAGAGATTAAATATGTGCGTACATACATCTATACATTTTTATGTACGTGTGTGAGGGGAGCTAGCAACCCACTATTCTGGGCCATGGATTTATAATCAATAAAATTAGGAAATAGAATAGATTATATTTAGGCTCTCAGCTTTAAATTTTAATTCACTTTATTAATTCTAGAATAAAGTAAAAATAACACACAATGGCATTTAAAGCCCTCACTAATTTATTCCCATCTACTTTTTCATATTTTTTCACCTAAACATAGTCTCTGTTTCATGTCACCTCTACTACTTAATATCCAATATCTCACCTCCATGTTTTTGCACATTTAATCTTATCAGAAATGCATTTTCTCTTCACTTCCACTTCAAATAACACCTAATGTATTGCATAATCTAGCTCAAATGCAAAATTTTACCTGAAACTTTTTCTGTTCCCCACAGGTATTAATTTCCTCTTCCTCTTGATGTTGCTTGACAATTTGTTTTACATACCTGGTATATAATTGTGTCCATACATTTTGTATTCCCCCACAAAAATAAAACTCCTTAAGGAAAAAGAATATTTCAGTTTTGTCTGTTAATGTCTATTGCCTAGGATAGTGCCTGGCACAGTAGGTGCTAAATATATTCTTCTTTATTTAACTGAATTGAATACTCTGACCTAACTTCCTCTTCAGCAAAAGGACTGATCAAGCTACATTACATTTAGTACTACTTCTTTGGAAATAAATCTCCCCTAGATTTCTATTTCAACTTTTTGCTCTATAATGGAACCAATTATCAATATTTTATAGAAATATTCCATTATGGGGATATAAAATATTGCTTGTGAACATCTTGAGTTGATTACTCAGATGCTACAGATTGAAATAAGTGACCTAATCTTACCTGTAGAGAATGATGGAAGTTTTTAGGATTTTTAGACATTACATGGCCTTGCATTATTTATCTGGAACAGTGACTACTCATTTTTGTTGCACAAAGATTATTGTACATTAGGAAATTTTGTTTTTATAAAATGAACTATAATGATTAAAATGCTAAAGTCTATACTAAAATATGGTTGAATAAAATAGTAGAGAAATTAAGTAAGTGCATTAGGCAAATGAACCTAAATTTTAGTTTTCAATTCTTAATGCAAGCATAAGTATTAATTTTAAGGAAAAATAATTGGAATATAAAACATTGAAAAAAGTGTATGAAATATAATGTTTCAAAAGTGGCATATCTGAGCCATATTTTAAATGTGAAGTTGCTTCGATTCTTTACTTCTCTGCAAATGTGAAGAGATTGTCTAAAAGATTTTAATCGATAATATTATATTTTTCCTTTCATTAGTTTCTTTTATTTTTTAAAATTAAAAAAAAAAAAACTTTTTTCACTCTTTCATAGGGAGGGAGTAGGAAACAAAAACAAAACCCTTGTAACAAATATGCATAGACAAATAAAATAGATTTTCTAAGTCTTGTCCAAATTTTTTAAAAAGCTTATTTATGCATATTTAGTCTTTTACATCCCTTTCAGAAGGTAGGTAGCATTCTTCATCATCAGATCTCTGGAATCAGAATTGATAATTAAAGTGATGAAAGTTGACTTTTAGAATTGCTTGTTGATTATTCTTTGTTGTTATAGTATAAATTATTCTACATCTGCTCACTTCACTCCGCATTAGTTTATGTGTTTCTCCAGGTTTTTCTGATGTGTTTTTTAAATAGTGTTTCTCAAGCATTATATCTCAAAATAATATTTGGTTGCATTCATATACCATAATCTGTTCAGACTTTCCTCAAATGATAGGCATCCCCTTAGGTTTTACTTCTTTGCTGCCAGGATAAGAATATATATATATATATATATACATATATATATATATATGTATATATATATATATACATATATATATGAATATATGTGTATATATGTATATATATATAATTTTTTTACATACAGAATTTTTCACTTCATTTCCTTCCTTTCTTTTCCTGCCTCATTACTTCCGTCCTCTTCCTTTCTTTCTTTCTTTCTTTCTTTCTTTCTTTCTTTCTTTCTTTCTTTCTTTCTTTCTTTCTTTCTTCATTCCTTCCTTCCTTTCACTCTCCTCTTCCTTTCTTTCTCAACTTAGTAACTATATTACTTGGATTGCAAAATATGGATTGCAAAATTGAATAACGTTGGGGTCATAGTTACCAACAACTTCCCGAAGTGACTGGAAGAATTCATAAATATATAACATTAAATTGAATTATTTTATTTTTAGATTTTCCAATATTTGTAACTCTTTCCTTTTTTCCTACTTTTTCAGCCTAATTGATGTGAGGTAAAAACTTAGATGATTTAATTTGCATTTCTCCAATTATTAGTGATCTGAAACATTTAAATTTTGCTAAAGATAGCTTGGATTTCCTCTTTTAAAAACTTTGTTAAATAATTTCTATGATAAAATTTTGGGAATGGTTCTTATTATTGTAAATACATCCTTACATCATGGAAATGAGCCCTTTAGCAGGGAAACATGATTGAAAGATTGTTCCCCTAGTTTATTTTCACATTATCTTAGCTGCTTCCGCTTTGTTTAAATAAAATGTTTGTATTTTAATATTAGTCTTTTTCAGAATTGTCCATTTTAATTTCTATGATTTTTCTATCCCTTCTAGATTCAAACTGATTGAAGCCAAATCAAATTAAGTGTCAAGGCTAGTTGACGAGCATTTAATTTATACTGCATCTACTATGTGTTAGGCACTATGCCAGGTTCTAGAGTTGTATAAAATTATATGCTATTCATACGTTTTAAAGGCAATTTTTTCTTTCCCTTATCATTTATTTCAATGTGTCTTTTTTATACCTAGGTTAAATATCCATTTAAATCTTATCTTTGTATGTGATCTGAGGTTTAAGTTTAAGCATTATTTCAAAGAAATGTCTATCCTTTTATGCAGCAGTTTTGCCAGGTAACAAGTACTTAAACTAACAAGATAGGTCTTTGGAAATCATTGTACTCTAGTTAACAACCTTTGTTTGAATCTGAAAGTTGTGTCCTTAATGTGTTCCAAAGATTGACTTTTCTATAATTTAAACTGATCCAAATAATTTTGATGGTCACTGGGCTTTGTTTTTGTTTTTGTTCTAACTTAAAATATAGTACTACAAAATTGCCTTTCTTGCAATTTTTAAAAAAATATCACTTTGAGGGAGGTGGAGCCAAGATGGTAGAGTAAAAGCAATAATTTGCTTGAGCTTGTCCCCCAGTCTCCTCCAATACCTGTAAAAAATGACTAAACAAATTTTAGAGCTACTGAATCCACAGCATGAGAGAGTGAAATACATTTCCTGCTGAAGATAGCCTGAGAAGCTGAAAGGAGGGGTCTATCATACAAGACTGGGAATGAAGCACAGTTCCACCTGGGCCATGCCTGCACAGACCAACAGCACAGACTGACTGGAACAGACCTCAGGGGACTGGAAGCTGTGAGAGTTTCCAGACTTCTCAACCCACAAACACCAAAGAAAAAGTAAAGGTCAGTGGGGAAACCCCGTTGGAGCTGGATGAGAGAAGAGTGTCATCTGGCTCCTTCCTCTGGGGTCATGGCAGCAGCAGTGGCAGTGACAGCAATAGCAGCAGCTATTTGCAGAGCTCCAGGCCCACAGATTGTGTGTGTGGGTGGGGGGGGGGGAGTGAAGTGTATGGCCAAATGGCAATTGCAGGCATCTCTTTGCTGGTGCTGAGTCAGGATTCTCTTGTTTTGTCCTGCTTGGATCTGGGTCAGAGTCTTAGGTGGTAATCCTGGGATGAGGAGGAGTGATGGCATAGCAGAGGTTGTGGCAGCTGTGGAGAGGAAATCCTCCTCACAGTTCTAAGGCAAGTGCCTAGAAATAGCTCTGACCTCAGCTGCTCAAAACCCCCAAATTTAAGACACAGCACTCTCCACTCTGGAAGCAGAGTTCTATGATGAATAGAGCTTAAAAGTCAAGTAATTGGCTGGGAAAATGAGTAAAGAGAGGAAAAGAAATCAGACTATAGAATCCTTATTTGGTGACAAGGATGAAAGGATACAAACAGAGGAAGACAACAAAGTAAAAACTCCTGCATCAAAAGCATCCAAGAAAAAGAAGAATCGGTTGCATGCCATGGAGGAGCTCAAAAAGGATTTTGAAAATCAAGTAAGAGAAGTAAGGGGAAAAATTGGGAAGACAAATGAGAGCAATGCAAGAAAATCATGAAAAAATGAAGCTAAAAGCTTGCTAAAGAAGACCCCAAAGAGCACTGAAGAAAATAACACCTAAAAATAGACTAACTCAAATAGCAAAAGAGTTCCAAAAAGCCAATGAAATTCTTTCCTTAAAAATCAGAATTGACCAAATGGAAAAGGAATTTCAAAAGCTCACTGAGAAAAAATAATTCCTCCAAAATTAGATTAGAGCAAATGGAAGCTTTATGAGAAATCAAGATATTATAAAAACAGGTCCAAAAGTATGAAAAAATAGAAGACAATGTAAAATATCTCATTGGAAAAACAATTGACCTGAAAAATAGATCCAGGAAAGATAATTTTAAAATTATTAGAAAACCATGATCCAAAAAAGAGCCTAAACATCATCTTTCAAGAAATTATCAAGGGAATCTTCCATAGCATTCTAGAACAAGAGGGTAAAATATAAATTGATAGAATCCATCAATCACTTCATGAAGAATATCCCAAAAAGAAAACTCCTAGAATATTATAGCCAAATTCCAGAGTTCCCAGGCCAAGGAGAAAACAATATAAGCCATCAGGAAGAATTAATTCAATAATTATTGAAACAGAATCAGGATAAAACAAGATTTAGAAACTTCTACATTAACAGATCAAAGGATTTGGAATAAAATATTGTGGAGACCAAAGGAGCTAGGATTAAAACCAAAAACCACCTACCCAGCAAATATGAGTATAATACTTCAGGGGAAATATGGAAATTCAACAAAATAGAGGACTTTCAAGCATTTTTTAAGAAAAGATCAGAGCTGAACAGAACATTTGACTTTCAAAAACAAGAATTAAGAGAAACATGAAAAGATAAAAAGGAAATAGAAATCATAAGGAACTTATTAAAGTTGAACTGCTCATATTCCTACATGGAAAGACAATATTTGTAACTCACAAGACTTTACTCAGTATTAAGATAGTTGAAAGAAATATATATATATATATATATGTATATATATATATACACATATGTAAATATGTGTACATGCATATATACACAAATGCATATGCATATGTGTGTATCTGTATGTGTATATGTGTGCATAGGTGTGTATAAGTACATGTAGACAGAGGGCACAGGGTAAGTGGAATATCAAGGGCTAAAATTAAGGGGTGAGAAAGGAATATATTGGGAGAAGGAGAAAGGGAGAAATAGAATAGGGCAAATTATTTCACATAAAAGTGGGAAGAGAAAGCTGTTACAATTAAGGGAAAGAACAGGGAGGTAAAAGGGAATGAGTCAACTTTACTCTCATTGAATTTGGCTTAACTCCAATAAGCCAGAATAACATACTGTAAAGCCAAGCATGAACAGCTCTCTAGAGGACTGTTGCTGTGAATAGCTTTAAAGTTCTGATTACATAGTAGAGTGAATTATCTATTTATTCAACAGTAAACCAAGGCAAAACATTCACAGAAACCGAAGTACAGCATTCAAAATGATATAACATAACAAATTATCACTAAAGTGGCCACATAGTTTTAAACAAAAGTTATCATTCAGTAAGTCCTTAACTCAATCATTCTTAAGAAGCAAACCTCCTTAAAGGACTCAAAGTACAATGGTCAACAAAGTACAAAGGTTCTTCTACCCCCTAGGTCACATTGTCTTAATCTCTCATTCAATAAGTCTGCTTTCTTCTTGATAGGAGATTATTTTCTGATAATCCTTAACTCAATCATCCTTAAGATGTACAACTATAGAGTAAAAAGTTCTCCTACTCCCAGGCTACAGTAAATCATGATCTTCTCAGTCAACACTAAGTACCCAAGGAGAGATCTTTTCATCTTGGCTAGAGGTTGGCTCTCAGATTCCGTGGTTCCTCTTCCATTTGTCCAGCCCTTGCCTAAATCTACCCAACTGTCACCTGGATTCACAGGCAGGCAGCTCTCAGCTCCGTGTCTAGTTCCTGTTCCATATTGAAGCTCACAGAGTCCAATCTACCTGAAGTCCTTCACAGTTTCTGTTTCTGGTTAGACAAAGGTCAACAGAGCCAAAACAGCATTGACACACATTTCAGGCATTATCATCAATTCACCATCTGCCTGTAAAATCAACATAGACCCACAAACAAGGTCTGAGAAATCAACACAAATCACCAATATAGTCCCAGGACCTCTGAAAACCTCCTCCACAATTTCTGTAAATAGACAACAAGAAAAACCTATTTCAGGGCTTCCAGTATGGTCCCATGGCTTCTGTACAAAGTATCACAAACACAAATCAACACAGAGTGCCAGCCACCACAAGTGTTCTCTCTCAGTTCGGCTCAATTCCAGCCTGTGCTACTCTTTATATATGGTGTTTCAACTTCTTGTTCCACCCTTCCTGTTGCCATCAAGTTCCTCCCACCTTTAGATCACAGGGGATTCAAACTAGGTGCTAATTATCTAAGTAGCTGAAACAAGTGCTAAGGGCTTCTATTCTTGCCATTACACATAAACACTCAATTGTGTGTCTTACTCTAAAGGAAAGTAAAGAGAAAAGGGGATAAGATTGGGGAATGATAAAGGGGAAGACAGATTTGGTGAGGGAGTAGTCAGAAGCAAAAACTTTTGCAAAAGTACAGGGTCCAGGAAAAAAAAAATAGAATAAATGGGGGTGGGGGAGGAATAGGATAGAGGGAAATACAGGTAGTCTTTCACAATATGACAACTATGGAAGTGTTTTACATAACTACATATGTATAACCTATCTTGAGTTGCTTGTCTTCTCAATGGGGGTGGGTAAGAAAGGAAGAAGGGAGAGAATCTGGAACTGAAAGTTTTAAAAACAAATGCTAAAAAATTGTTTCTGCATGCAACTGGGAAATAAGATATACAGGCAAAGAGATATAGAAATACATGTTGTTCTAAAAGAAAGTAAGGGGTGATAAGGGAGGATATAAGAGAGGGCAAACTGGAGGAAGAGGTAATCAGCATGCTTGCCATCTTGGGTTGAGGGTAGGGGAGAGATGGGGAGAAATTTTGTAAGTCAAAATCTTGTGGAAATGAATGTGAAAGCTAAAAATACATAAATATATAAATAAAATTACACTTTGAGATTTTTGAAATTTTGCTCTTCCAGATGACTTCCATTATTATGATTTTTCTAGTTCAATGTCTTTGATAGATTCTTTAGTATATTTGAATAGTAAAAGACACATATGTGTGTGTATGTACACACACATATGTATATAGATAGATAGATAGATAGATAGGTAGGTAGGTAGATAGATAGATAGATAGAGTCAAAAATCAATAAAGACAGAGGAATCTTTCATTTTCCTCCTCTCAATGAATTATGCTAGGGCAAATATGAGGTCTTTTTATGAATGTTGTTTGAGATAGCCTGAGTTTTCCATACCAATATCCTCATTATGGATGTCCTGAATGTGTGTACATAGATTTTTTCATTAAAAAATAGATTAATAGACTGCACTATCTATTAGTAGATAAGTTAAAGAGAATTATTTGGATAGAAAATATAGACATAGAGGTCAGGTGATGATGTGATCCAAGTAGCCATTTTCAAAATTTATTTTTCCACACTTTTTTGTCACTTCCCCTCTAGATACCTCGAATTTAATACCTCAGTATACTCACAACATTGTCATAGCAGCTTTACTTTCTTTTATGCACATTTTATGTAATTTAACTTTTTGTTCTATTTTTTTTTTTGCATTTGTCATCATTTCTACCTCTCCTATAGGAACAAATGAGTCTGTGATGCTAGACTCCAAATGTACTGCTACTTTAAAAAAATGTATCAGGCAAGATGTTGGAGTAGAAACAGCGCATCCAAGCCACTCTTCCCCCAGACTACCTCCAAACTATGTAAAAGGGGACTATGAACAACTTCTGGAGCCCCAACACCCACAGAACAACACAGAGAAGCTAACCTCCCGCTGAGGACAGCCCGGCAGCCCTGGAGGAAGGGCCAGCGCAGCACTTCACGCGAAGTGCGCGGGGAGCCGAGCACAGGTCCGCCTGAGACGTGGTTTTAGCCCCAGGGCAGCAGGGCCAGCAGCTGGCTGGAGGGACCCCAGAACACCAGCAGCTATGGTGATTCCAGAATTATCAACATAGACATGCCTAGGACAAAGTGAGAGGTTAGTGCCCGATGGATTTTGGGACCAGTATTTGGGGAACGCATCGCCTTCCTCCCCTTGGGGCTAGAAGCCACTGAGGAGACATGCCATTTTGTAGTTTTCAGAGGCAGCTCCAGCTCCTGGCCTGCGAACTGCAGGGAGATCCAGCAATCAGTCTTGGGGGGTAATAGATTTTGCTTTAATCTCCCTGGATCTGGATTGTGATAGGTGGGTTTCCAGCTTGCCAGAAACAGAAGTTGCCCCTACACACACACATTTGTGATGAAAGTTCCCTTCTGCACCAGGCCATACTGTGGCAACAGGCCCAAAAATCAAGTAATTAAGTGGCAACATGCCAAGGCAAAGGAAATAAATTAAACAGAAAAATGAAACAGACTCCTATTTTGGGGGCAAAAAGGATCAAAGCATAGAGTGAGAGGAGGGCTGTGAGGTCAGAAGTCCTGCTCCAAAAGCCCCAGGGGAAAACATGAGCGGGTTGCAAGCCACAGAGGACCTTAAGAAGGACTTTAAAAATCAAATAAGAGAAGTGGAGGAAAAATTGGGAAGAGAAATGAGAAGGATGCAGGAAAAGTATGAAATGAGGATCAACAACCTGAGGAAAATAACACCTTAAAAAATAGACTAACTCAAATGGCAAAGGAGGCCCAAAAGAGCAATGAGGAGAAGAATGCCTTAAAAAGTCGAATTTGCCAGATGGAAAAAGAATCTCAAAAGTTCCCTGAGAACATTCATTCCTTCAGAGTTAGACTGGAGCAAATGGAAGCTAAAGACTATGAGAAATCAAGATACTGTTAAGCAGATCCTAACAAATGAAAGATTAGAAGGCAATGTGAAATATCTCATGGGAAAACCACTGATCTGGAAAATAGATCCAGGAAAGACAATTTAAAAATTATTGGACTACCCAGAAGCCATGATCAAAGAAAGAACCTAGAAATCACCCTTCAAGAAATTCTCAAGGAAAATTGCCCTGATGTTTTAGATCCAGAGGGCAAAATAGAGGTTGAAAGAATCCACAGATCACCTCCTGAAAAAGATCCCAAAAAGAAAACTCCCAGGAATATTATAGCCAGGTTCCAGAATCCCCAGATCAAGGAGAAAATACTCCAAGCAGCCAGGAAGAAACAATTTCAAAATTGTGGAAACACAATCAGAATAGCCCAGAACCTGGCAGCTTCTACACTGAGGGATGGAAGGGCATGGAATATGATGTTCCAGAGGGCAAAAGAGCTGGGACTGAAGCCAAGGGTCACCTACCCAGCAAAACTGAGTATTTTGTTTCAGGGGAAAATATGGTCATTCAGTGGAATAGAGGACTTTCAAGCATTCTTGAGGAAAAACAATAACTGTGTCTGATGAAATATTTCTCAGTATGAATATAATGTAAGAAGGGCGTATGGTCATATGAATACATATGTGAATGTGTGTATACATGCTTACAGTTATACATGGATAGAGGGCACAGGTTCAATTTGTTGGGAAGGGTTGATACATAAGGGGTGAAATTATGAGGAGACAGATGAAAGTGGCAAGAGGAGATGGGGAAAGACAGGGTAGGGTAAACTATCTCATGTAGAAGAAGCAAGTGGAAGTGGTTGCAAGGGAGGGGAAGAATAGGAAGGCAAAAAGGCAAAACCACATTCTCATTGAATTTGGTTCAGGGGGAGAATGACATACATACTAAACGGGATATCTCAACCTGCAGCAGAATAGGGGAAGGGGGATGAGAGGAGGGATGATGGATGGGAGGGCATCCTTGGGGGGAGGGGAGGTTGGAAGTACCCACTATAGAAGAGGGACAGGATCAAGTAGGGAATGGACCAAGTGGGTGTTGGGATGAGTGGGAGGGAATTATAAGCAACCTTGTACAATATTTCTACTATGGTAATGTTTTGCATAGCTAGACATGTACGACATATACTGAATTACTTATCTTCCCAGAGGGAATGGGTGACAAGAGAGGAAGGAAATGGATCTGAAATTCAAGGTCTTATGATTAAATGTTTCAAATATATACTATTATTAATACTCTTTTGCTTGTAATTGTGAGATAAGATGTTCAGGCATTGGGACACAAAGATTCACCTTGCTCTAATCGAAAAGTCGAAGGGGGTATGGGAGAAGATATGGGAGAGAGCAGATTGGAGGAAGTGATATCTTGTGGGACTGCTATTCTGGGAGGGTGGGTAGGGGAAAAAGAGGGGGGGAATAATTGTAACTCAAAATATGGCAGAAATGAATGATGTAAAACAGAAGTTAATAAAGCATTTGTTTAAAAAATGTATCAGATATGAATCCATCATTGCTTTTGAAGCAAAAAGAGTGTCATATTAGGAGTGGAAATAGGAAAACACTAGTTTAAATTTGGACTCCAAAGCTTACTAACTGTGTTATGCTAGGCAAGTCTCTTTGCTTTAGGTTCCTCATCTGTAAAATGAGGAAAATAATGGCATATACTTTCCAGGGATGTTGTAGGGATAAAATGAGCTAATATTAGGCAAGAGACTTGAAAACCTTAAAATGTTCTATCAAATGCTGCTGCTGCTGCTAATGAAAATAGTGTTATTTGATATACTGAATCTTTAGAAGGCATAGAACCTAGGGATTAAAATTTTTTCCCCTTGGATAATTTTAAGCCATTCTCATCATTTTAAGATTACTAGGTAAATTTGGCAATTTTGTGACAGATTGGCCAGAGCATGAGCATCTGATATTCTCAGAATTCTAGAGTTGGAAAGTCCCTTAAAAGGCATCTAATTCATTGTCTACCTAAAAAATCCCATTTAAATTATTTACTTGTTGGTAATGCATCCTATTAGATAAGACCTTAAATAATTCCAACAACTTTTCTTCCATACTAATCTTTTATGATTTTTATATAGCTTTGGAAACTTTTGTACACTGCCTCCATACTTGGCTTATTCTTCTCCTGTTTATCTAGCCATAATTTTCTATAATATTTGCTGCTTCTTCCTCTTCTTCGGAACCATTTAATATATATTTCCCTCGTTGTCCAGTAACTCACATATTTGGAAGACCTGGAGATGAAAAAGGACAAGTTTGTAATTCTGGAAGACTTCAAAGCCAGAGTAGGTACAGACATGGCAGGGAGACCTTGGGAGGAATAGAGTCATAAAGTGTAACAGCAACAATTAAATACTGTTGAAGACTTATGCATCTCATCAACTTGCCATCACCAATACTGTCTTCCATTTATATAAATGCAACAAAACTATGTGTGTGTTCCTTCACAGCAAACATGGACATTTCATAGACTATGTCATTGTAAGAAGAGAAAATTCAGGATGTGAGAGTGATGGAGGTGATGTGTGGTGCAGGATGCTGGACTGAACATTAACTTATCATCTTTAAACTAACATTTGCATTCAAGAACAGCTATGGCCCCAAGCAACATGACTACCAGAAGACTTAATGTCAACTGTTTAGAGCATTTCTCTCCATATGAACAGCTTATTAACTTGGAGGGAAAACTGAGTTGACATATAGTTGATAACAGTAGAGTAGTAAAGGGGAGGGCAGCTTTCAGAGATTTGGTACATGGCATCACATTTATTCAATTGAGCCAGAACTCAGTAGGAAAGTAGATGAAATTCAGTTCTTCCTGATAATAACAATCCTTAGTGCTTTAATCAAACCTTGAAGGTTATTTATAGCAAAAAGATGTTTGGTGTACCTCAACTATTCAGTGCTGATGGATCCGCACTGATTAATGATAAGGACATAATTCTGGAGAAATGGATTGGTGCTTCCATAGTATTCTCAACAAATCATCATCAGCCAATGCTTAAGGCATTGACTATACACCTTAGGTTGAAGTCAGTCCCTCTCTAGCCAAATTTCCAACTGGAGAAGAGGTTTTGAATGCCATTGCTCTCATCTTGTGTGGCAAAGCAAAGCACCTGGTGCTGATTTTATTCCAGCTGATATTTACAAGGCAGGGTGTCCATTGCTCATATAAAAGCTGATTGAAAAATTCCAGTTCTGTGGCAAGAGGAAGTTATTCCTCTAGGAGTTCAAGGATACCTCCATTGCCCATCTATATGAAGGGAAAGAAAATAAGTTGTCCTGTGATGATCTCAGGGTGGGTCTTTCTTTTATTGCCAGCAAGATTCGTTCTTAATAGGATGATCCTTCACCTGGAGAATGGTCTTCTACCTGAGAGTCAGTGTAGCTTCAGAAAAGACTGAAAAACAGTCAATGTGGTTTTTGCTACCCAGCAACTCAAGGAGAAATGCCAAGAGCAGAATAGAGGTTCATTAGTCTAAGGCATTTGATAACATCAGTTGCAAGAGCTTGTAGAAGATTGTGGCAAAATTTAGTTGTCCATACAAGTTGATCTGTATTGTATGCTCATTTCATGATGGCATGCTTGCACAGGTTCTAAATGATGGACAATGCTCTTATGCTTTCCCAGTCATCATTGGTGTGAAGTAGGGCTATATGCTTGCTCTCATGCTTTTTACCATGATGTTTTCAGTGATGTTTTTGGATATATTCAACAAAGACAAAAACAGCTACTACAATGACAATAAATTATTTAACTTGGAAAGGTTACAAGCCAAGACTAAAGTGAAGAGAGAATTGGTATATGACTGTTTGCAGATGATTGTGCTCTCAATGCAGCCTCTGAGTATGAGATACAACAGAGTATGAATTGATTCTCTGACCTTGTGCCAATTTTGGTCTGACAGCACCAAGAAAACAGAATTTCTCCAGCAGCTGGCACTGCGTAATTTATATGTGGAACCATCAGTTACAAAATTTGGAGAAATGTTGAATGCTATGGATAAGTTCACTTACCTTGGCAGTATACTTTCTAGGAATATACACATAGATGATGAGGTTGATGCATGTATTACCAGAGCAAGTATTTTGGAGGCTCCAAAGGAAAGTGTGGGAGAGAAGATGTAATAGTCTTTCTACCAAACTGAAAGTCTCTATTGTACTGGCCTCATTGTCATATGCCTGTGAAAACTGGACAATGTATCAGTACCATGTCAGGAAAACACAACTCTGATGGACTGGCCATGTTGTTTGAGTGCCAAACATATATTTGCCTAAAATTCTATTTTACAGAGAACTTACAGAAGGCAAGTGCTTACATGGAGGCCAAAAGAAGCAATACAAGGAAAGTCTCAAACTCTCTCTGGAGAACTGTGGAATTGATTATGAGACATGGGAGACATTGGCACAGAGTCACCTATTATAGCATGCCTATGGAATTAAAAAGGGTACTCTGCTCTATAAGCATAGTTGAATTATAGTAGTCCAAAATAAATGTGAGATCCACAAATTTAGAGACATCTCCACTTCAAATGTTCATGTTTGCTATTTGTATCCCACCTGTGGCAAAACCTTCTTCTAAGGTTTTTGGTCTGATTGGATATAGTCACCTTGATTTTAAAATAGTGTCATTTTGGGGGCAGCTTGGTGGTGCACTGAATGGAGCACTGGCCCTGGTGTCAGAAGGACCTGTGTTCAAATCTGGCCTCAGATAATTAACACACACACACACACATACACACACACACACACACACACACACACACACACACACACACACACACAAACAAATATCCATGTGACCTAAAGAAACAAACATTGTCATTTTGGTCCTCTTTGAGTATGATAGACAATAGCTAGTATATTATTTTTTTTGAAGGGGGAAGGTAGGGCAATTGGTGTTAAGTGACTTGCCCAAGGTCACATGGCTTGTAAGTGTTAAATGTCTGAAGGCAGATTTGAAATCAGGCTCTCCTGATGTCAAGGCTGGTGCTTTATACAATGTGCCACCTAGTCTCCCCTCTAGTATATTTTAAGAAATATTTATTGATCAATAGATTATTCAACAGTCTTATCATTGGTCCTATCCTCTTTTCTTGCTGTACACTTTCCCTTGTTTGGATATCAAATTCTAGAAGTTTGACTGTAAATAATCTCCATGTTTCTTCATCTCCTTAAAATAGTAACATGAATCAGATAGATATATAATGTGTATATTAACTGCTAAGTGTTATGAATGCAAATACAAGCAAACAGAAAGGCAGTTCCTGCTCTCCATGACCTGACAAAAAGTAGAGAGAGATGGATGACACTTAGAATCATAGATGACACTTATGCCCCTGGAAACGTGAAAAAGTGATATGGGGAATCATGGGCTTGTTCATTTTAAAGAGAATAACATCCCTACTTTGCTATTTCCTTAATGAAATTCTGGAGAGTAATTCATCAGCTTGAAGTAGAGGCCATAGGAATGGAGACATCGGGGGTTAAGAACAAGGCTGATGGGACAGAGTTACAGAAGGAAGCAGCATCATCATGGGCTGATCTGTGTTAGAAAAGTCTGTTTATTAAAATGCAATAATTGCAGAGGATTCTGGGAAGATGGCCAAGTAGGTGATAAAATTCCAAGATTTCAAGATTTTCTCCCACAAAAGAGATAAAGTAGTCAGGTTGAACAAAGTACAGGTAAAAATAAATAAGAATAGGGGCACAAGGGTCCTCCTGGGACACTGAGATAAGAAGAAAAATCCCAAGATGAGTTTTGGTAAGGATTTATGTAGTGTAACATCTTAATCATAGTCTACCATCAAATATCTTAGAGTATCCTCAATATTTATATATACAGTGTATTAGCAGCATGTAATAATTACATCCCAAGTTCTCAGGCAGGGGCAGTCTGTTGCAAGGACCTTCTTAGCTGCCAGTTATAATAGACAATTTTAAGTCAGAAAACTGAATAGCAACATTGAATACTGTAGAGATGCACTTTACCCAGTGAAATACTTGAGTCATTGCAGTATTTGATTATCCATTTGGTTTTTACAGAGGATTCTTAATTGTAATCGATGGCTATTGCCATAATAGAATATTGCCTGCATTTCTACCTCTTGTAATGGGCTTTATGTGCTATATTTTAATATCCTTGAACCTGGGAAAGTGGACAAGTATTTTTAAAAGAAATATGGTTTACTTGCAGAAAACTGATCTGTTGTGAAAGGTCATTAATGCCCTTGAAGAAGTTGTTTTTGTGGGTGTGAAATAAAAAAAAAAATAAAGGTAAGAATTTGAATGGATCCCTCTTATTATACTATTGAAATTAAGCATACTTAATTTATCAAGCCATGCTCATTCTCTGATTTTATATCCTTGTTTATATCAGTAAACAATGTGATACTTGAGGGTGGGAGAATTTATAGAACATAAAAAAGGCTTTAAAAATCAAATGAGAGACTAAGGGAAAAATTTAAAAAAAAAACAATCCAAGAAAAACAAGAAGATTATGAAAAGAAAGTCAACTAGTTAGAAAAGGAAATCCAGAATCTTAAGGAAGCAAATGACATCTTGAAAACACAATAATCAAAATAAAATAATTACAAGAAAGGAAAGTTTACAAAGATTCTCACAAAAAAAATTATTAGAAAAGGAAAGAAAGGCATAAAAAAATTCCACAGCACCTCAAAAATATTATCAGTTAAAATTAATTAAAGAAAGCTTTCAAAAAGAAGAATATTCAGGGGGGCAGAGTCAATATGGCAGAGTAGAAACAGCACTTCCACAGAGCTCCAGCCCACACCACTTCGAAATTATGTAAAAGGGGGACTATGAACAATCTCTGGAGCTCCAGAACCCACAAAGTGACACAGAGAAGCTAACCTCCCACTGAAGTCCTGCAGCCCAGCAAAAATGGCCAGGTCAGTGCTCTGGGAGCCAAGCCCAGGCCCCCATGAGTACCGGTTTTAGCCCCAGGGCGGCCAGACCAGCAGCCAGCTGGAGAGACCCCAGAACACCAGCAACTGTGGCTTTTCCAGAATTATCAACACATAGATGCCTAGGACAAAATGAGAGGTTAGTGCCCTATGGACTTTGGGACTGGTTGGGAGAATGCCTTACCTTCTTCCCCTGGGAGCGAGAAGTCACTGAGGAGACTGCACAGCTTGCACCACATCTCCTCCTTGCAGCTTCAGCTCTTGGCCCGTGAACTGTAGGGGGATACAGTGATCAGTCTGGGGGGTAAGCGCTCTTGCTTTGCCCTTCTTGGATCTGGATTGTGGTCTAGGGTGGGGGTCTTGGGGTATGTGACCAGCTTGGCAGAGTGTGTGGAGGCTTCACAGAAGCCACACAACTATTATTTCCAGAAGTTGAGAAAACCCCAAAGTATGGGACGGAAGTTGCTATTCTTGGTGAAGAAAGAACTAAAGACATTGTTAGATACCTAATTCTGAAGACCCAATTTTGCTATGTTTTTACAACATATCTATATTTTCTGAATGTAACTTTTTAACTTATAAAGATAAGCATGTAAGAAAAATTTCTAAAACCACAAGATATTTAAACTCCAACCTGCTTCTATAAATAGCATTTTTTCAGCAAAAAAAGATCTCTTTTTATATTTCACTGAGTAAAGAAAATATCTGTGGGTCAAACCCAGTACTGACAAATACACTTTGTTTTAATAAACTTCTGCATTCACCCAAAAAACAAAACAAAACAAAACAAAAAAAACAAGAATCACCTACCCAGCAAAACTGAGTGTCATGTTTCAGGGGAAAATATGGTCATTCAGTGGAATAGAGGACTTTCGAGCACTCTTGAGGTAAATCCAGAGTTGCATAGAAAATTTGACATTCAGATACAAGAAGCAAGAGATGCTTGAGAAGGTAAACAGGGAAAAGAAATCACTATGAACTTATCAAAGTTGAACTATTTACATTCCTACAGGGAAAAACAATAACTGTAACTGATGAAACTTTTCTCATTATGAAAATAGTTGAAAAAGGGTATGGGCATATGAATACATATGTGAATGTGTGTATATATGTTTTCAGGTATACATAGATAGAGGGCACAGGTTGAATTTAATAGGAAGGGATGATACTTAAAAAGTGAGGTTAAGACTTGAGAGAGTAATGTAATGAGAGGGAATGGGAAGATACAATGGGTTGAATTGTCTCCTCTAGAGGAGGCAGGGGAAGATGGTTCCAGAGGAGGGGAGGAACAGGAAGGCAAAAAGGCAAAACCTTATTCTCATTGAATTTGGACCAGGGAGAGAATGACATGCATGCTAAATAGGGTGGCCCACCCTACAGGAGCATGGGGGGAGGGGAATGAGGGAAGGTGGTGGAGAGGAGGGCAGGCTTGGGGGAGGGAAGTTGGAAGCACCCACTTTTGAAAAGGGACAGGATCAAGGTGGGGAGTAGACCAGGTGGAAGGTGGAATGGGAGGGAGGGAAATATAGTCAATATATTGCTAAGTCAAATCTCCAGAAAGAGATGCTTCCCAGTACAGTAACTCTGGATGTTAGCCCAGAAATCTACTCTACTAGCTTGAAAGATTCTCTTATTCCTTGAGCTCCTAGGTTTACCTGCCTACGTGTTTCAGTTTTTTGTTTGGTGCTTTTGATGGTGTATAGTATGACAGCACCATTCATAAAAAGTACTTTTATTCTCTATGATATGATGGCTGTGGTAATCAAGCTGATAAAATGGCCAACAATCTTGAAATTTGCCAGGCAAAGAAGGCACTTTATTTTCTTATGCCACTTGATCTCAGTGTTATCTCTACCAGAAATTTTGTATATGTGGCAGCTAGGATGGTGGTGTTGGTTTCATACATGTTACCTCCTCTGTCTCCTTTCCCACTTCAACTGTGCTCAAACTCCTGCCCATTAGTGGCAGTTGGTTGACAGGTGAAACTAGAATAGAATTTATTATATTTCAATTTATTTCAAAAAACTAGTATTGCTATCTTGTAGAAATTATTAAAATTAATACTGCTGGGAGACAAAATAAAACCCTAAAGCTTACCAAAGCTCAGAATAAAAAAAAAGAATTTGAAAGCAGGAGTCCTAACTCCAGAAGCAGTCTCCCAAGAAAAAGTCCCTTGTTGAAAGACTAACTGGAGATTTCTAGGGAGTTTTTCTGGAAGGCTCTTAGCTGGGGATACAAATCCTGACTCTACCTAGCATGGCTTGCCAAAAACTATGGTGAATGGAAGATAAAATGACTGAGGAAACAAAGGTTTGATTTTCTAAGTATATTGATTTATTAAACAATGCGTGTCAATTGCCTAACAAATTGGAACCAGACAATCTCAGTTTGAGCCTGGACCCCAAATGCAGGGGGAAACAGACTTTTATATATTAAAAACAATTAGTCAAAAAAGACAAATTAATTAAAACTACATTAGGTGATTTGATTTCTAATTGAATGAAAGATTAGGGACTTTTCAGATTGGGAGGGGAAAAACAGGTAAAATTCCCTGGATTCCCTGGAAAAAGAGTTGTCTCACATCTCTCAAATGTCTATAAACAATCATAGAAACATGGAAATGATAAATGATCAGTACAGGGTCAGTTATCAGATACAATATATGGACTATTTGAAAGATGCAGTTGTAGGAAAACTCCTTACATTAATCTTTGAATCTGTTTGTTTCTTCTGGTCAGCCTAACCTAGGTCTTTAGTTAAGAGTCTCTAAGGAGAAGGGATAGATGGCTCAGTTTCCCAGTCATGCAGGGCTAGATTCAAGTATTGCAATAAGGTTTTCTTTCGGTTCTCACAATTGAATACATTTTTCTTCACAGGACAGAAATTGGACTAGACTCAAAACTGCATAGAACTGAACTGGCTTCAAAATTGAATCATGAGACTTAGTCAGCAGTTTGGTTCACTTAATTCTCGCGTTTACCACTTGATATCCTAATCCCCTCAATTTCCTCCTTTTAATTTAAGTGATCCTTTAATTTATCCCTTATCTACAAGAACAAATCTAAAAGAAAAATTTGTCAATAGTTAACATTGGAAACTATCCTAATAAAAAAAATGGATTCTAAACCTAATAGATCCTAGTCCTGTATTTTGCTGTTTTGTGGTGAGAACCCGGATGTCATTTTGACACATCATAAATTTAGACCAACAACTTAGAAAGTATACAAAATAATAGCTAAATTTAAAAATATATATACTCTCTAGAGTTAGAGGAAAATGAAAGAATATATTTCTCACAAAAACAAATAGGAGAAGAATGCATAATTTATTATGGGGCAGAGAAAAAAATTAAATAATATATAAAGAAAAATAATTTTATTAAATATTTAAATGTATAATGTGAATCAAGCTGAAATAATAAGAAAATGTGTAGATTGGGGGAAAATAAAGATTTTTATAAACTTCTAATTTTCAAAGATATATAGGAAAATGACACATGTATATAAGCACAGATGTGAACATATCACTCTCCCTCCTCATTCAGTAAATTCAAGCAGTTCCTTGTTATCTCCAGGAAATATACATATACATACATAAATACGTGCATGCATATATATGTGCATATATATGTATAGGTGTGTATACATATATAGAGATATATATGCATGTATGTTTTCCTGTTTGGATTTGTAATGACTATGAATATTCATTAAAAGTTTTTTTTTCCAAAAGGAGCAATCATTAATTAGAAATAAAATACGTTTTAAAAATGGCAAAGACTACAAAAAGAATAAAAGAAATTCAATGGTGATTGAGTTATGGTACCTACACTCAATGCTTAAGAGATATGAATTTTTCCCTTTGTGTTTGAAAATTACTTAGAATTATAAAAAAGTCATAAAATTATTTCTTTGTTGACCCAGTGATATCCTAAATTCAGTTTTATACTACAAAGAAATCAGTGATAGAAAGAAATGGCTTGTAGCCACATAAATATGAATAACATTATTTGTAATTGTAATAATACTGTGGGAAAATTATAAAGAATTATTATTGAATAGCTGATCAAATTATTTTAAATAAACATAATGGATCATTGCTGCCAAATATACTCTGATTCCATTATATTTTGTTGTTTTTATTCAAATTTAACATATATTTCCTAATAATATTTAGTATTTTAAAAATTAAAACAATTGGGGCGGCTAGGTGGCGCAGTGAGTAAGAGCACCGGCCTTGGAGTTGGGATGACCCAGGATCGAAACCAGCCTCAGAAAATGAGCACCCACACATAAATAATGACTAACCATGTAACCTTGAGCAAGTTACTTAACCCCAATTGCCATAAAAAAATTTTTTTAAACAATTCATGGTATTTTTTGGGTTTGTGTTTGTTTTTTCATTTTGTTTTTGCTTTTGTTTTTTGCTCCATGCATTCCCTCTATCAACAGAATTACAATCCCTCTTTACTTTATTTTGCATTCCTTATCTGCTGGTAAGTGATAAAATTCCTGATTCTGTATAAAATCTAGTGTCTGAATACAGTTGGATTGGTTCTCAGACAAAACACATTAGAAGGCATAGAGTACATCATCGGCAGGATTGTACCTTAAATTTTTCTTCCTTGTATTTTCCATAGCCTAACCTCTACTGAATTAATCTTTGACTTTCACAGCACTATGTATTGATCATTGCAGCTTAAAATCACATTGAATATTTTTAATATAATACCACATTGTAAACTCATTTTTACCATAGCTAACTAAAATATCTGATTCTTTCTCTCAGGTTCTTCTTTCAATTGTCATCTTCCTCCTAAGCTTGTGTATTTAAGTTTTATACATATTTATAATGTCTTATATTATCTCTATTATGCTTCATTTTATATGAACATAGATTCTAAAGGTTAGGGTCTCTTCCTGAGTGGTCAACTAATCCAGCTATTTGTCCAAGGTATTCATTTTCTCTATAGTATCCTAAGCAATAGTTTAAATTTAATTTATTCAATTATTCTATACTTTTGTGGTTTGTCAGACTTATTTGGACACCACATTGATCTACCTGCTAGCACATTTCCAGGAGGAAATGAAGTTAGTCTGGCATGATTAATCTATGAGATTGTAAACTCCTTGAAGTCAGAGACTGTGCTAGTTCATCTTTGTATTTCTTGTTATGATTAGCACAATACATTGCATGTATTTGCTTGGATGACAAAGGAAGAAATATTCCTTCTTAGTAAGTTTTTGTTGGTTCCTATTTATTATCCATTTAATTTGTAATTTCGTACACAGAAAAAATATCCATTTAGTAATCTATACATAAATCTTGCTGGTAGAGTACATCTAGTTAATTGATCTATAATTTGTGGGATCTATATTCTCCTTTTTTGGAAAATCAGTTAAAAATCTGCTTTCACTTCCAAGACATATCTCCCATTCTCTCATCTATCAAAAACCAGTGAAAGTTATTCAGCAATAAAATCTGCATTTTTAGTATTCAAAAAAGGTTATATGACATCCTATTTAGACCAACTTTCAATTCCTTATTAACCATACTTATTTTATATTTTTTTCAATTGATGAAATTTCTATATCCATGTCTAAATATAAAGCCATATTCCTAAGCCATATTTGATGTTCATAAACAGATCTGCATACTCAAATACCAGAAGACTGAGGATAATTAATATTTATACTCTGACTTAAACTTTAAATCACAACATTAAGTATAATTTATATGGTGTTTTAAAGTTTATAAAGCAGCTTAAACTATAAGATGTTCCAAAAATTGTAGTGTGTTTGGGCTATTAAAGCTTAAAACTGCACTTAGATTTTTGGGACTCTATTATTTATCACTGTTTTCACAAAAACATGGGAAGTAGATTCTATTTTATCCCCATTTTGCAATTGAGAAAACTAAAGCTGAGAGAGGTTTAGAAACTTGTCCGGGGGGCAGGTAGGTGGAGCAGTGAGTGGAGCACATTGGTCCTGGAGTCAGAAGGACCTGAGTTCAAAATCCTGGTTCAGACACTTAACACAAAGGCTAGCCATGTGACCTAGGAAAAGTCACTTAACCCCAATTGCCCTCCAAAAAAAAAGGAAAAAAAAAGAAAGAAAAAAGAAACTTGTCCAGGGTCACAGAGTTTATAGATGTCTGAGGTCAGACCTGAGGTCTTAGTGTTCTATCTCCTCAATGGAGTTGATGATATATCTTAGCAGAGTATCTATTTGCTCTCAATGTGCAACACTACTTTAATGCATTTTTTAAAATATTTACATCTTTACAAACATGTTTCTGTCCAAGAAAACATAGTTTCTGTCATTAACCCTCATTTAGATTATTCTGCTATGTTCCTTGGTGCTGTCCCTCCTTCCAGTCTTTCTCTTCTCCAATTCATCCCTTATAGTAATTTTCCTATAAAAGGTCATTGGAGGCAGTGGTTCCACATTGCCTATAGGATAACATAAGTAACCAACTCATTTTCCCACATTTGTGACAGACCTAGGTATGCAACTGTTGATGCAACTCCACATGCCATCTCTAGCCCCACATATAGTAATATATGGTTCTTCCATTGCATCAAATGAAATTTCTGTTTATCTGTGACTGTTGAGATCTTTTACTCCCTTCAAATGACCTTATTTCTTGCAGAACTTTACCTAGGCTTCTCTTTTGTGCATATAATATTTTTACTTATTTTTATATGCATCATATATTCCCACTCATAGGCGTGCATTGTAGAAGGTGTATGAAATATGACTAATGTCTTGATGGTTTTTTTTCATATTATATGCCTCATTTTTCAAGTCTGTATTTTAAGGTACAGTTAATTAAAATGAGTTTAGCTCAGTTTTAGTTTCCTTTGCTTGATAATAACCAATAATTTCCTTTATAATTTTACATCCAGTAATTATTTAGCTTTAAAAATCATAATGTTAACACTTGTATAATGTTTTTATTTTTTCAAAGCTAATTATAATAATAGCTAAATTTTATAAAATAAATATAGTGCTTACTATTTACCAGACACCATATAAGCATTAAGACCCTTACAATTATTATCTAATTTGATAGTCATAACACCTTAGCAGTTAAATGCTATTGTTATCCCCCATTAACAAATATATCATTTATTCCTCACAACAATCTTGAGAGTTGAATGCTTTTATGTCCTCCAATTTATAAATGAGGGTGGTAACACAGTATTAAGTTAAAGGTTGTTCCCATCATCACACAGTGAGCATATATTTGACATAGGATTTGTACTCAGATCTTCTAACTGCAATTTCAATACCCTCTCCATTATACCACCTAAAAAAGAAAATTCCCTGAGTGCACACCATAATAAAATATACGGTACACAGCAGTATTTCTTCCCATTAGACTATATACATCAAAAGGGTAGAGAATCAGTTAATTTTCATCCACATCATCATTGTCTATGTCTCCTCCATGGTGAGTATGTAATAAATGTTCAGTGAATCAATTTAAAATTCACGATATAAATCTCATTTATTTTGGCCCCAAATGTACAAAGAGCATAGTAAAAAACTCAACGTTTCCACAGGAACAGCAGCATGACTACAACACATCAATTTAACAGCATTTGCTAACATTGAAAATATATTAAGCAGAAGGACAAAAGTGCTTTATAAAAACTGTTTTCAATTTTGATTAGAAAATTTTATTTAGCCTAGCCCCAGTCATTATAGGGTGCAACCCATTTGATTAATGAGCGTATTTTGTTTTCACAGTCTGGTGAGCTACAAACAGTGAAGAAAGTTATTTGAGGGTTTTTGTTTGTTTCTTTTTTTAAGCAAATAAAATGAGTGAAAATCATTGTTGCATAGGGAAAAGAGAATTAGGCTTTTTTTGAGGACAAGCTGAGTTCAAGCCTTGCTTCTGATACATATTGTTTTTGTGACTATTGACAAGTCTCTCAGTGACCTGGTCAGCACTCTTATACTATAAACTATAGATGATTGGTTGATTTGCATTTCTTTCATTACTGGAATCAGAAGACTAAATCTTAAAAATGAAAAAAAATGTAAAAATTAATATGATACATAATCCCATGTCCTTAAATGTCAATGTGGTGCAGTTTAAAGACTATTTTAAGGTCATAGTTCTTGGGTTCAAATCTCAACTCATCTATTTCCTAGCTGTGTGGTCTTAGGCAAGTTATTTATGTTTGGTATCAATTTCCTTATTTGCAACAAAAGAGAGTTAGACTAGACCTCTAAAATCTAATTCTTCTAATTCTACATCTATAATCCTATGTGGGGGGGTAGGGGAATGACACATTTGGAAAATTCAAATGTAATGATCCACAAACCTTAAAGCTGTATCTCAGCGTGTTAAGAAAGGGTAAAGATTGTTTAGCTTGTAAACTACAAAAAATGAGCAATGATCAATTTAGAATTTCTCCTGGCCATAGGGAGAGGAACTAGATGTGTGTTTTCCCTGGCATAGGGAACTCTTACCAATGAATGTCTCCAACGTCTCTGAAACTTATTATATTTTGGAGTGGCCTAGAGCACTGTGAGGTTAAGTAACTGGCCCAGGGGTCACAGAGTCAGCATGTTTCTGGAGCAGAAACTTCCTAGCTTTGAGTCTAGGTCTTCTACAATGCTGCTTTGCTTCTCCCTTCTATAATGGTTGATAGATACATACAGATAGAAATACACAGACAAGTAGGTAAGTAGATGAGTTAGGGCTATAGAGATTATTTATTTCTCTATGTCACAGAGTGTTGCCTGATATCTACTTAATGATAAGGTAGAGTAAGAATTCTTCATTGAATAAACCAGTCCATCACAAAATCAGAGGCTCAATATCATTGTGATGCAACTAAAAATTTAATATTTTCTCTTCATACTAACATTTCCTAAATAGCAATGGACAACCACAACTCATAGGAAATTGTCACTTATCCATCAGGTGTAAGTAATGAGAAAAGAAAATTCATCTTTCAAGGTTATATAGAAGGTAAACGGCACTATTTAATTATCTCCCAGTTGAGCAGGGAAGTTCAGAAAGAGCAAGCAGTGGGACTAATGGAGCAGCAAAAATGCAAACTACCATTCAGCACTAAAGTAATTGGGCATAACAGTGGAAAAGATGACGATAAATGATTACTTCATTAATTTTAAAATTAAAGGGCAAGATAAGGCTGTCACTATCAAAAGCACCATTATAATAAAAACTAGCTAATCAGCACATTCTTAAGTGTAAAGTTGTCACAAGATGCTTTTAAATTTAAAAATTGTACTCAGGAAGGTAAATCTGGTCAATTGGTCCACATACGCAAATATTTTATTGAAGAAAAAATGTTTACTGTCTCTTTAATTTCATCTTCTAGAGAGGCCTATCACAAAAAGTTAGTAGGCAGGATTTGTTCTGCATGAAGATTAATAAACTAGCTTGCACTTTTAAAAATTCAACATTAACTTCAGGTTTCCAAGCCAGTATTAGTGACTCTATAAAACAAAATCACTTATCATGTGGAACTCTACTAATTCTGAAATTGTTATTATAAACATTATTATCTAACCAAAAAAAGATTCAATAGCAACATTATAAAGTGATCCTTCAGGTATCCAAAGGTGAGATTTCTGGAAAATTTAAAAAACTTGAAGAGGGACAAATGCAGGTATAAAAAAAAAAATAAATTTCTTGTAATTATGGGAGAAGATAAGTAAAGCCTGCACAAGGGCCATGAGAAATAATTAACTGAAGACTGAATAAGACCTCTAAGATCCCATCCCATCCCATACTGAGAATCTGTGACTCTAAGGCTTTCTTAAGATGTGAAATTTACATGTGATCTACTTTCATTGTCCTGCTCACCTTCTATAAGGGAGATGGTGATGGAGTGCTTGGAGTGTCTATGTTTGTAACATCAGTTTGTAACATCATTTTGTGACATCAGTTTGTAACATCGGTTTGTAAAACCAGGCTCTAAAACCATACTCCCCCCAACCCAGCTTCAGAGCATTAACTCTGCCCCTTCCTCCTGCCAGCACTCCATCCAGGAACAATTCATGAGCTATTTATTTCTGCTTGGAACAATAACAAGCTACACCTATGAATCCTTCACTAAACCATCTATAAACATTTTAGCTTCGGCAAATGTTATCTCCCCCTAGTATATTGGCCAGCTGCACCTATGAATCCTTCAATCCACTATCTCCTTAGCCAATTATATACATACTGAGTCTCTGTTAGCCTTGGTTCCCAACATCCATCTTGTCAAACATGACACTGATAGGTGGCAGACTAGGCACTTCTCAGTCAGCCCTGACCACTAGCTGACTTAGTGATATTTCAGGCCTAAAACCACACCTCCAGGTAGCCGCCCTTTGGTCTATTTCACAGTGAATTAGGGACAATACGCCTGTGAAGTTTATATTAAAAGTGCCTGTCCCTTTAAACACTGACCACTCCTTAACTCCTCCCTAATCACATCCTTACTCACTTAGTTAGCATATTTGACATCTGATTTATTACTGTGACTCCTTAAAAACTATACCTATGACTTCTTTAAGTTTGCAGGTTCCCCTAAGAACCCCTGCCACTGTAAAGCATAACAATAAATTTTTACAATACTGACTCAAAAGATTGCTTGGGCCTAGTGAATTCCTTCCAGACTGCACAGCAGGGACTCTGGTCATTGACGGGAGCCCCTGTAACACCTATCTCCCCCTCATCATTGGTGGCTTAGTGTCTGGTAATGGTAATAAGTTACTGAACATTAAAAGTGAAAACCTAGGAGAAGCAATAGGTAAAGGAAAAGAAAGAAGATAAAGTACTAGTGCAGAAATGACAATGACAAATATAAAGGTCATAAACAGCAATAATTTTGATAGAAATGATAAAAAATGGGGATACCATGCATCAGAGTGAACAGTCTCCTCTTCAAGTCAAAATTTACATTATTTTTATGTACTGCCATATGAAACTATTAAGTCATGCTAATCTTGCAGTCCACTAAAGTGCTCACATCTTTTTTTTTATGATTCCAGGAAAAATAATGCTTCCTAGTCAAGCTTCACTACTCTTCTACTTATAAAGTTGATTTGTAAACCATGTATTAAAAGTGAATAAACAGAATGATTTGCTCTCAGTACACCTAGTAAGAATGAGAGTTGGGATGTGCCCTGTTTTGTCTCCTGAATCCAAGTGTAATGCTCTTTTCATTTAACCATTTCATGTAGTATGAGCACTTAGATAGCAAATAGCAGATTGTAATGGAAATGCAGATTTAAAGATCTTCCCTGCCCCTAGCTTAAGTGCACCTGGAGCCTGTGGTGGGAGGCTTGTTTTTTCAGGAAAGCCCAACCTTGATACTTTTGTGATTGTGCTGTGGGTCAAGGAGGTTGTTACAATCTTTGAGCTAGGAGAAGGCTATATAAACTCTGATGGGAGGCTTTGCTTTGGGGCTCACTTTGAGAAGTGTTGTGTGATTTGACGAGATGAGACTCTGGGCAGCCTTTGTTGAGAGCCCCCCGGCTTTGAAAACCCAGATGTTGATGCTTCCCTCTCTGGTAACTGTGATTTGGTATTGATAAAATGGTTGGACAGTTTGGAAGCCTGTCTGTTTGATCTGTAAGTTCTGTAACTTTGAAGTTCGGGGTGCTGACCTTTACCCCTGAACTAGGTAATACATGTTTGATTAAAGTAAGCTTGTTAACCGATTTTGAGTTGCTTTCCTTTTGAAAAGCAGATCTAAGAACCTGTGTTGGCAGTCACCCTGGGGATATTGGGGTGCTTGCTGCTACAAAATGGCGACGATGGATGGGATCTGCTGAGTAAAAGGAAAGTGTGGGGGCTGGGATAATTGTTTGTTTCCCAGTTGTGGTAGCTGTGATTCTGTGGAGCCATGGAGCAGGAGAGAGGAACGGCCTGCATGCTGACTTTGCTGAGCTGAGAGCAGGAATGGTGAACTGCCTGCATGGAGACCTGTGGAGAAGCCTGGAGCTGCTGCCTTTTGCTGGAGGAGAAGGAACCCAGGAGTTCGGAGTTCAGCCACAGGACAAGATAAGGACTGTGTGGCAAAGCAGGGGCACTGAATGTGTTTCCTTGTTGCATCCCACAGTTTGGGACCCAGGGGGGGATGGACTTGTGACTATGGTGGGTGGGGTGAAGTGCCATGGACCCCAAGGACCCCACTTTGGTTTTGTTGCCTAGTTCCCTCTCTGGATTTGGAAGCAGGGGCTGGAGCACTGTTATGGGAAGGACACCGCCCTCCTCCCAAGAGAACTTTATGTGATAATGCTTTGTATTTTGTGAATTGATGTGATAATGCTTTGTATTTTGTGTTTAAGGCCCAGTGGCCACTTTGGTAACTTTAGATGTACCTTGAAAATATGACTTAAGAGATGGTTAGTGCTAATTGAAATGTAAATTGTCTATGCTATGGGCAAACTTGGTAAGATTTTACTGAATAAGTGACTGATTGTACTTTGAGATATTGTTACAGATAAGAGACTAATTGAGCTAATCAAGACTTGGCCCCATGAGTGGAAGACTTGTACTTTGAAAACTGATGTAACTGATTGAGTTAACTTAAGAGTGACTATTTTTTGATTTTACTGATAAGTCACTGAGTTAACATTTGCCCCATGAGTGGAAGACTTGGACTATTGTATTTTGAGATTTATTGTGATTTTATTATGTACCTGGAAAATGTGACCTAAGATGTTTTAGTGCTAATTCAAATGTAAATTGTGTATGCTATGGGCATGAAAGATCTTGGGGCCGAATGTAATGGAAATGCAGATTTAAAGATCTTCCCTGCCCCTAGCTTAAGTGCACCTGGAGCCTGTGGTGGGAGGCTTGTTTTTTCAGGAAAGCCCAACCTTGATACTTTTGTGATTGTGCTGTGGGTCAAGGAGGTTGTTACAATCTTTGAGCTAGGAGAAGGCTATATAAACTCTGATGAGAGGCTTTGCTTTGGGGCTCACTTTGAGAAGTGTTGTGTGATTTGACGAGATGAGACTCTGGGCAGCCTTTGTTGAGAGCCCCCCGGCTTTGAAAACCCAGATGTTGATGCTTCCCTCTCTGGTAACTGTGATTTGGTATTGATATAATGGTTGGACAGTTTGGAAGCCTGTCTGTTTGATCTGTAAGTTCTGTAACTCTGAAGTTCGGGGTACTGACCTTTACCCCTGAACTAGGTAATACATGTTTGATTAAAGTAAGCTTGTTAACCGATTTTGAGTTGCTTTCCTTTTGAAAAGCAGATCTAAGAACCTGTGTTGGCAGTCACCCTGGGGATATTGGGGTGCTTGCTGCTACACAGATTCATACCGTTGATCGACTAAAGGGCATAACATTGGTGCTCTATTGATCCTTTCCTGAGGCCTATTATATCCAATTGTTGAGTATATCATATCTCTCTTTATCTAGTAGACATCAGCCATTCTTCACTTTCCTTGCCAGTCATCTTCTTGCCAATGGACTAGCTGCTGCACCAATTTCTCCTTCCTGAAGCCCCCATTCCAGCCCAGAACCAAAATCAGCTCAATATCGCTCTTGTAATTGGAAAATGCACGACAATCAACTTTATTATATCTACTCTCCCTGTGACTTCCAAAACCAAAATACCCCTCCCTGATTGTCATTGCCCTATGTATTTTAGCTCACCCATTAGAAAATGAGATCTTTAGAGATAGGCAATTACTTATATTTTCATTTTATCCACAATGCTAAAATGTGATGCTTAGAACATAGTACATGCTTACTTTTGTTGCTTTTTAGTTCTTTAAAATGTATGGGAATAAACATTTATGCCTTGCCTTCTATCTGCCAGTCCCTGTGCTAAGTGCTTTACAGATATCAACTCATTTGATCCCCTAAGACAATCCTGGGAGATAGGTGCTATTATTACACCCAATTATGAGTAAATTGATAATAAAGAAATTGAGAGACTAAGTGACTTACCGAGAATCACACAGGTAAGTAAATATCAAAGACTCAATTTGAATTTAGGTCTTCCTGACTCTAGACCCAGGACTGTCTCCATTGTGCCACCAGTTGCCTCTAGAAAATCTAGAATTTTTACTATATCTAGAATATTATGCCTAGTTGTAGATGCACTTTAAAGGAAAAAAGATAAATAAGTTCAACATTATCAAGAAGAGGGTAATCACAATGTTCCAAGACCTTGAGTTCATATGATATGAAATCAGTTGAAGGAACTGGAGATACGTAGTTTGGAGAATAGATAGCAGAAGAGTTTATGGATGGAGAAAAGCAAAAAGGGATGGGAACCAAACCTGTGGTTTCATTAATAGAGGGAATTCCCAAATAATGTAATTCCTTGTGTAGTTTTTCTGTAGCTTCTAGACTTAAAGAATTGTTTAAACCACTGAATGTTTAAGTAACTTTTTCAGCCACAGACAGTGTGTGTTGAAGATGGTATTTGAATGAAGATCTTCTTGGCTATGAGACAGACTATCTCATATTCTCTAAAGCATAGAATGATATTTATATACAAGCTTTGTAAGGATCCTAATTTTTAACAGGGGTTCAACTATTTTTTCTTTTCCCCTGAGGACCTATTAGCCAAAGTAGGTAGAAGATTCAAAGAGATAAATTTAAATTACATGAAAAGGAAAGCTTCCTATGAGAACACTTCAAAAGGAGAGCAATCTTCCTTGTGTGGTCATGGGTTCCCTCTCTTGAGAGTGTCTCAAATGAAGACTGAATGTCTACTTGTTGGAATATTTCAAATGCTACTTTTGCCACTAGTTTCAATATATGAAATGGGTGAAATAATATGTGGATTGCTTTTTTTTTTCAGATTTGTTGCAAGGATCAAATAGGACAGTGTATAATAGGCACTTTGTAAACCTTATAAAATGAGGTAAATAGCAGTGTTAGTGGGAATGGTGGCAATAGAATGCTGGACAAGAAGACCTGAATTCCAATCTGGTCTCAGAGAGTTAATAATTGTGACACTAAAAACACTAAATTTATGTCTGCCTCAGTTTCTTTATATATAAGAAGGGTGAAATAGCACCTACCTCACAGGGTGATTGTGAAGACAAAATTGCCTAATATTTTAAATGACTTTATAAACCTTAAAATGCTGTAAATGTTAACTATAATTATTATTATTGTTGTTTTTGAGGGAATTCAAATTTGAGGTTTGACCAAATGCCTACTGTGGTCACTTCCAACTGTGAAATACAGTTTTGTTATAAAATCTCTGGATTCCTTAAATGGCAAATTTTCATTCATAAATATATATATGTATATATATATATATATATACATATATATAGATTTTCTTTGAAAAAATACCTAATCCTACAATTTCCACTGATACTAGACTCAGATGAAAACTTCAAGAATTAAAAGGTCAATACTGAACCTAACAAATGACAGTCTTGGACAACTGTATGTTTTATGAGTAAGAGAGGCATAGTGAGTGAAATAGTATTAGCAAAAACTGTGATATTTGAAAGTTGTTATTAAAATATTCAGAATTTTGATAATAAAAGTTTCTACACTTAAAGGTATATGGACATTTCATTATCTTCTTATAACAATCTCATTTAAAAATCTTGCTGCCTGTACTCTTTCTGTCTCATCTATGCAGTCCCATTGTCTCTCATTCTGAACTTGGATTCACCTCTGGGACTTGAACTTGTTTAGGTCAGGCTTTTCCTTATGCTATCCTAAATTAGACATCCATATGATTACATGTTGCTCTTGAATGTTCCTCCAATCCTTCCCCACCAAGTCTTTTAAATCCCCTTTACTTATTTTCTTCCCTGAGTACAATGTAAGATCTTTGAGGGCAGGGACTATCTCACTGGCTTGTCTATGTAGCCACAGCACTTATCAGTTAATAAGTTACTCAAATTTCTTTTAATAACAGAAATCTCTTTAAAGGAAGTGACAATTATTACTAAATACTTATCAAATGCTTGACCATTAATTCTCTGATGAGATTGGTAACATTTTATTTTTCATGAGAATATTTTTTCAAAAGCATCCCAGTATATCCATTCAATTTAATAATTGTCACTTCCTTTAAAGAGATTTCTGTTATTAAAAGAAATTTGAGTAACTTATTAGTTTTTCCACCTAAATACATAAAAACCATGAAGGTGTGTGTGTATATATGTGTGTATGTATGCATATATATTCATATACCCATACACATATATGTATATTTAACCATGTAGCTTTTTGCCATACACTTGCTTTCTGTGGGACCTTGAACAAAGTATTTCCCCTCTCTGGGTATCAGTTTATGTAATTACAATGTTTGGGAAGGGGAGATTATGTGATCCTGGGGTTGTTTCTAGATCTCACTCTTATGATAGATTATAAGAGCAATATTATATACACTGATTAGGGCTTGATGAAATTTCTAAATGGATTTATAACAACTCTGAACTATGAAACATATGAAAAGTATAGCTAATAGAAAGCAATTATTAAAACGTCTTTTAGGTCTGGAAAGCACCTCACAAAATCATATCATTTTATCATCACAATAACCTGTAAAGCCAAGAATGAGCAGCTTTCCAGAGAACTACTGCTGTGAACAGCTTCATGTTTTTGAATACATAGTATAGTGAACTCTCTATTTATTAAGTAGTAAATTAAAGCAAAATATTCACAGAAATCAAAGTACAGCATTCACAATATTATGACATAACAATTTATCATTAAAATGGCCACATAGTATTCACCAAAGTGTGTACATAGTTTTAAATAAGGTACATTCATTTACTTTTGAGTAATGATTGAGCACTCTCAGTCATATTGTAATTCAATCATTTAGTAGATCCTTAATTCAATCATCCTTAAGCTTCCTTAAGGGACACAAGGTACAAAGGTCAAAGTTCTCCACTCCTAGGTCACAGTAAATCATAATCTTCTCAGTCAGCATCAGGTACCCAAGAAGAGATCTTATCATCTTGGCTCAAGGCTGGCTCTCAGATTCCATGGTTCCTCTTCCATGGTCCCAGCTCCTGCCCAAATCTACACAACTGGGTTCAAAGGCAGGCAGCTCCCAGTTCCTTGTCCAGCTCCTTGTCCAGTTCCTGTTCTATATTGAAGTTCACAGTATTCCGTCCACGTCAAATCCTTCACAGTTCCTATTTCTCGGAAGACAAAGCACAAGTTTTCTCCTCCAACAAAAAAGCTCCCTTCTCAGTTCTGCTCTCTCCAGCCTGGGCCTCTCCTTATATGGTCATTAGCTCCTCCCCTTCCTGTTGCAGGAGTTCACAAGTTCTAGGGTTTACAAGTTGTAGGATGCACAAATTCTAGATCTTTATACTTTATACAATCATGAGTTGAAACAAGGTGATAACTACTTCTGTATTAATTAAATAGCCTAAACAAGGTGTTAATTCAATAGGTGAAACAAGGTATTAAATACTTCTTTGCTTGCCATTACATAACCTCAAGAGGAAGGCACTGTTATCTTCATTTTCATGAATGTGGAAATTGAGGCAGAAATAGGTTAAATGATTTGATCAGCATAATACAGCTATTAAATATCTTAGTCAGATACTTTAAATTCAGATCTTTGGGACTCCAGGTCCAGTAGCTACCCACCCAGTCCGATAGTTTCTATTTAAATAAATGTGTCTCCATCCATCATACTTCATTAATAAGTAAAAGTAGAAGTGGGGTGGAGGGTGGAAGGATATAATTTAAAAAGTCCAAACTTATGTAACTTTAAAAAATATTTGGCAATTTATTTTTTCTCCACTTACATGTAAAAAACACCAAACAATTTTCATCATTTGTTTTTAAACCTTTGAGCTCCAAATTCTCTCCCTACCTCCCTCCTCAATCATCCCCAACCAGACATGGAAGGCAAACAATTTAATACAGGTATATGTGTAGTCATGTAAAACATTTCCATAATAGTCTCATTGTGAAAGAAAACATAGACCAAGGTGGGGAAAAATCCTCAATCTATTTACACACTATCAGTTCTTTCTCTGGGGATGGATAACATTTTTTTCATGATAAGTCCTTCAGACAGAGTTATCTTGGATCATTGTATTGATGATAATAGCTAAAATTCAGAGCTGATCATTTTACAATGCCACTGTCACTTTGTACATAGTACAATTCACTTTGCACCAATTCATGTATGAGAAAATTCCTATGAATTACAAATATCATCTCCCCATGTAGCAATGCAAACATTTCAAATTTATTTTTTTTTGCTTTTTGGAGGGCAATTGGGTTTAAGTGACTTGCCCAAGGTCACATGGCTATTTTTTGTGTTAAGTGTCTGAGGCTGGATTTGAACTCAGGTTCTCCTGACTCCAGGGCTTGTGCTCTATACACTGCACCACCTAGCCACCTACATTAAACTTATTAAGTCCCTTATAATTTTCTTTTCCTATTTACCTTTTTGTATTTCTCTTGGGTCTTGTATATGAAAATCAAATTTTCTCTTCAACTTTGGTCTTTTCATTCAGAATCCTTGAAAGTCCTCTAGTTAGGGTGGCTTAGTTGCACAGTGAGCAGAGCACCTGACCTGGAGTCAGGAGGACTTGAGTTCAAAATGGGCCTCAGACACTTAATACTTACTAGCCGTGTGACTTTGGGCAAGTCACTTAACACCAATTGCCTTGCTCTCCCCCCTCCAAAAGAAAATAAAAGGCCTCTAGTTCATTGAATATTTATTTTTTTCCCTCATGGATTATGTGCAGTTTTTCTGTGGAAGTTATTCTTGGTTGTAATCCTAGCTCTGTTGCCCTCTGGAATTTCCCTTACCAAGCCCTCCCATTCTTTAATTTCAAAGTGCTAAATCTTCTGTTGTTTTAACTTTGGCTCCCCCATACTTGATTGTTTTGTTTTGGGTTTTTTTTTTTTTTTGACTGCTTGCAATATTTTCTCCTTGTCCTTGGAACTCTTAAATTTGGCAATAATATTCCTAGCAGTTTTCATTTTTTAATCTCTTCCAGGAAATGATTGGTAGATTCTTTCCATTTCTATTTTACCCTCTGGTTCTAGAATACTAGGGCAGTTTTCCTTGATAAATTCATGAAAAATAGTGTCTAGGCTATTTTTTTTTTATTATGCCTTTCAGATAGTCTAAATTTTTAAAATCTCCTGGATCTATTTTTCATTTCAATTGTTTTTCCAATGACCTATTTTGCATTTTCTTCTTTTTTTTCATTCTTTTGGCTTTGTTTTATTGCTTCTTGATATCTCATAGCTTCCATTTGCTCCATTCTAATTTTTAAGGAATTATTTTCTCAAGTGAGCTTTTGCACCTCCTATTCCATTTGGCCAATCCCACTTTTTAAGGAGTGTTTTTCTTCGGTGAATTTTCGTGCCTTTTTCCATTTTGTCAATTCTTGTTTTTAAAACATTCTTCTCTCACTGACTTTTTATGCCTTGTTGATCATTTGGTCTATTCTTTTTTAAGGTGTTATTTTCTTCAGTTCTTTTTTTAGTCTCCTTTACTAAGCTGTTGACTTGTTTTTCATGATGTTCTTGCTTCATTCTCAATTTCTCTTCCAAACTTTTCCTCTGCCTCTATTACTTGATTTTCATAATCTTTCTGAGCTCTACCATGGCCTTAAATCAATTCATATTTTTCTTGGAGGCTTTGGATATAGGAGCTTTGACTTTATTATATTCTTCTCAGTATGTTTTGATCTTCCTTTTCACTATAGTGACTTTCTTTGGTCAGAATTTGTTTTTTCTTTTGTCTGCTCATTTTCCTAATTTATTACTTGACCAAATATATTCTCAAATAAATTCTACCAAACAATTAATGAACAGTTATTCCCAATATCATTCAAGAAGGACCATGACATCATGAAAATGATGCCTTGACTTGCATGTGAATTGGATTCAAGTGAGGGAGGGCTGTGTAAAATCACCAGCCTCACTTTCTTATCCATAGTCATATGGGACCAGTAGCCAGATATTCATCAGGATGATTGGAGATGGCAAAAGTTTTAAAGATGGTAGACTATCAAATTCCATTTATGACACAAATATCTGAACCTGGAGTCAGGAAGACTTCTGCTCCTGAGTTTAAATCCAACCACAGATACTTACTAGCTATACGACCCTGGGAAAGTCACTCAACCCTGTTTGCTTCAGTTCCTTGTCTGTAAAATGAGCTGGAGAAGAAAATGCCAAACTTTGTATCTCTGCCAAGAAAACCCCAAATGGGTCATCATGAATTGTTGAACATCACTGAAAGATGAATCAACAACAGGAAAATTGTTTTGATACCTAAAACAGGAAGAGCAAAAACAGAGAAAGAAAACTACAGAACAGTTTTCTTAAAGAATATTGATGCAAAAAATTTTAAAAATAATATCAAATAAATTACACCTATATATCCCAAACATCATGCTCTAAAACTAGGTAGGATTTATTCCAGGAATGCCTGGTTGTTTCAATCTTACTACAACTGTCAGCATAATTGACTATATCAATAGTAACAACAAAAGTCATATGATTATATCAATAGATGCTAGAAAACTCTTTGATAAAATACATCCTTCCTACTAAAAACCCTAAGAAGAATAGGAATCATTGGGACCTTTCTTAAAATGAAAAGTATTATTTATCTAAATTAAAAAGCAATCATTATCACTAAAAGGGCATAAACTTGAAGTTTTTTTTTCAATAATATCAAGAGTGAAACAAGGATTCTTTTAACCCATTATCATTTTCTATTGTACTAAAAGTGCTAGACATGGCAATAAGACTAGAAAAGTAAATTAAATGAATAAAAATAGGCAGTGAGGAAGCAAAGTGCACTTGATATGATGGTCTACTTAGAGAACCCTACAAAATCAAATAAAATTTAGTTGAAGCAATCATCATAAGCAAAGTTTCAGGATATAAAATTACTCCCACCCCAAATCATCATTTCTATATATTATCAACAAAACCAAACAAGGAGTGATAGAAAGAAAAATTCAATTCAAAACAACCACAAACAATTTAAAATACTTGGGAATCTGTCTGCTAAGACAAACCCAGGGGTTATATTAACATGATCAAAAAACATTTTTCACATAAAGATGGATATAAAAATTGGAATTTGCTTTTTAAAAACCAAAAGTAGATAATTATTCTTAGAAGAAAAAGAAATCAATGCTGCCTGCCCTAGCTTTTTTTTTTTATTATTCCATTGTTATAATTCATGAAGAACTGGCCTATTCATTCCTTCCCTCAGGAGGAAGAGAATGTCTGCTCAAGAGCAATTTAACCAGCAAATGACCTTGAGACACACTCATATACCCCTGTTTACTAAGAAAGTTCCTAGTCATGGTCCATGCTTGCTCTAGCAGTATGGTTATACAGGAAAGGTTAAAAGGGCTAATTGCCAACCTCTGGCTGGGACATTGCAACCATTTATCTCTCAGTTCTGCTCTTCTTGATGGAGCAGTACTGACTTGCTGTCAAGTAGTATATAGATTTGTTGATAACCACAATCAGATCTTCTCTCTAAATTCCCACCCCATGCTGAAAGCTTCACCTTCTGTCTTGATTTTATTGCAATTCACTTACTGTTAGTCATGTGACCCTGTCCTAACTAGATTCAGCTATACACAGAAGCAGACAAATATGTTGAATGAAACTGTATTTTCTTGCAGCATGGAACTACTTCTAATAATTATGATGATGATAAAAACATATATGATAATATGGAAACAATGAATAATAAAATAGTACCCCAAGAAATTCTGCCACCAAACATAAGCTTGCTCTGTAAACAGGATTTCTGGGTTTATGTGCAATTCCCCTTTGTAAACAGTAGTCTTTCTAACATAAATATATCATACACATTTAAATTTCCAAAGGATCAATTACTTCTACCAGGACCCCAAACCAAAAGCAGAGGTAGAAATGCTAGAGGAAGTCTGCACCTGAGACTCAAGGAATACACCTGTGAAACTCAAGATTCAGTGGAAACTAAATTTTTAGAGATTTCCCCAGTCAATAACTGGATGATCAACAAAGACTTCTGATAGTTTTAACCCTCAGCTCATCCAGTACAGAACAAAAAGATTATACTCAACAGCCTGGTCTGGAAAAATATTGCCAATATTGTTCCTTTTGGTGTCTCTGCTTTTTGACATTCAGCAGAAGCATGGTATCTTGATTCGCTCTCTAAATCTTCTTAATTTCCTGTCAGTATTTCAGCTAAACTCCCACCAATTCATACTAAATAGTGTAGGGTAAGGGAAAACAGATGGAGGAACATGATAAAAAATGATGGCCTGCATTAGTAGAGGGAGTTTCTTTATCTGGGAGTACCCTATATAAAGTAAATTTCAATTTCTAATCACTGTCCCTGTGTCTTATTAAAGACATGTATAATATATCATTTGTATAAAATATTCAGTGTATGCATATTAAAATATGCATAAATACATTGTGCACTTGTTTTTCTTATGTGCATGTTTGCAGGCAGGCAGGCAGGCATGCATGTATATATGTTTTTCCTGGGATGACTATGGAATGAATTAACTATTCTACAAATTTATAAAGTGTTTCTGTTATATATTAGAACATTCAAAATGCAGTGATATTTTTGAAAGATTGACTAAATCCATGGATGTGAGGAAAATCATGCTATTTAATTGTTTAAATGCATTTAAATTTTTAACATGTTATGAAAAATAGATGAAAAACTTTCAAGACAAAAATCCATTTCAGTACTGTTCTGTTTTAAGAGAAGTGAAGGTTAACAATTAACTTTACTATTTTCCTAGGGAAAATAATCTCAAATAGTTTATGAAAATATTAACATTAAGAGGGGACTCATAGGGAGATACTGGGGGAGGGGAACAGAAGACAACTCACATTTCCAGTAATTGCCCTGATTATCCTTTATTGGATAAGAAAAGTACCATAAAGGAGGTAGGAAAAGGCACCAGTTTCTTCCCTTTTCAGATACAGGTAGATAGTGATAAAGGACATGAAGAACTCTTGAAATTTTTGTTCAAAAATTATGTTAATGGAAGCACACTTAGAACTATTGACTAATATTAGCCATTAGAGTGCTAGAGCTTATGTATAGAAAACCTCTCATTGAAGAGACCAATTGTCAATCAGTAACCAAACACCAGCATAAAAGTATTGGGCATCAGTTGAATCACATAAAGTTATAGCTTTTACAGTTGCCTCTGAAAGCATTATATATTTAAACATGGATAATTCCATCATTTGATTAGAGAATAACAACTGAATAGAGGAAGAAAGAATAAAGTCTCTTTCATTTTTATATTCTGTAGCTTTATATCCTTGATTCATATTATATATTTTGTATGTTTTGTTTTTAACATGAGTTCCTTCCTCTGACAATTGCTGGCCATGTGACAGTAGAAATTGTGTCTTCCTCATGCTAATTGAAGTGACATATTCACTATGTAATACTGCCTGTTCTATAGTTCATGGATGTGTATACTTTATATTTTTCAAACCTGGGAAGCTCTTGATATGAGGAAAAGAAAAAAAAACACAGGGTGCAACAGACAAATAACAATTAACCTCTGCTGAAACAGTGCTAATATCAACTGAGCCAAGAACTAGATTGTACTTAAATGTCTATTTAAATTATATATTCTCTTATATATTATATATATAAATAATATATGTATTATATATTCTCTTAAATTTAACATGTTCACAAGATCTGTTAGCTTTTCATCATACTCACTGAAATCAATGTTTAAATATTTGAGATGTATATGGTAATTTAAAATTAGACCTATAAAATAATTTGAAATCAATTAAACCCAAATTCTTATTTATAGATAATAGGGTAAGTATGGACATACAAAAAAATGAATCACTTTTGGGAAGTGGCAGAGTAAGGAAGCAAGCCCTCCTTATGTGACTCCTCTCACCAGAAACTGAAGTTCTGCCCTTACGAACTTAATCTCTGAATGGTAAACTTTAACTTTACCTTATAAGTTCTAAGACTCACTGCACAATTTCCTGAATACTTCCAAGCAATGATTCCACACTCATAGCAAATATTGTTCCCTTATATGTATACCAGTTTCCCCTATTAGAATGTAAAGTATTTGAGGTCAGGGACAGCCTTACTTGTTGTATGGTATCACCAGACCTTAGAACATATAAAGTGTTTAATAAATTCTTTTTTGTTCATTCATTCCACTATAGTCCTCTGCTACTTTGCATGCTTAAAGCAGTTTAAGTCTCTTGGTATATCTTATAACAGAATATTTCCCTATCAAATGTGGCAGTACCTGATTAGAAAACTCAAAGTTTTTGTATGGAATGGCCTGTGTTTTGCAGTGTGTCCAATAGATTTTGTGCTAATTGGTGGTGCTAAATGGATTTATTAATTCTTTTTAATATTAACTATCCCAAAATGAAATGGGCTTCCTCAGGATCGAGTTATTTCTACTTCATTAGAAGCCTTTATGTAGAAGCTAAATAATCTCTTTTAGGTAGTGAAAAGGGATTACCTGGTCTGGTAGAAACTGAACTTTGGGGACGATTTCAAGAATTATATTATGTTACTCTGGAAATAATCGTGGTCCTGAGTTTTGATAAGATGTCTTTTAAGTTAAGTCTATTAAAAAAAACTCACATAGGGGCAGCTAGATGGTGCAGTGAATAGAGGACTGGTCCTGGCGTCAGGAGCACCTGAGTTCAAATCCAGCTTCAGACACTTAACTTGTACTATCTCTGTGACATTGGGCAAGTTACTTAGTCCCAATTGCCATGCCTTACCCCCTCCAAAAAGCAAAAAAAAAAAAAGATTCACCTGACCTTCTTGTCCCTTGTGTATAAATTTTATTTTATTTTCCATCAGTAGCTTATTTGATGTGAAGTAAGAAAATTGCTATTATAGATCTAAGTAAATCCCAGAGAACTTAAGTGGTTTAGAAAAAGTCAAAAATGCATTAAATGACATAGTCAACATTCAAAATCAGGTCTTCTGACTACTTTGTTCTTCCCATTATTAACCAAACTGCCTACAAACATGACTGATTGACTGTAATAATTTTTTTCATTTATTAATTCTAGTCACAACATTATTTAAAAGTGGCATCTCTTGTGACTTACTAGCCGTAGGGTCTGAGTATTACATGCATTATTTATTATCAAAATGTAGCTTCTTTTTAATTTGCACTTTAAAATGGGTTACAAGAAAGTAATGATTACACTTTCTATTGCCAGACAAGATGCTCATGTCACTTTTGCCAAGTTTTACATTTTATTGGAAGCAGTATGATTCCAATAAAAAAAGTTTAACTGAAAAGCCCCACAAAAATAAAGACTAAAATGTCAAAATACTTATATTTTTCAGGGGCATTATCTCTTATTACTCCCAGTCATAGAACACATCAGCCATGGCTGTGTGACGACAAAGAAATGTTTTGACAAGGAATAAACCAATGTAGAAAACATTAATGACATGTTTCTTTCAAACTATTGCATTCAGTTGTGCTGCTGGAAGGTTTGCTACCAAAATATTTGTTCATCGTGTAGTTATCCACATATTCTGTTAACTGATGCTCCCTATTAAAGTGGCTTTCCAACATTTCAAGAGTGTTGGGAAGGATGTCTATTCTTTACTACCATAAACTAATAGTCAACATTAGAAGTTAAGAGTTATAAAGCTCCCAATCTTTCAGCTATGTGGGTGGCTCAATGGCAATGAAAATGGAGAAATAAATCCTTCTTTGAAGAAGTATATATGTCTTAACAACTACAATTCCACAGAACATTGGGTAAGAGGCCAAGGGACAACAGATGTTGATTCTCCATTTTACTTGGAATATCTTTTTGAAGTCTAACTAATTAAAATGTAAAACTGAAATGAATTTCAAATAATGATACTTAATTATAATCAGTTCTATTACACCCAAGTGTTATAGGGAAAAAACTATAAGAACCAATGTCATGGTTTATTTGCATCTACAATGTGCTAAAAATAATATGTATTGCAATGTACATGTTTGTATGTGTGTATACAGAAACACACATAAGTACACACATGTGTGTATAGGTAGATATATAAATAATATTTTTCAGCTTACTATGTCAATGAGATATCCTATAACCCTTAGATTTGATTTTTTCATTAAACACAAAACAAATATGTCTTTCAGTGCATATAGAAACAAAGATACAGGGAGAGAAAGAGGAGAAAAAGAGTGTTTCAGTTTCAATAACCCACTTCTTTTAGTAAAAATGATCAGTACACCAAAATGTCGATACAAAACGTCTTAGTCCTTTGGAATGTTATAATGGAGTTTGACCTATATATTGCATATGTTTGATTTTAGAGATTATCTTCTAACCCAGCCCCAATATATTTTATATGAATGGTAACAGATGAGTATATATTCCCTCTTCCCTAGCATATACTACCTCTACTTGTAAACTTTTGTGGGTAGTTTATACTTTCAAGACCTAGTAAGTGACTGAAATATAGTAAGCAGAAAATCAATGCCTGTTTATGCATAGTTGATTACTACACCATTACTAATTTTCGTGAGTTATCTTCCTCAGATCTCCTACTACCACAATTCTTTATTTCTAGAGATATAAGAATTTGTTCGTGGCTGATAATTGCCAATAAAAATGGAGGAAGAGATATAAAGTTATGATAATTAATGCCATGAAATAATTTTATTTAAACATGCTCTATACTCCCTGAACAATGACTGCAATATGAATTTATGATGAAATACAAACATATATTTATCAAGATCTATACTGAAACATTTTCTACTCCTTGAATAATGCCTGGATTAGGATTATAATAGTATGTGTAAATATTAAATTCTATGCTATTATAAAGTCATATTTCAGGTATTCATATTCAAAAAGGATAAACCAAATTCCAATATAATGTTTTTTTTAATTATCTCTTCCTCTTCATCTATCAGGATTAACATTTATGCCTCTAAAAATTGACCATCTTTGCTAGTTAGACATTTGAAGACAGTAACCCTAGGTTCTTAATAATTATATCAAATTGACTAGTCAATAAACATTTATTAAATGAGACAAATTTTTGCCATAACAGCATTGTAAAGACAACCAGCTTTGAAATATAAGAAATCTGATCAATGCAATGACCAACTATGATTCTAGAGGACCAATAATGAAGAATGCTATCTACATCCTGACAGAAAGGTTATTGATTAAATGTGCACAATGAGAGACACATTATTTGACATGGCCAATATGGGATATTTTTAATTGACTATGCACAATTGTCAAAAAAAGATTTTCTTTCTTCTTTTCAGTAGGAGAGAGAAGTAGAAAACAATACTTATCAAATTAAAAAATAATAAATGTTAAAATAAATTGAATTGATATGAGAAAGATTCTAACTATACTTAGTGGCTAATATATAGGAAAAAATATTCTGGAATTGAACCTCAACTGACATGTTCTTTAAACAAGTATTAATACATTCCTATAAGAAATATATAGCCTGTTTGCCATCATGGGATCCATCTTGACTGTGAGAGTGGGATAAATACCACAGAAACAATAAGTAGTCTTGCTCTGGCACCTATTTATCAGTGAAAATGGGAGTTGGGATAAGGATGTCCAATAATAATAGTTAAAATTTATATTATAGCTAGCTTTTATATCACAGGTAGCCTTTATATACCATTTTAAAATGTGCAAAATGCTTTATTTAGTTATTTTGAAAATCTCATTGATTGTCCTAAGTCTATAGTCAGCTGTACTTCTGGAAAATTGACTTGTCACTGAGAGAATGTAAAAGATACAAATGCAAATGACTGAAAGAAAGAAGAGAGGAAGGAAGGAAGAAAGGAAGGAAGACAATACCAAAAGATAACTACAACTTGTTGATTTTTCATAAACTCATCTGAGGGTTTCTTGGCAAAGATGTTGGAGTGGTTTGCCATTTGCTTCTCTAGCTCATTTTACAGATGAGAAAACAGGAATAGAGTTAAGTGACTTGCCTAGGGTTGGATTCGGACCTTCCTGGTTCCAGACCCAGTGCTCTGTACACTGAACTACCTAGCTATCCCAAAAGACAACATATTTCAGATTAAATACATTGATCAACTTGGGTTTCAGATAAATGATGTTAAAACAGAGTTAAGAAATAGGGAAAGAACAGAAAGTTACATGTTCTGTCTGTTGCACTCTATGAGGTGATCCAGTCCCCCACAAATGTCACATTACATGGTGGTGGTGAGGGGTATTTGTGCATTTCTATGTGATCCCTGTATAAAATATATATGCATGTATGTATGTATGTATGTATGTATGTATGTATGTATTAATCAATCATTGACTGTCTTCCATGGCTAAAAGGCTCCATCTAAACTTCTTGGAATATCAACATTCTTCTAATGCTTACCTCACAGTTATGACCCAGGTAATAGCTTTCCTGATACACATATTCATTCTTCTATTCCCCTGAGATTGCTTTTTTGTACTAGGACATATTGTTTATTTTTGGCAAACAATAAGTTCCTTTGGAGAAGGGAATTTTATTTTGTTGGCTTTGTGTCTCTACTGATTAACAAAGTTCACATTGTAGCTTTGATTAAAGGCTGGAGCGATTGAATTAAAGTTAAAACAACTCATCCTATAAAACAAGTGTTTTAATATTTTTGTGTGTCTGTAATGGCAAGCAAAGAAGTACGTAGCCCTGTGTTTCAGTTATTTATTTAGTACCTCATTTCAGTTCAAGTGCCTTTGAGCCCTTCTCTGATTATATCAAGTCTTTGTTAAGAAACAGAACTTGTGAATCCCACAGTAGAACAGACTTGCCAAAGACAGACACAGGAAAGAAGTAAGATTAGGGTAGGACAGGGAGGAGCTAATGACAGATAACAAGCTAAGCATAACCAGGACAGAGCAGAGCTGAAAAGAGGAAAACTTTTGGTGTCTGTCACTCTGTCTGTTCTGTCTGTATTGATTTGTGTTTATGATACTTTGTACAAAAGCCTTGGAACCTTACTGAAAACCCTGAAAGAGGATTCTCTCCTCATCTGGACAAGGGTTTCAGAGGTAATGGAACTGCACTGATAATTTGTGTTGAGTTCTCAGACCTTGTTTATGGATCTGCTTTGATTTTACAGGCAGAGAATGAATTGATGATGGAGCTGGCAATGTGCATGAATGTTGCTTTGGCTCTGTTAAGCTTTGTCTTCCCAGAAACAGAAACTGCCAAGGACTTGAGTTGGACTGAATACTGTGAGCTTCAATATGGAATGGGAACTGGATGAGGAACTGGACAAGGAGTTGGGTGAGGAGCTGGATGAGGTGCTGAGAGCTGCCTGCTGTCAATTCAGTTGATGTTTGGGTAGATTCAGGCAAGAGCTGGACCCATGGAAGAGGAACCATGGAATCTGGGAGACAGCCTCAAGCCAAGATGAAAAGACCTCTCCTTGGGTGCTGACTGAGAATATCATGATTTACTGGGGCCTAGAAGTGGGGGAACTTTGTACTTTGTACCTTGTACCCCTTAAGGATGATTGAGTTAAGTATGATTGGAAACTAATTTCCAATAAGAAGAAAGAAGGCTTTTTGACTGAGAGATTAAGTCAATATGATCTAGGGGTGGGAAAACTTTGACCTTTGTACTTTGCATTCCTTAAGGAGGCTTGCTTCTTAAGGATGATTGAGTTGAGGACCTACTGAATGATATCTTTTGTTTAAAAATATGTGGGCATTTTAGTGATAAGTTGTTATGATATATCATTGTAAATGCTGTACTTTGATTTCTGTGAACATTTTACCTTAGTTTATTGCTGAATAAATAGAGAGTTCACTATACTATATGATAGCAGCAGTCCTCAGGAGACCTGCTTGTGCTTTACTTTACAATGTCATACAACTTTTAGGTAGTCTGGTAAAACCTGTGATCCTCTCAAAATAATGCCCATAATATTTCTTCATAACTGAAAGAAATGCCAAATTTCTGTTAAAGGTTATTAAAAAAATAAGGATGTAATTTTTACCATTCAAGTTTGCAGAATTTCTCATACATATTCAGAGATCCCTAAGAGGTTTATGGACTTCAGATTAAGAAACTCTATCATAGGGTGGCTAGGTGGCACAGTGAATAGAGCACTTGCCCTGGAGTCAGGAGGACCTGAGTTCAAATCTAGCCTCAGACACTTAACATAAAAACTAGCCATGTGACCTTGGGCAAGTCACTTAGCCCCAATTACCCTCCAAAAAGCAAAAGAAAGAAATAAAGGAAGAAAGAAAGAAAGAAAGAAAGAAAGAAAGAAGGAAGAAGGAAGAAAGAAAGAAATTCTGTCATAAAAAGAAGGGGGAAAGGGTGTAAAATAAGGGAAGGAAAGAGTTAAAAGAATTTGCCCAGTCAAGAGAATCTTGTTAATCATTTATGTTTTAGAAAAGATGATATTTTGTGAAATTATAAGTTGGAGTGAATTAGGGAAAGTGTATATGAGGGATAATAGTAGTTGTGAATAAGAAAAGTCAGACAAAGAAGTTAATATGAGAAGGAAAAGATTGGAAGATAAGTAAACCACAGATTTTTTTTAATCAAGGGATAACCACACAGAAGAACATGAAGCAGAAATCATGCCACAGCCAAAGTAGGATGAACAAATAACTCACAGTGGCAAATGACCACTAAACATTGTAGTGCAACAAGGAGAAAGAAGAGAGGATTTGAGGTGAGGAGTATTCAAAGCAAGAATCACAATGACTCTTTTGGAAACTGAGCAAGATCTGGAATTGAATATCTATCCTGCAGTTGCAGCAAGTAAGGGACAGATATTAGCTTTTTGTTAAAAAGGAAATCTGTGTGTGTGTGTGTGTGTAGCCAAGGGAAAATAATTTTATTTTATATTCCCTAACTTAAAATGGGAGTTAAATGTTGTTATAAACCTCTTGAAAGTAAGGACTTACTTGTGTTTTATTTGTATCCCCAGTGCTATGGAAAATGCTTGTTGCATAGTAGACAGTGAATATATGCTTATTGATAGGTCATTTGATCAATTATTATAATGAAGTTGAGAATGAAATATATAATAAAGGTGAACTTTTTTGGCAGTACATCAACTTGAATGATATTGACATAATATAAATTAATTTATCAAATTCAATAGTTTTTCTGATTTTCTTCAAAATATTTAAAGTGGTATTGGGAAATCAAAAAGACAGAAAATATATTCATTTCAAGGTGATATCCCCTCACAAAAGCTGAGAGACCTTGCTTCTCTTTCAGATTAGTATTTATTCCCATACACACACACAAGTATTCTGTCATTTTCATTTTTAGACCCCAGGATCAAAGATGCTGATTGTTGATTTATTCAAAATTAAAGGTCAAGTAGGTTGTATCATTTCTATTTGAACTGCGAAACTCTTTCAGAATCACACATGCTTATCACAAAAACATCAGAAGGACAGGTTATTGCCCTCAATCTATTCATACAGATCTCAGCCATTCTGTGTATCTAAATCAACAAGATCCTGCTTCGGCGGAATGCACAGAAATACTTCATAGGAATTATTTATGTTCATTCTATTTCTGACATTTTTCTTATAGAAGACACATATGTCCATTACAGAAAATTTTTAATGTTAGACTAGATAATCAAAAGGGATTGCTAGTCTTATATAAATTGAATTTATTTTATCCTATATCCAGATAAAAATATTTAATGAGGGGCAGCTATGTGGTGCAGTGAATAGAGTACTGACCCAGGAATCAGGAGGACCTGAGTACAAATACAGTTTCAGATACTTGACACCCTTGCTAGCTGTGTAACTTTGTGCTTGGGCAAATCGCTTAAACCCAATTGCCTTGACTCCCCCCCGCCCCAAATCTCCAAATACACACACACACACACACACACACACACACACACACACGCACGCACGCACGCATGCACACACATATAATAAAAATCCACTTTAAATGTCTGTTAAGACTTACAGCTTTGGAAATTCTGTAGGAGGACTTTGGAGTCCCATAGAGTACCACGTAATTCCATTATTTCCTGATAATTTTCCTGAAGCAATATAACTGATAATTGCTTTGATGACAGCAGCTTAGCACATATTTTAGCATCCTCATGATTTTTAAAGTCACTGGTTTTTAGTGAAAACAACTAAAATCCAAGGCATCAGTTGTGTAGCTTTCTACATTAGTAATTTATTTTGCCTAGAGCCTTTATTGCATACCTGAATCACATCCTTTTCTATTTCTTGCACAAATAAAATTAAAGATGAATACAACTGGTATAAAACAAATGTTAAGCATTATTTCTTATACCTGTAAAATATGGTAATGAACCCTTAATATAGAAAGGAATGAATTAAAGGCAGAAAATTAATGTTTTTACATCTTGAGCAAAATGACAGTGTTACCTTGATCCCGAAAGAGCACAATTATCTTGCAGAAGATTGTACTATCTTTGCCAACTGGCTGTAGGGTGAAAATGAAAGATAACTCATGTTTTAGATGTCAATCAATTCATGACAGTCAACAAGCATTTATTCAGGGCTTACCACATATCAGGAACTGGGTTAAGGTTGGAAATATAAAGAAAGGCAAAAGTACAGCTCCTTCCTTCATAGAGCTTATAGCAGTAGGGTAAACAAAATTTGAAGATATACATATGAGATATTTTCATCATAAACACAAGGTTGTCTCAAGGAGGATTAAGGGGGTGAGAACAATGAAGGCTTCTTGCAGAAGGTTGGATTTGAAGGGAGTCTTGAAAGAATCCAAGGGAAGCCATGAGGTGTAGGTGAGGAGGATTACAGTCCTGGGGAGGCATCAAGTGGAAAGGCACTGAGTTGGGTAGAGTTTATGGAAGGGATTAAAGTATAGGAAGATTGCATAGATAGGAAGGGATCAGGTTTGAAAGACTTAAAGTGCCAGATGGAAAACAGCACATTTGATTGCAGAGGCAGTAGAGAATCAGTGTGTAATTTATTGAGGGAGGTAGAGGGGTTATGTTTTTATGCCCATATTTTAGGAAGATTACTTTGACAGCAAAGTGGAGAGTGAGATGAAGTAGACAGAGACTTGAAAGAGGGACAGTAACCACAATGCTATTACAATAGTCTAAGGATGAGGCAATGAGGACTAGTATATATTTCACATTTTTATTTTATTAAGATGTAATAGAGCAGTGGAAGTAAAATACTTTGTAAACCACAAAATAGGGGTGACTAGGTGGTGCAGTGGAAACAAAAAAACAAGCCAAAAATTATATGGACATATATAAATATGTACACACACATCATCAGATAATACATGCTGACAATAATTATAACATTATTATTAGGTATAGATGTGATTTCATTGCTTTGCAAATCATTCTTATTTTTACAGATTATCAATTATTCTTTAACTTCTCATATTAGAGAGGTGGTGAGCAACTGAGAGTTTAGAGAACATTTCCATGGCCACGCAGTTAGTACATGGTCAGAAACTGATCGTGAATCCAGATTTTCTAAACTCTAAGTCTTTTTGTAAACCACATTACATTATATTGGGCCAAGAAATGAGTCCAGAATCAAATAGTAGACAGAATATTAAACTTGTGTTCAGGAAACTCTAAGTTCAAATTATTCAAACAAATGCTATGTGGCCATAGATTAGGCACTTAACCACCAAATGCCTCATGTAACTGCCTGGGGCTATGCATTTGTGTTGAGGAATTCCACTTTGGGAGATCCCTACACAGATGAAACCAAAGATCCTGTAGTGCACATCTCTTATTATCATTGATGAATGCTAATGAATTTGTAGTCTTTCCTTGCACAGGTAAACAAAATATGCAAAACTCTAGAAGGCTACAAGTCAATAGTCAATAATTATTTATTATTTTTTACTATATTCAATGAATTGTTCTAAGAGTTGGGGATACAAATAAGAAAAAAAAATAGTCCTTGAACTCAGGCAAATTACAATCTAATGTGGGAAGACAATACACAAATGGAGAAGGGATTGGGGAGAAATGAGGCATATCAGAAGGTCCTCAGTACACATATATCATGATGCCAGGGTCCATACCAAGGAGAGTACCTGATGGTAAGTGAAATTAGCTGGCAAGTTCTGAGTTAAGCAATAATAATTCTCATTTATGTGGTGCTTTGAGGATTGCAAGGTACTGTGCATATGCTCTGAGAGAGGTAAAATGATTTTCTTTAGGTCACACAGCTAATATCTAAGGTTGTTTCAATGTATACCTTCCTGACTCTAAGCAAATTGTCTATCCATCATAACACTCAGGTGCATTTAGAGGACATGTTAGCACATACACAATTTACAAAACATTCATATTCTTTTCCTGAGTGTTTTATTTCAAATTAATAATGTTTAAAAGTATAGAGGACTTTCAAGTATTCTTGAAGAAAAAAAACAGTTGAATAGAAAATTTGACATTCAGATACAAGAAGCAAGAGAAACATGAGAAGGTAAACAGGGAAAAGAAATCATAAGGAACATATCAAAGTTTAACTATTTACATTCCTACATGGAAAATGATAATTATAACTGATGAAACTTTTCTCAGTGTGAAAATAGTTGAAGGGAATAGAAATATATGTGTGTGTGCATGTGTGTGTGTGTGTGTGTGTGTGTATACACACACATATATATAGTCTATATCAGAAGGTATATGGGCATATGTGAATGTATATATATATATATGTATATATATATATATATATATATATATATATATGTTTACAGGTATATATAGATAGAGGGCACAGGACCAATTGAAAAGGAAGGGATGATACTTAAAAGGTGAAATTAAGAGGTGAGAGAGGAATATAATGAGAGGACATGGGGAGAGATAAAATGGGGTAAACTATCTCATATGAAAGAGGCAAGGGGGGCGGCTAGGTGGCGCAATGAATAGAGCGCCGGCCCTGGAATCAGAAGGACCTGAGTTCGGAGCCGGCCTTCGACACCTAATCCGCACAAACAAAAACCTAGCCATGTAACCTTGGGCAAGTTACTTAACCCCAATTGCCCTAAAGGGGCGGCTAGGTGGTGCAGTGAGTAAGAGTGCCGGCCTCAGAGTTTGGATGACCCGAGATCAGATCCGGCCTCAGAAAATGAGCACCCACGCATAAATCAAATGACTAGCCGTGTCACCTTGAGCAAGTTACTTAACCCTAATTGCTTTAAAAAAAAAAAAAGAGGCAAGGGAAAATGGGTACAATGGAGGGGAAGAACAGGAAGGCAAAAAAGATGGGTCAACCTTATTCTCATTGAATTTGGCTCAGGGAGGGAATGACATATACAATAAATAGGGTATCTCACCCTACAGGAGAGCAGGGGGGAAGGGGATGAGAGGGAGGATGATGGAAGGGAGGTCAGGCTGAGAGGGGAGGGAAGTAGGAGGCACCCACTTTTGAAAAGGGACAGGACCAAAGCAGAGAATAGAAGAAGTGGGAGGTGAGAAAGGAGGGAGGGAAATATAATGGGTCTTTTACAATATATCTACAATGGTAATCTTTTGCATTAGCTACTCATGTACAATCGATATTGAATTGTTTATCTTTCTAGTAAGGGTGGGTGACCAAGGAGGAAAGGAATGAATCTGGAATTCAAAGTTTTAAAACCAAATGTTTAAAAAAAAATATATATATATATATATATATATATGTATATACTATTATTAATACAATTTTACATGTAATTGGGAAATGAGATATACAGGCACTGGGACATAAAATTGTATATATACTATCATACTAACAGTATATAATTTATATATATTATATAATATATATACTATTATGCTAATAGTATGTATATATATTATATTATATATATCTATATATCTCTATATATAGATATACTATTATTAATGCTGTTTTATGTGTAATTGGGAAATGAGATATATAGGCACTGGGGCAAAGAGATCCACTATGCCCTACTGGAAAATTTGAAGGGGATATGGGGGAAGATAGGGGAGAGAGCAGGTTGGAAGAGGGGATAGATACCCTGTGGGACTGCTATTTTGATGTGGTGGGTAGGGGAAAAATGGAGAGAAATTTGTAACTCAAAATCTGGCAGAAATGAATGATGTTGACCAGAAGTTAATAAAGCATTTCGGAAAAAAATTTAAATGCTTAAAAGTATCAGAATTTTGTGCAGTAGAACTAATTTATAGAATCAATGATCAAATAAAATATTATATTTTAATAACTTAGGAACCAGACTTCCTTTCATGGAGACTGAGATATGTCTCCAATACCAAAAAAGTTTTACAATAAACAGTGATAAAGAAAGGTTTCAGTTTATCATCTTTGGGCTTAACTAAAATCCTTTAAGACCTGGTGTTTAATAAATGCAAAAAAATGACATCTATCTTTAATAACTTCTTTTTTATTGAGGGGGGTTGGCAATGGGAGATATTAGTCACATTTACGAAATATTGAAAAAAATCACAATACCCAAAAAATAAGACATTGTCAGGCTGGGGGCCAAATGCAGCTGGAGAAGCTGGGGGGAACCTCTTCTCCTACCTGGCTCCAATGACCCTTCACATCCCTTTGTGAGAAGAAGGTGAGATGATTGAGATTCATCCTTGGTTAAGCAATGTGAACATAAACCTTTGGAAGCCAGTACAGCAGAAAGAGAACATCCATGGAAGAATCTAATTGTTCCATTTAGATGTGGCATATCACAGTTGGGGAACGAGCCCCTCAAAGTCAAATTTGAGGCCACCAAACCTGTGGAAGTGGTGAAGACCCCAACGTTCAGGACAGAAGCTCTCCTGTCTGGTGTCAGAGTCCTACTGCGGCAACAAGTCCAAAAATCAAGTAATTAAGTGGCAACATGCCTAGACAAAAGAAACAAAATAAACAGAAAAATTCAACACTGGACTCCTATTTTAGGGGCAAAGAGGATCAAAGCATGGAGGAGGACTATGAGGTCAGAACTCCTGCACCAAAAGCCCCAAATGAAAATATAAGCAGGCTACAGGCCATAGAGGACCTTAAGAAGCAGATAAGAGAAGCGGGGGGAAATTGGGAAGAGAAATGATAAAGATGCAAGAAAAGTATGAAATAACAGTCAACAGCCTGACTGAGGAAAATAACACCTTAAAAAATAGACTAAGTCAAATGGCAAAGAGGCTCAGAAAGGCAATGAGGAGAAGAATGCCTTAAAAAGCAGAATTCGCCAGATGGAAAAAGAATCTCAAAAGCTCACTGAGGAGATTCATTCCTTTAGAGTTAGAATGGAGCAAAAGGAAGCTAGTGACTTTATGAGAAATCAAGATGCTATTAAACAGATCCAAACAAATGAAAGAATAGAAGGCAATGTGAAATATCTCATGGGAAAAAATCACTGACCTGTTAAATAGATGCAGGAGAGATAATTTTAAAATTATTGGACTACCTGAAAGCCATGATCAAAGAAAGAACCTAAAAATCATCCTTAAAGAAATTCTCAAGGAAAATTGCCCTCATGTTTTTGACCCAGAGGGGGAAATAGAGGTTGAAAGAATCCACAGATCACCTCCTGAAAAAGATCCCAAAAAGAAAACTCCTAGGAATATTATAGCCAGGTTCCAGAACTCCCAGTACAAGGAGAAAATACTACAAGCAGCCAGGAAGAAACAATTTCAATACTGTGGAAACACAATCAGAATAGCACAGGACCTGGCAGCTTCTACCCTGAGGGATCGAAGGGCATGGAATATGATATTCCAGAGGGCAAAAGAGCTGGGATTCAACCCAAGGGTCACCTACCCAGCAAAACTGAGTATCTTGTTTCAGGGGAAAATATGGTCATTCAGTGGAATAGAGGACTTTCAAGCATTCTTGAGGAAAAAACCAGAGTTGAATAGAAAATTTGACATTCAGACACAAGAAGCAAGAGATGCTTCAGAAAGTAATCAAGGAAAAAAATCAAAAGGAACTTATCAAAGTTGAACTATTTACATTGCTACATGGAAAAACAATAACTGTGTCTGATGAAACCTTTCTCATTATGAAAATAATTGAAGAAGGGTATATGGGCATATGTTTACAGGTATACATGGATAGAGGGCACAGGTTGAATTTGTTGGGAAGGGATGATTCTTAAGGGGTGAAGTTAAGAGGTGAGAGAGGAAAGTGGCAAGAGGAGATGGAGAGAGACAGGGTAGGGTAAACTGTCTCATGTAGAAGAGGCAAGGGGAAGTAGTTGCAGGGGAGGGGAAGAACAGGAAGGCAAAAAGACAAAACCATATTCTCATTAAAGTTGGCTCAAGGAGAGAATCACATACATACTAAATGGGATATCTCACCCTGCAGGAGAGGAGAGGAAAGGGGAATGAGAAGGGGGATGATGGAGAGGAGGGCATTCTGGGGGGAGGGGAGGTTGGAAGTACCCACTATCAAAGAGGGACAGGATCAAAGTAGGGAATGGACCAGGTGGGAGGTGAGATGGGTGGGAGGGAAATATAAGCAGTCTTTTACAATATATCTACTGTGGTAATGTTTTGCAAAGCTATACATGTACTACACATGCTGAATTGATTATCTTCTCAGAGGGAGTGGGTGACAAGGGAGGAAGGGAATAGATTTGAAAATCAAAGTTTTAAAATTAAATGTTTCATAAGATGTCCAGGCATTGGGGCACAGAGATTCATTTTGCCCTAATGGCAAATTCTAAGGGGGTATGGGAGAAGATAGGGGAGAGAGCAGATTGGATGAGGGGATATCTTGTGGGGCTGCTATTCTGGGGTGGTGAGTAGGGAAAAATGGGGGGAAAATTGTAACTCAGAAATTGGGTGGAAATGAATGATGTAAACCAGAAGTTAATAAAACATTTGTTTAATAATAAAAAAACCCAGATGTTGATGCTTCCCTCTCTGGTAACTGTGATTTGGTACTGATGTAACGGTTGGACAGTTTGGAAGCCTGTCTGCTTGACCCGTTTCTCTGTATTGTAGGTTCTGTCTGTATACTTTGAAGTTCAACATGCTGACCTTTTTACCCTGAACTTGGTAAATGATATATGTTTGATTGATTAAAATAAGCTCGTTAACCCCCCCAAAAAGAATAAGACATTGTTCAGTCTTTGTTAGCATATATTCATTTCCTATCTCACATAATAATCACATTATTCACTCTTTGAAGCAATATTGTGTGAAGAATGATGAATATCTCTCTTAATTGGAAATTACATTCTGAGAAAATACAAAAATACTGCTACAATTTTACTGCTGGTGGGTATTATTATAGTACTACATCATAGTACTACATTACAACTAATATTCACAAGGATATCCTGAGAAATCAGGAGGTTGAGTTTAATAAGTCCTCTGAAACCTGTGGATGGATGCTACTACAGAAATACAAAGTCCTGAAATCAGTTTTGCTATGCTTTGGTTGACAAAGCTTTTAAGTTGGTATGAAGTACATGTTTCTAGGGCTTCTCCAATATGTGAGAAAGTCAGAATTTGTTCTGACCAGACCCAAAGTTTAAAAAGAATAGTACAAATGACAAGAGAGAGAAAATGAATCAAGAGAATTGAATTCATGGTTTCAGATTCAAAAATATTCTTTTAGTATAATTTGTTTTCTCCCCATTTTCTACCAATTCCTAAATCCTAATTTCTAAGGTAAAGTTCAATACAGTTACCATTCTTTAATAGCATAATCATAGGAAAGGAATATGCCCTACCTGTAGGGCCTGAATTTTCTGTAGGTATTTGTTTTAGGCCAAATGGAGCTACAGTTTTTGCTTGGTTGTTTATTTTCTCAGAGCATGCTGTCATTTTAAGGATGGAGGTCAGAACCCCTAATTTGTCAGTAATAGGTAATGATTGTGTAGAGAAGGTCCATCCAGAAACACTTAGCAGGAGGTAAAACCGTTCTTAGTATCACAAAAGTCCCAGTCTGTAAAAGCAACATAAATATGCTTGAGAAACTAGAAATAGTGAGGAAGACAGCCATTATCTCTTCAGGAATAATATTATTGAGAATAAAGGAATGAAAAAAATGAATGCTAAAAGTAAGTTTAAGCCATGACACCAAGGGATTTCAAAAGAAAAATCATATAAATTTATTGAATGCATAACTCTGATTTTGCTTTAATATTAGTGACACTTTGTGTAAAAAATTGGAAATCCTTAAAATAGGCCGATAAACACCACAATAGAAATGCATGATTCCAGTAATAAAAAAGGTCTAAGGAATCCTATTCCAAGGCTTAAACTTGAAAATGTGAAGATATCCTGAGTGTTAGGCTTGCACTGGTTTCCCACTTGATAAAGTTGCTAAAACTCAATATTGCACGTAATAAATCTAAATGTATGCCACCGAGCATGGATGACATAGAGCAATTTTCTTCTTGTATAATAATAAATAAATAAACTCATTGTTTCATACTTGAAATTCAATGATGGTAATTTAGTTATATTAGAAAATTATTAAAGTGTATTTTATAAATTGCCACTGCAGTTTTTTCAAATGGCATATAAAATCTAGAAAGTCAGAATGGTATACTTGATAAAAGTCAGTCCTACAAGTTGAGAAAGACATGAAATGAAATCAAAAAGAAAGTCCTGGTAGAATGGGATTATGCATCTTAAGGGACAATACATTATTCACTGTCATTAATTCACAAAAATGTGACTTTTCAAATTGAGGCCCAAGAGTTTCCCTACTGATGGATCTGTCCACAGAAGATATTGAAAATCTTGAGCAGAAATAAATAATAACAAAATTTCAATAAATATAATAAGTTGATTCTGAGAGAAATGTATTTATTCTGTATTATAATCCATTTTAACATCTCCTTACAAGTGAAATAAATGACAAAAAATACTGATAAAACTTTTTATGATCTCATCATAATCAACATGAGATATTTTAATATCTATTGCTGGGGAATAATGGTATAAAAAGGTTGCTCCCTTTAGATCTGATTAGTGCTATAATAAGTGGGGCTGATTCATTAATTCCTTAGATAGTCATTCAAAAGAAATATGCATAAGGAAGCAGGAAAATATTTGGATAGGCAGATCTATTTCTTTTTTGTGTAACCAGTCTGTGAGCCTTTTGACCAATTAAAGTTTAGCTCCCGTTTCAAATTCAAGTTCATTGTCAAAACTATTCCCCCATCAGGTACTCTACCATCTGTTTGGGGAAGTTCATTCATTGGAGGAGATAACAAAAAGGATACAATTGGCATCAAATCTTTATAGCAAAGTCAGGGTCTCTACATTTTATATAACTGGTATTTGGTATAGTTAAGGGCCATCTAATGACTCTGATAATTTCTCAGAATTCTGAGCTGACTAACAGAACAGTTTTTTGTGAATATTTTAAACCACCTGGGTCACCATTGGTTTCTGTTATGATGACCATTATCAAATAGTTATTATAGCCACTGTTTTGATAGTCACTTGTAAGAAGAGCCAAAATCTCAGATACAAAACATAAGTGGGCTTAATAGATCTATAAACATTTCTCAGTGCAAGGAAACAATGCTATCAGTGAGGAGTTTAAGGTGGGGAAGTGGGGGAAGGGGGAGGCACTTTTAGCTATTTGTTTTTCCCTCTTCATCTGTAAGTCATAGTCCCTGAGTAGAAAAGAGATATGTTATCTTAGGATATTTGTAGCTGTTCTAACTTTTTCATTCTGTTTGGTATATAGCCCAATAACTGATAAAATCATTGCATTCCACAAGCTAAACACTAGTTCATCAGGCAGATAGTCTAAGGTGCCCCCCATGGCCTGATACTTTTTGAAGTCTCCTAAGCAGTCACTACTGATAATTCAATGTTGAAAAGATTGACTCTTAACTCTGATCTCTTCCATTCCCATGCAAACATTCTTTTCCTCTGCCTATGAGCTATCCATGACCCTTCTCCAGTGCTCAAATGTGCTTTATACTTTGTTATGGATGTCTAACTAACCTTTTTTATGTGTATATAAACATTCACTTTCAGGCATAGGAATCTTTCTTGATGAAGAGCCCTAAAACTTTTCATATTCCTTATCTAGCATCCTCCTTATCATAGCCATCTAATAGTGACCTCTCTTCCTTTTTGTCTTCTTTCTTTTGCCAGTAAGTTTCTGATTAAGTTCGGCTCCCCAATATTAAAGTCTGTGTTGATAAAGTAGACCTCAATAGATAAGACCTATAGTAGTAGTAACTTAAATTCCTACTCTTTTTGCAAAATTCACATTTCCTACTAATTTATAAACTGACTACCTTATTGTATGATACTTAAAATTAAATGCCTGTAAACAGTCCTTAGACACTCAGTTTATATTGTTTTTGCATCTCTTGCCTTTCAGAGACCTACTTTCTATAGGTAATAGTGTTTGTTTTGGCCCTTATAGCCAAAGATCAAGTACATTAAGGGTAGCAGAGAATCCTAGGGTTAGGGTGATATAAGTCAAATGTAAGACTGCTTGAGGGCAAGGGTTCTTTCATGTATTTTCTCATTTTTATATTTATGTATTTTTTGACTAACATAGTACCTGGAAAATTGTAGATATGTAGACATGATTGACAAGTTGAGAAAAGACATTGATTAATGGTTAAGGAAGGTGACTAAGGAAAAATAGAAAGTAATGACTGATTTCAAGCATACGTGACTAAGTCAGTGGAAATATCATTAACAAAAATTGGGATGTCAAGAGGTTTGTTATAAGGTAGGAAAGAAGCCAGGGAAGGGAGAGAAAGTGAGGATGCTCTGAAGGGGTTCTTTCCAATTTAGGTCCCTGGGAAAGGTGAAGATGAGGTCAAAGGCATGGGTATAGATTTTAACACTGATCAGAAGGCAAGCCATTTCTTCATTCATAGTTGTAGATAATGCATGAAGACACCAACAAGCTTCATATAGGAAAGAGTGGGGTTGTAGTAATTCAAATCACATGAGTTAGATGTTATCAGTAAAGAAAGTTCATATACAGAAAATAAAGAATACAGGATTAGAGGAAAGGGCTTAAGGAGAGTGAAAAATGTTGAGGAATCTTCCAAGGCAATGTGAAAATATATTAATATTAAAACACTCGAATAGGTTAGGAACCTTATTCATTTAGGTGCAGATTATAACCCATCTATAGCTGCTCGCCATGTGTTACTGTTTCTTATGTCCTTCAATTTGCTTTACAAAGAGACTAAATAATGTGTTAGAGGTATTCCTCTTTTTATCCTGACATTGTGAGGGCACCAATGGAACACTGTCTAGGTCTCATCCCTTATTTTTGCAAAGTGACCAGTTCATTGTCTCTTACTGTGTATAAGATCTTGATTATTTTTTCCTGTTTCTTTTTCTTTAAAGTTCATCACTGATTAGATATTAAAACATAGGCCTATCTACTATGTGCCTTTCCATTGTCTTGTTTGGGATATACATTTTACTTCTTCTGAGCAATTTCAGTTCATATCTCCCTGTCATGTATCAATTCAAGCAAAATGTTAATATTGAAAAGAAAACCAAGACAAGAGGTCTGAGTTTTCTCAAACACAATTAGCCTCTAGAGAAACCAAGTTTAAGGTAACTTAAATGTTATCACATACTATGAATCATGATATAAGTATAATTTTCTGAGTGTTAAGACTAGATGCATTTCCATAGCAAGTAAGGCTGTAGTAATTAAAATGTTTTTAATGTCACTGGGGGACAGAGTCAAGATGGTGGAGTAGAAATAGGACTTCCACAGGGCTCCACTTCCACCTTCCCCAATTTAGGTAAAAGGAGACTGAGCAAACTATGGAGCTATAGAACCCACAAAAGAATACAGAGTAGCAAGCCAACTGATGAGGACAGCTCAGCAGCCCAGCAGGGAGCAGCCACCTCAGTGCCCTGGGAGTCAACCCCATCCCAGCTGGAGCTGGAGGTTTTAGCTCCAGGGTGGGCCTGACCAGCCACCAGCTGGAGGGACCAATAGCTGTGGCATTTCCAGAATTATCAAAAGATGCCAAAGACAAAGTGAGAGGTCGGGACCCAGTAGTTGAGAGTGCTTCACCTTCTATCCCCTGGAAGGAGAAGCTGCTGAGGACTGCAGCACAGCCATACCACATGGAAGTTTCATCTCCTGGTCTGAAGACTGTAGGGGGACCAAGCAACCAGTCTGAGAGTTAATCGCACTTCCTTTAACCTTATTGGATCTGGATTATGGTCTAGGATAGTGGTCTTAGGGTGTGAGACCAGCTTGCCAGAGAGTGTGGAGGCTTCAGAGAGGGCATCTAACTAATACCCCTGGCAACTGAGAAAATCCCAGCGTTTGGGATGAAAGGTCCCCTGTTTGGTGGAAGAGTCCTACTGTGGCAAAAAGCCCAGGGGACAAGTGATTGAGTGGCAACATGAACAAAGGAAGCAAAAGAAAGAGAAGGATCCAACACTAGACTCCTATTTTTGGGACAAAAAGGATCAAAGCATGGAACAGGAGGAAGGCAGTGAGGTCAGAATTCCTGTACCAAAAGCTTCAAATGAAAATACAAGCTGGTTACAGGCCATATAAGACCTTAAGAAGCAGATAAGAGAAGTGGAGGAAAAATTGGGGCAAGGAATGTGAAAGATACAAGAAAATTATGAAATGCTAGTCAACAGCCTGACTGAGGAAAATAACACCTGAAAAGTAGACTAACTAAAATGGCGAAAGAGTCTCAAAAAGGCAATGAGGAGAAGAATGCCTTAAAAAGCCGAATTTGCCAGATGGAAAAAGAATCTCAAAAGCTCACTGAGGAGAATCATTCCTTCAGAATTAGACTGGAGCAAATGGAAACTAATGACTTTATGAGAAATCAAGATGCTGTTAAACAGATCCAAACAAATGAAAGAATAGAAGGCAATGTGAAATATCTCATGGGAAAAACCACTGACCTGGAAAATAGATCCAGGAGAAAGTATTTTAAAAGTATTGGACTACCTGAAAGCCATGATCAAAGAAAGAACCTAGGAATCATCCTCCAAGAAATTCTCAAGGAAAACTGTCCAGATGTTTTAGAAACAGAGGGCAAAATAGAGGTTGAAAGAATCCACTGATCACATCCTGAAAAAGATCCCAAAATGAAAACTCCTAGGAATATTATAGCCAGGTTCCAGAATTCCCAGATCAAGGAGAGAATATTACAGACAGCCAGGAAGAAACAATTTGAATATTGTGGAAACACAATCAGGATAACAAAGGATCTGGCAGCTTCTACAGTGAGGGATCAAAGGACTATGATCATTCAGTGGAATGTGGGATTTTCAAGTGTTCTTGATGAAAAAAGCAGAGTTGAGTAGAAAATTTGACATTCAGATACAAGAAGCAAGAGAAGCATGAGAAGGTAAACAGGGAAAAGCAATCATAAGGAACTTATCAAAGTTGAACTATTTACATTCCTACATGGAAAATGATAATTATAACTGATGAAACTTTGCTCAATGTGAAAATAGTTGAAGGGAATAGAAATATATATACATATATATAGTCTCTATCAGAAGGTATATGGGCATATGAATACATATGTGAATGTGTGTATATATGTTTACAGGTATACATCTATAGAGGGCACAGAAGCAATTTAATAGGAAGGGATGATACTGAAAAAGTGAAATTAAGAGGTTAGAGAGGAATATAATGAGAGGAGATGGGGAGAGACAGAATGGGGTAAAATATCTCATATTTCAAGAGAAAATGGTTACAATGGAGGGTAAGAATAGGAAGGCAAAAGGGAATGGGCCAACCTTATTCTCATTGAATTTGCCTTAGGGAGGGAATGACATACACACTAAATAGGGTATCTCACCCAACAGGAGAGTAGGGGGGAAGGGGATTTGAGGGGGGATGATGGAAGGAAGGGCAGGCTGGGGTAGAGGGAAGTTGGAAATACCCACTTTTGAAAAGGGACACAATCAAAGTAGAGAATAGAACAAGTGGGAGCTGGGATAGGAGGGAGAGAAATATAATGAGTCTTTTAAAATATATCTACTATGGTAATGTTTTACATTAGCTATACATGTACAACCTATATTGAATTGCTTATCTTCACAGTAAGGGTAGGTGACAAGGGAGGAAGGGAATGAATCTGGAATTCAAAGTTTAAAAACCAAACATTTAAAATATTTATGTGCATGTATATATGCTATATATGTATATAATATATATAGCATATATACATATATATGCTATTATTAATACTATTTTTCATGTAATTGGTATATACAGGCACTGGGGCATGGAGATCCACCATGCCCTAATGGAAAAGTCGAAGGAAGATATGGGAGAGAGCAGATTGGAGGATGGGATATCCTGTAGGACCACTATTCCGGGGTGGTGTGTAGGGGGAAAATGGGGAGAAAATTTGTAACTCAAAATCTGGCAGAAATGAATGATGTAAACCAGAATTTAATAAAGCATTTGAAATAAAAAAGAAAATGTTCTTAATGTCTCATGCTACAAGTATTTTCTCCTCTAAGCATTCTCAGAGTACTTGTGTTTCCACAGAGAGCAAGCCAATAGTAAAACAGAATGTTCTACATGTCTCCAACTACAAATATCTTATCCACTGAATGTTATAGTTATGCTAAAATTGTCCCCTCCCCCTTCCTGGAAATTAGAGGTACACAGGTCTTACACATCACACACATTTTCCAAATGTATCAATCAGTTGGGTTGACTTTGTTTTCCTCCCCCTCACATACACCAATGTATGCATATGCAGGATCCTTGGTCATAGGTCAGGGAAAGGTAAGAGGGCTGAGTGAGGAGAGGAGGACAAGGAGGATAAATAGAGGTGGGGAAGGCAAGACCATGAGCTGTCTACTCTCCCCTCTCCTGACCATGGGGAACAGGTAATTCATTCTTCCTCCTCTAAAATACTATTTACTAAATGCTAACCTGCTCTTTTTTATAGTCATTACTAGATATTGCTTGGCTGAAGTGTGATTGTTTAGCTTTGTTCTGCAACATCCAACTGCTGATTTTACCTAGTGTCTTCAGGTGAGGGGCTTTCCTCTTCTCCCTAAGAGTTGAATTGAACTCATTTTCTCTTTTCTGACTTGGTGCCAAAAGTCCTTTCAGTGAGGAAGACAGATCTTTTCATATCCTGTATCAGACCTTTGGGGGGTGTGTGTGTGTGTGTGTGTGTGTGTGTGTGTGTGTGTGTGTGTGCGCGCGCGCGCGTGTGTGTGTGTGTGTGTCTGACTGTCTGTCTATCTTGGGGGGAACAAAGGAAAATACATAATGCAAGAGTTTATTTCTCTTTATAAGAGGGAAATGTTAATACCCTGAGTTATGATTATGAGTATCATTTTTCTTCTGCAGCACTTTTTATCTTCAGAGCCCAATCTTTTTTTTAATATAGAATACATTCCAGTTAGTTAGACTGTACAAGTATTTAATCTGTATTTTGAATGTATTTCTTTCTTTTAAGAAGATACAGATAGACAAAGTTCTATCCATCCATCCATCTATCTATCTATCTATCTATCTATCTATCTATCTATCTATCTATCTATTCTTATCAATTAATGAGCATTTGTTAAGCACCTTTTATGTACCAAGCACTGTACTAAGTGTTTGAGATAAAAAGAAAGGGGCAAGATAGGCCCTGCTCTCAAGGAGCTCACATTCTAATGAGGGAGACAACATGCAAATGAATACTATATTTCTCTAGGTATAGAGAGATAGATATGTAGATATCGATCCATTTATATTTACATCAATAAAGAGAGAGAGGTAAAGGAATAGAGAATTGAGGAAAACCAAAGGAAGACATTCTAGTTAGGAGAATTGGGAATGGCTTTTTGTAGGGGTAAAAGGTAAAAAAGCCCAGAGGCAAAGTTACAGAGAGAAAGATTTCCAGATATGGGAGACATCAACAAAAGTCCCCACAGTCAGGAGATGGAGTGTCCTGTTGGAGCAACACCAAGGGTATTAGTTTAGTTTAGTGTCTCAGGATCACTGAGCATATATGAGAGTGCATGGAAAAGGAGAGCAAGATATGAGGAAATTGGAGAGATGGTGTAATGGGAATCTGAAGATCTTCCCTGCCCCTTGGCCCCTTGATAAGCTTAAGTGAATCTGAGAACCTTCCCTGATTTGAAAATATACTCTGCCCCCTAATAGGCTGAATGTGGTCACATAAAGCTTGTGGCAGGAAGCTTGTTTTCAGGAATACCCACACCTTGTTACTTTGGGATTGGGCAATGGGTCAAGAGGGTTGTTACATTCTCTGAGCCAGGAGAAAGCTATATATACCCTGATGTGAGGTTTTGCTTTGGGGCTTATTTATGGGAAGAGTTGTGGAATTTTGTGAGGTGAGACACTGGGCAGCCATTGAGCCCCCTGGCTTTGAAAACCCAGATGTTAGTGCTTCCTTCTCTGGTAACTAAATAGGTATAGATGTAAAGGTCAGACAGCTGGAAGCCCTGACTGATGTTATTTTCTGTTGTAACTTCTGCTTGTATTCTCTGAAGTTCAGGGTGCTGAATTTTCCCTCTGAATTAGGTAAATGATGTATGTTTGATTGATTAAAGTAAGATTGTTAACCCATTTTGAGTTGTTTTCCTTTAGAAAAGCAGATCAAAGAACCTGTGCTAGCAACCGTCCTGGGTATGCTAGGGTACTTGCTGCTACGGATGGGAAAGGTTCAAGTTACAAAATGTTTTGAAGACCAAACATAACATTTTTATATTTTTTCATGGAGATGATAGAGAGCAATTGGAGTTTATTGAATGAGGTTGGTAGGTAATAGTGATGGTGACAGGGTCAGACCTGCCCTTTAAGAAAATCAATTTGGGACCTGAGTAGAGGGTGGAATGGAGTGAGGAAAAACTTGAGGCAGCAAGATAATTAGAAGGCTTTTATCAGTAGTCCAGGTATGAGGTAATGAGGTGCTGTATCAGGTGACAGTGTCAGAGGAGAAGAGGGGAACATATACAAAGGCTATTAAGAAGGTATAATTAATAAGACATGGCAGCACATTGAATTTGAAGGTCAGGAGTGAAGAGTTAAGGATGACATGACTTAGGACAACTTAGACTTTTCCCATGATGATTGGGAAGATGGTGGTTTCTTCCATAGTAAAATTAAAAAATATATAAATAGGAAGAGGAGACAGCTTTGAGGGTTAAGGGTAGTTAATTTTCTCCCAAGCCTCTATAAGCTTTAGATCAGAAAATCTTTGTAATTCCCAAATAAATCACATATAAGTATCCTGTTCCCTCTAAACAGTTTCAGAGAAGTTCCTGTGAAAAAAAAATCCCATAATAATTCCATAAGTCCCAAGTTTTCCAACACTCTAAAATATCTGGGTCATTTTATGAGGCATGGGTAGAACATGCCCTCAACCTCAAGTTAAGCCTTTTCCCTCAAAATTTCTACTTTTATTATCTCTATGTGGTCAATTGCAAATCTCTAAAGATTTGAGTTTCTCTAAACTGATATGCCTGTCTGTAATCATCCCCATAGTGAGAGTCTAAGCATTAGCATGTTTGGGATATTGAATTCATCATGAAAATTGTTTGTATTTCAGTGTCTTAGTTACACTACAATGTAACCTTAATAAAATAGCTTTATAAAAGTTCATAAGCTGAAAAATAAATTAATTTTGCAAAAAATGTGATAACTAGCTTACTAACAGGCTAAATCTCTAGGACATATTCAGTCAGATACTGAGTGACATATTATAATAATGGAAGAGCTGGGTTTAAAACTAATTTCCTCAGTACCATTCTCAAACCCATAGGGAAGGTTGGTATTTGCATACACAAATCATACAGTTTTCATTAAAATAGTATAAATTTTGACTCATCTAATATTCATCATCTTCAAATTGTCAAACTTTAAGTAGAAAAAGGAAAGTTCAATGATTTCCCTCTTTATGTTAACAACATATTTCTAATCTGCTTATTGGGAGCAGTTATGTGGGGTTGGTGACTAGAAAAAAATTAAAGACAAATTTCATTTTAATTTCACATTACATTCATCTGGAAGACTGATGGCATCATAGGCTAGAAGTGCTACTTTTGGGCGGTAAACTTCATTTCACAATCACTTTATGATAAACTTATCAATACAAGTTTCATTTGTATTTCAGAGAGATCACTTATTTCCTCATTCTTTATAAAATGAGATAAAATCAAGGAATTCCACTTTTTTTCAAACTAAGGATCCTGTAAGATCTTGTTCACGATTTTTAAGTGTCAAATCAAAATGATATAAGGATGCCCATTTCATGCATCCAAATTCATAATATTAGGTAATATCCAATCATGCTCTAAGAAATGTGTTACAAGAATGATATAAACAGAGTTGGAATTGGAGTAAGGTTAGCTCAAATTAATACAATTATGAGTTTCATAGATTTATAACTAGAAAGGGCCAGAGATGAAAGTCAGCTGCTTCATCCACCTCATTTTAAAGATAAGGGAACTGAACACCAGGGCAGTTAAGATCATATAGGTTATTAGTAAAAGCTCCTCTATCTCCAAATCTAATATTCCTTCCAATATATGTGTGAATTCTGCCTCATGAATTTGCCATTTGTGTCTCCATGAGCAAGTTACTTATGGCCACCACTAATGAACAAAGTATAGGAACTCTTCTTCTACTCATCATTCATCCCTAGAGAAACCTTTGTTCTCCTAATTGGTGGGTGACTGCCTGTTTGGATTCAAGAAGTCCTAGTTTTACTTAACTTCACTCACCACACCTCCCTCCCTCCCTTCCTAATCTTTCTCCTCCTTTGCAGTCAGAGATGTCACATTAGCCAAGTTTTTAGATTCCAAGGCTGTCCCTCTAGCCATTATGTCAGACTGCCTCTCTGGGTGGTTGGAACACTTTGTCAGAAAATTCATCAGTCCTCAAAATTTGTCATGATGTATTTCCTTCAGCCAATGAACAACTCTTGTTCATGAAGTATATATGACTTTTTATGCAACACTTTGCCTAACATCTGTCTCCTAAGATAAATTACCTGAGCATACACTTTTTTGTGATTTTTCTTCCTTTATTCCTTTCTAGTTTGATGTCAAATACATACCATAATCTTTGTTCATGCCCTCTAAATCTTGTTTAAATTTAAATAATTCAGAACACATTCTGTTAATTTTAAAATCTCAGGGTCCCCCTCCTGACTTCACCATGGAAACATAATTTGATTAAAAATGTCCATTTTCTACATCAAAATTGAGATGACTTTTTTTGGGAAATCACTAAAAATGTGCTTATGAATTTCAACATCCAGTTTGCAAAATGGGAAAGAAAAATGGAAAGTTGTAATAGACTGAATAAATTGCTCATCAGAATTCACCAGCTTGAAAAATTGCCTATGCATTTGGAGCTGATGCACATCTTCTGTGCAATTCAACCTTCAACCCCAGCCCAGTCATTTGACAGTTAAGAAATTATTGAGGAGTTCAGTGTTAGCATTTCAACATGCTAGGAGACTGGCTGCTAATTCTGACCTACGAATTTTAAATGATTAATTTTAGCACGAGGTTTTTAGGACTTAATATCTCTTTTTGCAATATTTTTCCTTTTTTCTCAATTTAAAAAGTTTCACCCTTGATAGAAGGGTAGATACACAGAATTAACAATCTACCTTATAAACCTTATCAAAAGATGAGTGATGACACAGTACTTTTTATGAATACTGATTACTCCTGATTTTAATTTGGTATAAAAATAGTGATTACTTTAGTTATGTTTTTATCCAGAAGAAGGTAGTATCACTAACATTTAACCAAAACTGAAACTAAACTGATATTTTAAAATTTGTTTCAAGTACAGAAACTGCCAGATGATCAAATGGACACTTTTCTTTATCCTGAATTTTTAGCCAAAAGGTACTAATGCATATTGCATCTGTGCATATACTGAGGAAGTGATGTGATGGCACATTTATTAGGAGTTAACAGTGCAAAATGTCTTTTTAAAAATCCCTATGGAATGCTGGTCTAAAGTCAATAAATCTTATGCTCTAATTATACTCTAAAATGCAGTGTAACTAAATGATTGAGAATGTATTGTTCTGACATAGATGAAACATTAGTTTTATTTAAGAAATAATTATTGCACACCTGCTTTGAGCTATCTCCTATGTGACTAGATACTGTAGGAAAAGTAACAAGAATGAAGATGAATTCTCAGTCTTCAAGAAGCTTATAATCCTGAAGAAGAGATAAGACATTTATAAATAAGAGAATGCACCATAAAATTCATGTCATCACAACTAAATAGGACTTTGGATGAAGTAAATATTTCTTAGGGCTTGGGAAACACTCAAGGGCATTGGGCACCAATGGAGAATTCATAGAAGAATTGCCACTTAACCTGACCTCCATGAACTCTTACAAACTTTTCCTCCTTCCCCATGTTTCAAAGGGATCCTTTGCACCTCATACAATTCTCACTATTTTGAAAGAAGACAACTCAGGCGATATAGCCTACATAAGACTGATGCCTTTAGTTACTGGGAATCTTGCCCTTTTAATACTCGCATAAAGAGGTTTCTGGGAAGATGGCAGAGTAGATCAGAAAGTCCCAAGCTCTTTAGATAAAATAGCACCTCATGGGGAAAATAGAAAGATAAAAACAAAAAATGGGGCAGGACAGTGATCCTCCGAGGACAATCAGAGAAGATCCAGAGAAAAATTCCAGATGAGGTTTGGTCCCTGTGAAGAGTAAACACGTTCAGGTTAGGGTTGGTGTACCCTAGGGCTAGCTGGGTTTCGAGGTAGCATGGGCAACAACCACAGGAACTTTACTTTCCTGGACATTGTGTGGAGGTGGGTGTCTAAGTAGGGGAAGATTGAGGGATCCTCTGTTGATTAGGAAGACCAGATCTAGCTGTGCTGCCAAGGCATAGCCATGGGCTAGAAGGAAACAGCATAGGTTCCAGTGAGTACAGAAGCAGTGGAGTGGGACTCTGCTGGATGTGGACACTTACAGAAGGTCAGAGATCTTGGTTTCAGTTCAAGGTCAGAGGGGAGAACTAATGGAGTATCTGAGGCCAGAGGCACCATCTCTCATACCCCAGAACTAGAATTGACTACAAAAATTAAGCTGCTACAAATAAAAAAAGAGCAGGCAAATGAGAAAGGATCCAATCATAGAAAGTTATTATGGAAATATAGAAGAATGGGGTTCATTGTCAGAAGAGGATACTGAAGCAAAACCAAAAGCCTCTCCGACCGCAAAGAATGACATCTAATGGTCACCTAACCAAAAGGAATTCATGGAAGTTTGTTTTCTTTTGTTTTGTTTTGTTTTTTGCCTATTTGGAGGGCAGTTGGGGTCAAGTAACTTGCCCAAGGTCACATGGCTAGGTTTTTGTTTGTGTGTGCGTTAAATGTCTGAGGCCAGATCCAAACTCAGGTCCTTCTGACTCCAGGGCAGATGCTCTACTCACTGAGCCACCTTCCTGCCCCCATAGAAGTTTTAAAAATATTTTAAAATGAAATGAGAGAGATTGAGCAAAAAAATTAATAAGAACAAGTGAAGAAGAAGATTATGAAAAGAAAGTCAACCAGTTAGAAAAGGAGATTCAGAATATTAAGGAAGAAAAAGACTTCTTGAAAATTACAATTGAGCAGAGGGAGAGGGAGGCAGCTAAATTATGAGACCAAGAAATAATACAATAGAAAAAAATGAAAAAAAGTAAAAGAGAATGTGAATCACCTTATAAGTAAAACAACTGATCTAGAGAACAGATTAAGAAAAGAAAACATAAGAATAATCAGACTACCTGAAAGCCACCATCAAAAGAAAAATCATGAGACAATAATAGAAGAAACAAAGAAAATTCTCCTGAAGCATTAGAAGAAGAGGGGCAAGTAGAAATAGAAAAAAAAAAAAAAACCACCCGTCACTGCCTGAGATCCTATGAGGAAAACTTATATGAATATCATAGTCAATTTCTGAAACCCCTAGCTCAAAGAGAAATATATTCAACAACCAAAAAAACAATTTAAATATGGTGTTACCACAATTAGAATCACATAAGACCTAGCAGTGGCAACACTAAAAGGTCTTAGAGCACTATATATTGAAGAGGAAAAGAACTGGGGTTGCAGCCAAAACTATCATACCCGGCAAAGTTAAGCATAGGCTCAAATGAAAAATAAGAACTTTTAATGAATTTCCAGACTTTGAGGATCTTGTTTAAAAACAAACAAACAAACAAACAAACTTAATAGGATATGACAAATAAGATCCAAGAGAAATTATAACGTACATATCAGAGACTAATTACAAGGGACTCAATAAGGACAGACTGTTTACTTTTTATATGAAGAAATATAAAACCTATGTCTAATATTGTTATTAGTAATTTGGTAGTTTAAAAGAAAGATTTGGGTAGATCTGAATATGATATGATTCTAAAAAGTAAAACTATTTAGAAAAAAAGGAAAAAGAGTAATTATACAAATGAGGTGTGAGAGGAAGAACTGACAGAGGAATTAGATGGAGGAGGATGACTGATAGCTCTGGAAACCTACTTTCATTGGGCATGGGTTTAAGAGGGAACAATGTGTGTGTGTGTGTGTGTGTGTGTGTATAAGTCTTTTAAATTCAGCAAGAAATAAAAAGCTAAGGGGATAGAGAGGGGGAAAAGTATGAGGAAATTTTAGAAGGGAGGGTGAGGGAATAGGATGAGGTAGGTATAGATGGGCGTTTAGATTAACCGGAATGGGAGGAAAAGGGAAGATCCTTGGAGGGGGCATAGGTTACATAATAAGAGGGCAAGGTAGTAGGTAGAAGTGAAGTAGAGGAGTCAGGAGGAATAGGAAATAAAATATACATATATACACACACAAACATAAAATAAAGGTCAGGAGTAGAATATATTAGGAAATAAAAAAAAACAGGGGTGGTAGTCATGATTTCAAAGTTCAAGCTAAAAGATTTACTCAAAAGAGAAAAATAGGGAAACTATATTTCAGACATATATTAATGAATATTGTTTTGGACTATTTAAAATAACTGTTGTGTATAAGGTTGAAATATTTTTGTGGTATTGAAAATGTTGAGTTAGTAGACTCCTAAATATATGGAAAGATTCAGACTTATGAAGGAAGAGGTCATCCACCCTCAGAAAAACAGAGGAGAAATAAGTACAGTATATAAATGTATATGCATATTTATATGCATACATGCATATAAATGTATATGACTATATAAGAGGATGATTACAGGAATCTATGTATATGTATGCAATTGTATGTATGTATGTGTATATATAATATATGTATTATGTGTGTATATCTACATATATGTGTGTGCATGTCTATGTGTGTGTGCATTTCCATGCTCCATACTTAATTGTAGTCTTTGGAGGGGGGGGAAGAGTGGAAAAAAGAACAAAGTAAAAAGTGCACATCAGAGAACAAAAGAAAATTTACAAGGAAGCAAAGAAAAGATAGTTCTGAACACAATGCATAATATTTTATTATATAGGCTTTCTTCAAATAGAAATTTATTGCTGTATATTTTGAGTCCTCTCTTACATTTTGCTGTGCACATGGCAATGATTTTTTTTCTTTTCTTATTTTGTATTTGTTTTAATATTTATATTGATGTTTGTTTTTCTTTTGTTGTATATTTAAGCTTTAGTGTTTTAGTTTAGTTTTTTTTTTAAAGAAAATCATATAATAATAGATTTACAGTTCAAAGTTCACAATGGATAGATGAGGAAATGGAGGTACAAAGACATTAACTAAGTTACCCAGCATTACACAACTTGTTGTCTTTGTATTTTCTGACCTCCTTTTGATTCTATGCATGACTGAGAGACTGCTGTCAACGTGACAGTATTCAGTAACTGCTTTCACTTCTACCCTAACCATGTGCATAGATTATGCCCAACAATTTGTACTGTACAAGTTAACAAATTATTTCACTAGTCTTCAAGTTAGTCGATTTTTAACATAACTGCAAAACTATTCATTCTGCATTTCTTAAGGTTACTGTCTTTTCTGAATACCATTACCGACATATGTGTGATACTAAATAACTATCTCAAGGACTTCTGGGCAGGCTGGGAAACTACTGAGAATCCATGACCTGTACTGTTTACTTTGCTCTGTATGCCACATTGAGAAAAGGAGAAGTGAGCTTTGAATAATTGCATTGATCTATTTCCTTTTCCTATAGTTTTCACTTTCTTTATGTTCAAATGTGAAAGGTAATATATTCCACAGCCTAAACAACCATCATCAAGGTGAAAGGCTTTCCTGATAATGAGCAAAACATTAACTTTCTCTGGGGAAAGAATACCTTTACCCTAGGTAGTCAAAGTAGAGAATTTACCTCAGTGATCTCATTAGATGCTCTGAGTTTCTATTGTCTGTATTTTTGTAGGAACATGGCTCTCTTTAGGTATAAAGTCAAATGCAATTTCCTAGATTTTAGAGTTGATTTATTTAAGTCACATTTTCAAAGTGGAATACAAGAAATAAAGAAAGAAAATACTTTTTAAAAGATCCTATGAAAGGGGTGGCTAGGTGGAGCATTGAGTAAGCGCTGGCCTCGGAGTTGGGATGACCCGAGATCAAAACCGGCCTCAGAAAATGAGCACGCACACATAAATAATGACTAGCCGTGTAACCTTGAGCAAGTTACTTTACCCCAATTGCTTTAAAAAAAAAAAGATCCTATGAAATCATCATGAGATACTCTCTGACTTTTTGGAGAAAAATTACATCTGAGGATTTCATGCCTTTCTTTGTTGGTAGTACCATTCCTGATTTTTGCATCCTGGATGTGCCACCTGAATCTAGCTACTGAAATATTTAAATGTCATATGATTGACATCAGATCATTAAATTGCAGATTCCAGGTAAGAAGTGATTTCAGCTGACACTGAATCCTCATTCTAAAAATGATTGAGTGTTCAAGTGACTTGCCCAATGTCACAAGGGAAGCAAGTTTCAGATGTATGATTTGAACCTAGTTCCTCTAATTGTAGCATAGGTACTCTTCTGACCATACAATGCTTTTTTGATGATGCCTTCCTTTTGTAGGACAATGCAATAAAAGAGTACATTTCTACTTAGCATATTATATATGTAAAAAAGAAGAAAAATACACATACACACATATGTGTACATATACATATACATTTATGATATATATACACATATACCCAAATATAAATATGCATATATACCTATGTATATATGTATGTATGTGTGTATGTGTAAGTATATGCATATACATGTATATACCAAATTAGTCCTAGATTTGAGCTAACTTTTTTTCAATTTGAAACTCTGGAACAAGGAGATCACATAGCATAGGTATGAGTGAAAAACATATTCTGCTACACTGACATTCAAAGCAAGCTTCTTGGGGGCTTGAAAGAACATTGTGTCCTAAGTGTTTTTCTTTTTAAAGTTTCAGGGGGCTCATGTTACAACCAGTGTATGTAAGCTTTTCAATTAAATTGTCTAGTTTTGGAAGTGTGACCGTTCTGTGCCTAATGAATTTCTGTAATAGGTGATCCACATAAAGGAAGTAGATTGGGGATGTTCAGTAAATAATATTCTTCCTCAAGACTGAGGAATTAGGAATCTCAGAAGCTTGATGGAAGTCCTATGATAGCAAGTAAGGGTAAATGAAGTAGTGAATGTGAAATGCTTTATCTTTGTAAACATGTTATTTTTATGACTGGTATTAATATTTCCTTTGAGTTTTCTGATAGTATCCCAAGTATTCTACATGACCCCTCCTTCACAAAAAGATGCCTCATTATGAAAGAGATGTTTTCCTAGGTCATTCCTAAAAGCTGGTCCACACAAGAGAGGATTCTGGAAATATATTGGAGTAGGTCAGAAAACTCCAAGCTCTCAAGATCTTCCCCCACAAAAGAATTAAAATAGCACCTTAGGGTGAACAAAGTATGAGCAGAGATAAAAAAAAGAACAGGGGCATAACCAAGATCCCCCTGAGACAATTTGAGAGGATCAGGAAGAAAAAATCCCAGGATAAGGTTTGGTCCCAGTAGAGTAAATACCTCCAGGCTAGGTTCCTTTTTAACTGCAAGTGGCTAGCCTCTTAAACAATAAAAGACAAGCCCTGGGGTTAATTGGTTTGAGAGTCTACCTCCACCTCAGCCACCAGACCTCTTACCCCTGGGATAGTGAGGGGAGTTGGGCATTTGAACCCAAGAAGATCAAGGGAATCTCCGCTGACAAAGAACATCAGACCCAGCTGTGCTCAGAAGAATGATGTGGTCTGAAGGAACCAGCATCTGCCCACCTGGTGAGTGCAGAAGCAGTGGGGCAGAAAGCACCTGGCTGTGGGCACTTACAGGAAGCTGAAAGTTTGGCTTTGGTTTCAGGCATAAAGGAAAGAACTGAAGATCTGGGGCAAAAGGTATCATTCCCCATACCCCAGGGTTAGAGGTGACTACAAATAACTAAGCTATTACCACACACACACACACACACACACACACACACACACACACACACAAATGCACAAGCAAAAGAAAAAGACTCCAACTATAGAAATCTATTATGGGAGTAGAGTTGACTGGGTTCATCTTCAGAGGAGGAAACTAAAGTAAAGAAACCCCCAAAGAGTAATGTTAAATGGTCACCTGTCCAAAAATTAAAAAGAAAATAAGAATAATCCAAGAAAAACAGGAAGGGTATGAAAGGAAAGTCAACAAATTATAAAGGAAATCCAGAAAATGACACCTTGAAAACAAGAATTAGCCCTTAATGCTTACTAGTTGTGTGACCTTGAGCAAGTCACTTAAACCCAATTTCCCTGACCTACTCCCTCCAAAAAAAGAAAAAAAGAAAAAGGAAATAAGAATTGGGCAAAGTGAAGCTAGTGAAATTATAAGAGACCAAGAAACAATTAAACAAAATATGAATAATGAAAAAATAGAAGAGAAACAATAATAAAAATAAATTTAAAAAATAAGAAAAACAATAAATTTGGAGAATAGATCAAGAAAAGAAAATTTAAAAATAATTGGACTAACTGAAAGTTACGATCAGAAAAAGAATCTTGATACAATAATACAAGAAATAATTAAAGAAAATTGTCTTAAGCATTAGAGGGGGAGGGAGGAAAGGGGAGTATAAATAGAAAAATTCCATTGATCATCACTTAAGAGAGATTCTATGAGGAAAACTCATAGGAATTTCATAGTCTAATTCTGAAATGCCCAGCTCACAGAAAAATTATTAAAAACATCAATATTAAAACAATTTAAATATGATAGTGCCACAATTAGAATTATATAAGACCTAGAAACAGAAACATTAAAGGACCACAGGTCTTAGAACACAGCATATCAAAGAGCAAAAGAACTGGGGCTCCAGTCAAAAATATCATACCCTGCAAAGTTAACTATTATCTTAAATTAATAAAAAGAATGTACATTTGATAAATGCTCAGATTTTCAAGACTTTGTTAAAATAAAAAGAAACTTGAGCATATTAGACAATTTGACATACAAGATCCAATATAAATACAAGGTACATAACAAAGACTGATTATAAGGTATCCATGGAGACAGACTGTTTACTTTTTATCTATGTAAAATGTAAAATTTACATCTGAGATTCTTATTAATAATTGGGTAGTTCATAAGAAAAATGGGGGAGAACCTGGGCATGATATGAATTTGAAAAGTAAAATCATTTACAAAGAGCTATAGAGAGTAATTATTTTATACAAATCAGGTGCAAGAGGAAGAATTGATACACAAGAATTAGATGGGGAGGAGGACTGGTAGTTCTGGTAACCTACTTTTATTGGGAATGGGTGTAAGAGGAAACAATACATGTATATTTAGAAGGGTAAAGAAGTCTTCTAAATTCAGAAGAAATAAAATAATAGGGGCATAGGGAGGGAGAAGAGGACAAGGGACGTGTCTTTAGAGGGGAGGATGAGAAAATAAGTAAATAGGGGTATAGAAGGGTGTTTAGATTTATGGGAATGGGAAGATAGGAGAGGAGTCCTTGGAGGGGGGTAGGAAAAGCAGGGGGTATAAAAGGGCAAGGTAGTGGGTAAAAATAAAGTAGAGGATGTAGGATGGATAGGAAATGAGATATGCATATACATAAAAATAAAGATCAGGAATATAATAGGTATGGGAATGTATATGACTATATATATATGTATGTATGTATATGTGTATGTATATATTTACAGCTATCAAGAAGCATATCTAAACTTTATTGTGGTCTTGAAGGGTTTGGGGGAAGGGGAAAAGAACAAAGTAAAAAAGTGCACAGCAGAGAACAAAAGAAAACTCACAAGGAAGCAAAGAAAATTCTCAACACAAGTATTATTAATTATATAGGCTTTCTTAAAATGAAAATTTATTGTTACATATTTTGAATCCTCTCATGTTCTGCTATGCACATGACTTTCCTTTCTTTCTAACTTCGTATTTAAGTTTATTTGTTTTTGTTTCTTTTTTTTAAATTATTATTCTCTGCGTTCTGGAGTTTGAGTCTAAAGTAAAAAAAAAAAAAAGAAAGAAAAAAAAAGGTGGTCCATCAAAGAACAAACTCTGATAACATTCGACATTGAGCAAAAAAGAGCCTTTTTTTTCCAGTACCAGTGATAGAATGTATCCAGTGTCCAAAGACTAGATCAGTAAAGTATGTGTAGACTGACCATTTGTTTCATAGGACTTATTTCATAACTTCATAAATTTAGAGCTGGAATACAGTTTGGAAGTCAAGAAGTCCAATCCCCTAATTTTATAAATGAGAAAACTGACTTTCCCAGGGTCTGAAACAGGATTTAAAACCATGTCTTCCTGACTCCAAGTCTAGCACTTGACCTCTTATTCCTGTGATACATTGGTCATGGAAAATCATTTTAAAAAACAACACAAAAGAAACCTGAAAAGTAACAAATAGCTCTTAAACCTATACAGTCTCCCTTGTCTTCTATAATGTGAAAAGCAGTTTAATGGAAAAATCTAGTGCTCACGCTAAGGATAACAATTTTTAGATCATCTAATGATACACATTTAATCATTGATTCTTTAAATCATAGCTCCTTCTCCAAGTTGATAGTCTCCCTGTACTCTGCCCTGCTCAGATTCCAACTGGATCATTGTGGTCAGTTCTAGGCACATAGCTTTGGAATGGCTCTGATAAGCTGGAGAGGATGCAGAGTTTTCAAAGCTGGGGGGCTCAACAGCTACCCAGCTACTCATCTGGCCAAATCACACAACTCTTCCCATAAGTGAGCCCCAAAACAAAACTTCACCTCAAGAGTATATATAGCCTTCTTCAGCGTCAGTGGGCATCGCCATCTTTGTGACCCACTCCCTAATTAAAAGTAACAAAAGGTGGGCCTTCCTGAAAAACAAACCTCCCCTAAGCAAGCTTCTCTTGTTGGGGTCCAAGTAAGGCCCATTAAGGGGCAGCAAAGATCTTCAAATTACCTAGGCCTCTTAAGGGACAGAAAAGATCATAAATTCCTTACAAGTACCTGCTTCAAAGATATTCCCTGCCCCCAATAGGTTGAATGTAATCACATGGAACCTGTGGTGGGAGAGGCTGGATAGAGGGTAGAGCAGAGCCCATGGAAGTTGGGAGTCAGAGCATCTAGACATTAGAGGAAGGAGAGGATGCACCTAGAGAGACCGGCTCATGAGTGTTGGTTTGTGAGAAGGCTAAAGGATCATGTGGCTGTCTGTGCTGTTATGATGTATTAACTTCTTTGCAACTATGACAGATTCAGCTTTCAGGTTTGGGGATTCAATTTTCTGGTGTCTGGATAAATGTTTTGCTTCTGTCTTATATAGGGAGAGTCTGTTATATTTTGCAATTGAAGACTATGCTGGTATAGTCACAGTTTCTATCTACACTGTGAATATTACATTGACACTACACTGGGCTATAAAAATAAGAAATAACTTGTTTTTCTTTTCTCCTTAAATTGGAACAATGATAATGCATAGATTTTTCATAGAGACAGATGAAGGAAAACTTGCTAATAATTAGAGTGATCAAAAAAGGGCATGTCCTGTCTCAAAAAGTAGTGGGCTCTATAAGCAAGAGTTAAATGTCTACCTTATTCCATAAATAATAATAATAATTATAACATCAATATCAATAAATATCAATATCAATAAAATAGTAATAAATTTATATAGTACTATATGGTATATAAATAACTTTCCAATTATCTCTTAAATTCACAAGAATCCTAGGAGAAGGGTTCTATTATTATTTTCATTTTTACAGACAAGGAAACTGAGGCAAACCTATGTTAAGTGGCTTTTCCCATAATCAGAAATCTAAGAAGGCTGGATTTGAACTTAGGTTTTCCTGACTCCATTTCTAATCATCTATTGACTATGTGAACTAGTCATCTATCATGGAGAAGATGTTATTACTAGTAATGTTTGTACTATGAAAATCAAGGTGCCTCTGAGGAATAAATTGTGTAATTCTTAAAGTTATAGAATGATTATATAGAAATAAAACCAAAAAGAAAAAGAAAGTTTTAATTAATATGTGTTATATTTTCCCCTTATATGTTTAACATTATATTGATGTTACTCTTAACTGCCATGGCTCTCCTAAGCCTGCAAATAAAGTATGAACTTGCTGAACCCAAAAGACCAGGCTCTTGTGTACTCTTCATTTGTGTGCTTATTTAAAATCAAATAATTTTCTATAAATATATATATTTTATGTGACTTCATATGTATAAGTGATGTTACTTGCCTTCTCACTGAGAAATTAAATGAATTGCTCAAGGCCATTCAATCAGTATATTTCAATGTAAAGACTTGAAATCACATCTTCCTGGCTTTGAGACCATTTCTTTATTACACTGTTTCTCATCGTGGTATATGGGCAAATATAAGTAACACTTAGCAAGATAACCTCAAGAAGAGTTTTAGAACCATATTGCATGTGATCCATGATAGAAATGACTAAAATTTAAAATAATTAAAATACCATATTTTATTTTGGAAAATGGAAAATCATCAAAACATCAGTGTTAAGGATTGCCTTTACTTTATGATGTAAAGGCAGATCATCAGGCAGTTATTTGTAATTTCTAATTCACATGCCTGATTTCATCTATATAAAATATTTATGAGGATGAAATTATGGCATACTCTACAGTTCTGAATGTGTGTGTATCTAGCAATATTCATATCCATACATATAGGTATATGAAACAAACTGGCAGACTTTTCATGTAAAATTTCCTACAGCAAACCATACCTTTATGAATTTTACTGAAAGGAGAATATAATATACAGATGTATTTATAACTTATATATACATAGTTATTTGCATATTTACTCCTGAGGATATGAACAACTTTTTGGTGGGAATAATGGACTTGTTTTCTTTGTTTGTTTGCTTCTTTTAATCCCTGACACAGTCCAATGCAGCAACATGCAGACTTGAAGGATCTCCTTAAATATGGTGTCTCCTGTGAATGTCAAAATCATATAAAATCATTGCGTAGTAGGGCATTAGGAATTTTATGATAAGGCCTCACCCCCATGAGCTAGATGTGTATTTTTGTTTGTTTTCTTTTATCTTAACTATTGAAGCTATCCCTGAGACTTTTCCCAATACTGGCATAGCATCATGGCTGCCTAAGCAAAACAATCCAAAACATGAAGAGTAAGGAGTTCAGGCTTATGATTAGTGCACCAGCATAACCAATGCAGAGGTAGAAAAGCTGTCTGCAGCTAAATCAGTTTTCTATGCTTACTGGATAAGATTTCAATGCTCTAAGTAAATTTCATTTTTGGAAATTTTTTTCAGTGATCAAAAAAGTTCCCATTATGTTCTTATGCCAATCCTAAAGCACCAAATTGGATTAGTTCTTACATATAATAAACTTATAAAAACTTAAACAGATATAGAATTGTTAAGTGTCATTATTATCAGTATCAAGCAAGGCATAATAAAGGAAGGAATAAACACTATGAATTTTCAATCTATTTTTAAAGGATGTCCTACAAAAAATCTTAAAGAGCTTCCTTTTAGATATTGACATTATCTAGTTCCTTCTTTTGCATATGATATTGTACTGACTGAATCAAGCCTTAGACTATTTCCAATTAATTTCACCAAGATCTGTGAGTGCTTAAAAGAGGTTTGCCAGAAAGTGTCAGAGGAAAAAGAAACACTAAACCTGAAATGAATAAAAACTGACCATTGTCCTGAGAATATTAAGTAACAGAATTGGTAGTACAATGAATTAGGACACCATTATGTATCTCTTGGACAGGTAATGATAAACAGTGAAATGGGATTCCAGAATTGAATAGGAAAAAGATAATAGGACAAATTAAACTTGAGAAATTATGTAGTACTTTCAATTAGATTATTATTAATATTATTATTAATTACAAGATGATCCCTTATTCACAAACACCTTTTTAATATAAATACATTCACAGTGATGTTATATATGACTGTGGTTTACTGAAAGCAATCTCTGAGGGCTCGAAAATTGTAAATGAATCTAAGGACAATGGAAAAACACATGGTGTTCATAAGGATATGACAACATATTAACAATGATGACAATATAATGATTGGTATAAAGATCATCATTCAAGAAATGTCTAATCTGAAAGGGAGGTGGGCTGGTTGTATAACAAAATCCAATGATTACAAATAGCAAGGCTAAGTGATTACATAATATATATAAAATATGTAATGATCTGCGAAGTAAGGTAATCTCCTTCCCTGGAGATCTTCCAGCAATGTCTAGATGTCCACTTGTTGGAAAATTTCTTGAGGGATTTTCACTCAGGTATAGTTTACATTGAATGGCTTCTGAGTTGCATTTAAACTATGTTTTGCTATGACTGTGAATATTTAAAGACTTAAAGGAAAGTTCCAAGGATATTAGAAGAATTTATGGAAAGACCTAGAAGCATAATAACTTCAAATGGAAAGACATAAGTGGCCTGTGATCTACACTAGTGGACAAACCATGTGTACAAATAGAGAATGGATCTATTAGAGGATAATAAAACATTTAATACTTTAATTCCTTATAATTCAATTACCTATTAATAATTATAATACCTTCCCTCCATGTAGGATTTCCCTTCCTATGAATTAAAAGCATTTTAATATCCATTAATCCTCTTTCTTATGACATCCTTCTCTGAAAAAGAGAGGAAATATTTTATCAGCTATTAAAAGTAATAGAAATAGAAATATGGATGCCTTGGTCATATCGTTTACTAGCGACTGTAAATTTATGACAGTGAATCTATCTGTGGAGAAGACTGCAAAACATGAACTAAATTGCAGGTTTGATGAATATAAACAAATCTTTCCTCTGGGATATATTATACAAACAAACAAACGTAACAGCTGTAGTGAAATTAATTTAACACACATATATGCACTCTCACCTAATAGGGAATGTGTCTCCAGGGTGTTAGGCATAGGGTAAGTTAGGAAAGAGAAACAGGATAAAAATGAAGAAGAAAGTATGGAAAGGAAGAAGGAAGCAACATAAGAAGACTACTGCCAGCAACAACAGCAGCCTTTAATTTTTATACTCTTTTCTTGAGCAATGTTTCATTAGATCAAATGATTTATTTTCATTTTCCCTAATATTTAAAATATAGGTAATTTCCCTAGTTCCCTGAGTCACTTCAAAACTTATCTGGCAGCTGAGAAATTAGTTTCAAATTAGGCAGGCTGACCGGAATTTATTTTTTGCTTTCTTAAGGATATGCATTTTTTAGCTCCTGGTGGTAAAGAGGTGAAAGGATAATATAATACTTTACAAAATCTTTGCAGCACTAAATTGTCAATTACCTCCCCAACAGACCAGGTATGTCTGCCATCCCCATCTTATATTCTCAGTAGTCATAAAACAAGCAAATTATGAACTTCAGACCAAACAATGTTTAGCAGATCTTGTTCCTCAGGGAATTTAATAATCATAACACATAAAATGCAAATCATTAACAAGAACTTTCCCTAAGTTGTCAAGCAGCAAATTAGAGAGTTTAAAAAGAGTTTCGTTTACTTAGGATTTTCTTCACTTATACAATATTTTTTCATACATGTAATACACCATCACATTAAAAATTATAAGTTGACCATGTTCTTGGTTAACCACCAGTAAAGCACTCCTGAATTTACAAACTGGTGAAAAATAAAACTTTTCTTCTTTGTTTGAGATCTAAATTCCTTGGCCAAATTCTAAAACAGTCCAAAGAGTTTTCCGTACTAAATCTATGATCCTCCAGTGTTTCCTGGCCAATTCATTCCTTGAGATAAAAAGATTTTGATTCTCTTAAAATGGAAACTTTGAAACAGTCTATTATATTTAAGATATGTAAATGTTTTAGTCAACCAAGACTTTGCAGTAAGAGTATTTGCCTTACCTTGTTATTATTCTTTCCAGATTAAAAATAAAAGACAAACACATAGAAATAATGCTTCAGTTTGATACTCTGTTAGGAATTTGCTAGCATACATAATAATAAATTCCCTTTATCAAAAGATACTTCCACAACATTTTGGCTTTATTTATTTTTATTTCTTTCATCCCAATGTCTCTTTTTATAAGCTGAATTTTCTTCTACTTGTTGATTTGGGGTATCCAATCTGACTCCCTATAGAGTATAAACTTCACCAAGATAACAACAGTAACTACTACATTTCTGGTTCCCTTTTCCAATGTCCATTTTTTTGTTCCAAAGTTTGATGAGCAACCCTTTAAAACTGTAATTTTTCCCCCATCTCTTGAACTGTGCAAGATCAATAATTTCTACTTCTTTTGGAAAATGGATACTGATTTCTTTATGTGAGGAGGTTGTGTCTATGCTAACTATCCAGACCTTGAAACAAAAACTTTTTTGATGTTCCTGAGAAAGAACTTTACATTTTCAGCTTTTTAATAGAAGTATATTTTATATATTTATATTACATATTTATTGCTGTTCTGTTGTAACTGATTCTTCCAGAACCCACGGATTTGTCCACGGGGTTTTCCTGGCAATGACGTTAGAGCTGTTTGCCATTTTATTCTCCAGTGTGTCCCCGTTTTTATGACAATGAACTGAGACAAATAGTGCTGAAGTGATTTAGCAAGGGTCACACAGACAGTAAGTGTCTGAGACCAGATTTGAATTCAGATCTCTCCAATTCTAAGTCTTGTGCTCCATCCATAGCCCCATCTAGCTGCCATATAAATATAAATATATGTAGGTATTCTTATTTTTATATTTACTATATATAATATATACAGTGTGTGTTATTTTAAGGACTATTTTTATATTGTTTATTGGAATTTGACATTTTCTTCATTTGTTGATATAGTTTTAAATTCATGAAACCTTTTTCTTCAAGCTGCTTATAAAGCTGGAATTGTTCTGGAATTTTAGGTCTAGAGAGTTTTATTGAAAAGAATTTTTCTTCCATCTTACCAATTATGTGACTGATACTTGACTGACACCTGAAGGGTATTCTTACCTCTTCCCCTACTTCCAAACAGGATTTTTTTTTTTAAATACACAACTTTAGGCGCATTAAAAGGGAAATAATTCCCAATATATTTTGTTATTATTTTTTAAATGTGGCTTTTTTTTTCAGTTGCAGGCTGGCACTAGCGTGTTTACACACTGCACTGTTTCCCTATCCCAAGCTCTTTTCCTCCTTTGCGTCTTCCCCTGGCGGCTTCCTCCTCTCCCCTGTCCCTCCCACCATCACCATGGGCTTCAGAGATCCTAAGACACCCGAAAGTCTGCCACACCTCCACGACTTCCTGGAGGACAAGAACTACATGGAAGGGTTTGTGCCATCCCAGGCTGACATTGTAATATTTGAAGCCGTCTCAGGCCCACCACCAACCGACCTGTAACTCACCATGCTCTCTGCTGCTATAACCAAATTTCTTTTTTAAAGCAATTGGGGTTAAGTAACTTGCTCAAGGTTACATGGCCGGTCATTATTTGTGTGTGAATGCTCATTTTCTGAGGCCGATTCCGATCCCGGGTAGTCCCAAATCCAGGGCAGGCACTCTTACTCACTCTGCCACCTAGCCGCCCCTCTATAACCACATTTAATCCTATGAGAAGGAAAAGTCAAACTTGCCAGGAATAAAGAAGGCTTTGAGCAAGTATGGGCTTGCTGATGCGGAAGATACCCCTGGAAGTGGAGCTACAGATAGCAAAGATGATGAAGACATTCATCTCTTTGGTTCTGATGAGGAGCAGGAAAGTGAAGAAGCAAAGAAGCTAAGAGAAGAATGCCTTGCTCACTATGAATCAAAGAAATAAAGAACAAAACAAAACAAAAAATCAAAACAAAACAAACAAACCAACAAAAGCAACAACCTGCAATTGTTGCTGAGTCTTCCATCTTACGGGATGTAAAACCTTGAGATGGTGAGACAGGGGAAAATTGGAGGAAGCATTCAGGCAGATGGCTTAGTCTGGGGATCTTATAAACTAGTTCCAGTGGTATATGGCATCAAGAAGGTTCAGTTACAGTGTGTGGTTGAAGATGATCAAATTGGGAGAGATATGCTGGAGGTTCAATCCATGGATGCCACTGCCTTCAATAAAATTTAAAACTACCATCCTCAAAAATTACATTTAAATAAAAATATTTGCAAGCAAAAAAGTGATACATACATATATATGTATTAAGCATACATACATATCTACACATATTTTTGTGTTCTATCAAACAAATACAAAAACACCTTTCTGATTTTTATAGTTGATGAATTTCAGTGTTCTTTCCTCATTTCATTTCTGTCTCTTTTCTACTGTATGCTTCAAACTCCTAAGTAAGTATCTTTCATACTTTCATTTTACATGTGTATGTTTCACTATTGCTAGTAGAAGAGTCTTTATTCACAAGATTATTGTACTTTGGTTTTCTCCCTTCCATTTTCTTTTTAACAAGTCTCCATAAACTCTTCTTGTAATCATAGTTTAGTCATGCTTTCTTACTCATATTCTTTGTGAACTGGATATGAAAATCTTTTTCTATGGTCAAGTCAAAGATAAAGTTTTTCTCTGCCTTTAAATTATACAACCTCTCCAAGCAAATAATTTCATTTCAGTTAGCCATGATCTGTCAAGACATACATAATTACATGTAAATTAAATTCCTCTTACCTCAATTTAAGGTATGACATTTGTAAGACCAGATAGAGTCATCATCTTCTCAGTCTAGCTTTCAGCTATTTCAAAGCTGTTTAGTAATTCATGAAACTTCTCCTCCCTCCAGATAAGAGTGGAACATCAAAAGCTTCTCCATCTTGTAGTTAAGACTTAGGTCATCAAGACAGGATCTTTTTAGTATCTGTAATATTGGTGATAAAAATAGTCAAAGTCATGGAATAGTAGAATCATAGACTCTCAAAGTGGAAGGTACCTCAGAGGTTATCTAACTTAATTCCTTCCATAAATGAGAATTGTATCTTAAATACTATCAGGAAATCCACTGCTTCCCAAAGTAATTGGTTCCATTATAGTTCTACAATTATTAATCTTATATTCAGTAAAAAATTTGTCTCCATATAATTTCTACCATCAATGCTAGTTGTGTACTCTTTGAAAAATCAGTGCAAATAACATCTCTTTCAACATAGCAACTCTTGAAAAGATCATTTTTAACCTGTCACATATCATCCTCCCAAAAAATCCAGTCCCACATGTTTTAAGCAGTGTTTCTACGGAAAGATTTTTAATTCCCATATTATCCAAGTTATCTTTTGAATGCAATCCAACTTGGTAATATATTTCCTAAAATGTATTCTCCAGAACTATACCCAATATTCTAGATCTTGTCCAAATAGGTCAAAGTAGGGGTTATTAATCTCCTAGTTTTGTCCTGCTTTAATATACATAAGTGAAAAGAAAAATAAATAAAAAGGAAAGGGAACTCTACTGGGGAGGAAAGATAGTGGTTAATCTCTATTGCATAACATAAGTCCATATGACTAAAAGCATATAGCCATGGAGGAAAGTGTGTAGGTAGCAAATAAAGGAACATTAAATACAATTGCATGCAATCACATGTAAATACATATACAAGCATCACGATAAAAATAGTTTAAGTTTGAAAGGGGCATAAGTTAGCAAATCATAAAGGTAGGGATTGAAAAAATAATTGAAAATCTCAGCAAAGAAAACACCAATGACACAATACAACCAAATTTGTGAGTGGCAGATAAAATAGTGCTAGGATAATTTTTTTTTAAATATCTCTAAGTTTTCTTTAATTAACCAAAGATAAAAAACAAACAAGAAATTTTCTTAAAAACCACCAAAGAAATAACAAAGTAGGACTTGTATAAAAAAATAAAGATATCAATAAAATTAAAATTTAATAGTTGATAAAAAAGAAGAAGAAAACTGATAATTTTTAAGTAGTTTGTAACCTGTTTCTACAAAGAGAGGAAAACCAAACTGTTCACAGGAAAAGTTTAAAAGAAAAAAAAGGGAAAGTTACACTTAGGAAGAAAACAAAGGCTATGTTGCTCAATTATATTCTATAAAAAATGATAACTAAGAGGAAATAAGTTAATGCTTACAAAAAGCACAAAATATCTCAGTTAACAAATGTAGAAAGAGGCTAAATAACCTAATATCACAATAAAGAAATTTAAAAAACCACAAATGAGCTTCCCAAAGGGAAAACCAAGACAGTCTGGATTCATAAATAAATTCTTTCAAATGTTTAAAGGACAATTAATTCCAATACTAAGAAAAGATGACAAATTTTCAATATCTTAAAGAAAAAAAAAAAACATATATGGCCTTGTTACCATCCATGCCTGGAATGTTTTTTCTCCTCCACTCTCCTTACCTTCATTTAAGTCCCAACTAAAGTCCCTCCTTCAACTGTACCCCTGCCCTAATCCCTCTTGCTTCTAGCTTTCTCTGTGATAAATAGGCAGAGATATAGAGAGAAACAAAGGGGGGGGGGGTGAAGCCAAGATGGCAGAGTAGAAACAACATTTCCAAGGTGCTCTCCCACCAGACCACTTCCAAGCCATGTAAAAAGGGGACTCTGAACAACTTCTGGAGCCCCAGCACCCACAGAACGACACAGAGAAGCTAACCTCCTGCTGAGGACAGCCCAGCAGCACTGCAGGAAGGGCGCAGGAAGGGCCAACGCAGCTCTGGGAGCTGACAGCCCAGCCCACAGAGAGCAGAGCCCAGGTCCACATGAGCCACGGTTTTAGCCCCAGGGCAGCCAGGCCAGCAGCCAGCTGGAGGGATCCCAGAACACCAGCCGCTGTGGCGATTCCAGAATTATCAACACAGACATGACTAGGACAAAGTGAGAGGTTAGTGCCCTATGGACTTTGGGACCAGTATTTGGAGAACACTTCAGCTTCCACCCCTGGGGGCTAGAAGCTGCTGAGGAGGCACAGCACACTCACCATTTTGCAGCTTCAGTGGCAGCATCAGCTCCTGGCCTGCGAAATGTAGGAAGATTCAGCTATCAGTCTTAGAGGTTAATCACTCTTGCTTTAACCTGCCTGGATCTGGATTATGATCAGGGGGGAGGTCTGGGGTGGGTATGAACTTGCCAGAACAGGAAGTTCTGAAGACCCCAACTTTCGGGATGGAAGCTCCCCTGTCTGGTGGCAGAGTCCTACTGTGGCAATAAGCCCAAAAGTCAAGTAATTAAGTGGCAATATGCCTAGGCAAAGGAGACAAAATAAACAGAAAAATGCAACATTAGACTTCTAATTTGGGGGCAAAGAGGATTGAAGCAGAGAACAGGAGGAGGACTGTGAGGTCAGAAATCGTGATCCAAAAGACCCAAAGAAAAATAGGAATGGGTTACAGGACCTTAAGAAGCGTATAAGAGAAGTGGAGGAAAAATTGGGTAGAGAAATGAGAAGGATGCAGGAAAAGTATGAAATGAGAGTCAGCAGACTGACTGAGGAAAATAACACCCCCAAAATAGACTAACTTAAATGGCAAAGGAGGCACAAAAGGGCAATGAGGATAAGAATGCCTTAAAAAGCCAAATTTTCCAGATGGAAAAAGAATCTCAAAAGCTCACTGAGGAGATTCATTCCTCCAGAGTTAGACTGGAGCGAATGGAAGCTAATGACTTTATGAGAAATCAAGATGCTGTTAAACAGATACAAACAAATGAAAGAATGGAAGGCAATGTGAAATATCTCATGGGAAAAACCACCGACCTAGAAAATAGATCCAGGAGAAAGTATTTTAAAAGTACTGGACTACCTGAAAGCCATGATCAAAGAAAGAACCTAGAAATCACCCTTCAAGAAATTCTCAAGGAAAATTGCCCTGATGTTTTAGACCCAGAAGGCAAAATAGAGGTTGAAAGAATCCACAGATCATCTCCTGAAAAAGATCCCAAAAAGAAAACTCTCTCCTTGATTCTGGATAGGAATCCCCAGATCAAGGAGAAAATACTACAAGCAGCCAGGAAGAAACAATTTCAATATTGTGAAAACACAATCAGAATAGCCCAGGACTTGGCAGCTTCTACACTGAGGGATTTAAGGGTATGGAATATGATATTCCACAGAGCAAAGGACCTGGGATTAAAACCAAGAATTACCTACCCAGCAGAACTGAGTATCTTGTTTCAGGGGAAAATATGGTCATTCAGTGCAATAGAGGACTTTCAAGCATTCTTGAGGAAAACACCAGAGTTGAATAGAAAATTTGACATCCAGACACAAGAAGCAAGAGATGCCTGAGAAGGTAATTAGGGAAAAGAAATCAAAAGGAACTTATCAAAGTTGAACTATTTACATTCCTATATGGAAAAACAATAACTGTGACTGATAAAACCTTTCTCAGTATGAAAATAATGGAAGAAGGGTGTATGGTCATATGAATACATATGTGAATGTGTGTATATATGTTTACAGTTATACATGGATAGAGGGCACAGGTTGAATTTGGTGGGAAGGGATGATACTTAAGGGGTGAAGTTATGAGGTGAGAGAGGAAAGTGGCAAGAAGAGATGGGGAGAGACAGGGTAGGGTAAACTATCTCATGTAGAAGAAGCAAGGGGAAGTGGTTGCAGGGGAGGGGAAGAATAGGAAGGCAAAAAGGCAAAACCATATTCTCATTGAATTTGGCTCAGGGAGAGAATGACATACATACTAAATGGGATATCTCACCCTGCAGGAGAATAGGGGGAAGGGGGATGAGATGGGGGATGATGGAGGGGAGGGCATTCTGGGGGGAGGGGAGGTTGGAAGTACCCACTTTCGAAGAGGGACAGGATCAAAGTAGGGAATGGACCAGGTGGGGGGTGGGATGGGTGGGAGGGAATTATAAGCAGCCTTTTACAATATATCTACTATGGTAATGTTTTGCATAGCTATACATGTACAACACATACTGAATTGCTTATCTTCCCAGAGGGAGTGGGTGACAAGGGAGGAAGGGAATGGATCTGAAATTTGAGGTTTTAAAATTAAATGTTTCAAATATATATAAATACTATTATTAATACTATTTTGCATGTAATTGGGAGATAAGATGTTCAGGCATTGGGGCACAGAGATTCACCTTGCCCTAATGGTAAAGTCAAAGGGGGTATGGGAGAAGATATGGGAGAGAGCAGATTGGATGAGGGGATATCTTGTGGGACTGCTATTCTGGGGTGGTGGGTAGGGGAAAAATGGGGAAAAATTGTAACTCAAAATCTGGCGGAAATGAATGATGTAAACCAGAAATTAATAAATCATTTTTAAGAAAAAGAAAAGAAACACAGAGAGAGTCAAAAAGAGGCTGACAGAGACAAAGGATGGAAATATTGATGAATGAAAAACACAATGTTCAGAAACAAAAAAAAAATCATAGAGTAACATTTGATAAAAATTAAAAACTCCAAATGTAGGAGGAATGCCTCACTATTTGAAAAAAACTGCTTGAAAAAACAGACAGTTTTAAGGTAGAAAATTTAAGTAGATGAGACCAAGAATTCAACAAACACCAAGATAAGCAAGCCCCAGATGGAAAAGTGCCACATATAAAAAGTCCTGTTGTAAACTAATAGAGAAGCAAAGAAAAGACTTTTTAAATCATTGCATAGGAGAGGAGTTAATGACTAAATAAAAGAAAGATAAAAATAATAAAAAAGATAAAACAATTTTGATCATATAAGATTAGCTTTTTGACAAAGAAATCTAAAGTAATAAAATTTAGAGGTGAAACTACACCTGCAAAAAATCTAAGTTTCTCTGATAAAAGTCTCATTTACATTCTATATAATGAGCTGAATAAAATGTTAAAAGTTAACATCCATTGTGCAGGAAATAGTCAATGAATATTGACAATTTTCAAAGGAATATATTCAAATTTTAATAACAATAGGACAAAATGTGCTAAATATTTAGTAATTAGTGAAAAAATCAACTTTGAAATTTTTTCTCATACCTATGAGAATAGCAAAGGCCACATAATGTGTAAACTGTTTGACTTAGCTATATGAGTACTAGACAGATATCCACCTATATAGCCAAACATGAGCAGCTTTCCTGACAATTGCTGCTATGGATGACTTAAAGGATCTAATCATATAGTACAGTGAACTCTCTATTTATTCAATAATAAACTAAAGCAAAGCATTGAGAAAACAGAAGCACAACATTCACAATAACATTACATAATAACTTATTACTAAGATGACCATATTGTCTTATATAAAATTTATCATTCAGTAAGTCACAATCTCAATCAATATAGGGTACCCGAGTCAAGTCTTCTTTCATCTTGACTCCATGTTGGCTTCTAAACATCCTGAAGGGGTAATCATCTTCAAGTCAATCATCTTTAAGGAGAAGTGTAAAGTACAAAGGTCATCCACTCCTAGGTCACAGTAAGTTACAATATCATCAGTCAGCACTTGAATGCCCAAGTAAAGTCTCCTTTCATCATAACTGGAGGCTGACTTCCAAACCCAGTGGCTCCTCTTTCACACTCCCTGCTCTTGTCTGGATTCACCTGACTGTTGCCTGGATTCACAGGTAGATAGCTCTCCCAGTTCTTGGCTGGATTCATACTCAGGCAGCTCTCTGCTCCATTCTGTATCTCAGCCCACAGAAACTATTCCACTTGAAGCCCTTCATAGTTTCTGTTTCCTGGAAAACAAAGTTTAACAGAGCTACACGAATATTTATACACATTGACAGCACTATAATCTCAATTCATTTTCTGTCGAGAAATCAACACAAATCAACAGAGTGCTTCTGTCTGACAAAGTTACATCAACACAGAACAGACAGAGTACCTACATCTCTCTCTTAGCTCTGCTTGGTCCCAGATCATGCTCAAGCTTTTATCTGCTACTTCTTATTCCACCATTCCTGCTCTGCTCTTTTGGCAAGCTCCTCCCATCTTGGGTTCCATGTGGTGACCTTAGGTCCATTAAGGACAAGGAAGGTCTCCAAGCCCCCTATTAAGGGCAACACAATGTATACTGTTTCTAACAAAGACTTGATAGGATCAAAGGTGAGACTCAAATGCTCTTTAATAGCTGAAGGAAGCAGCAAAGTACTACCTTGCTTGCCATTATACCACCTAACCCCCAGTCCCCAGCTCCTGAAAATTAAGAACATAAAAGAGGGAAAAGGCTTTATATGTACTAATATACTTACAGTGATTCTTTTCCTTGTAGGCTGAAATGGAAACAAAGTAGATACCCTTTTATTGGGAAATGTCCAGTAAAAATATGGTATGTGAATATGAGAGAATATTATTTTAGCATAAGAAATGATAATTTCAGGTGAAACTGGGAAGACCTCTGAGAAATTATGCTAATAAGTGAACAGAATTATGAAAAACAATTTATAAACTGAAAATACTATAAAAACAGCAACTTTGAAAGGCTTCAGAACTCTGATCAACATAATTATGAACCACTAGTTCTATGGAGTGAGAATAAAAAATGGAGCTAAATTTCTGACAGAGGTGGAAAACTTAAAATACAGAAAAATATTTTCAGGGATGCTTTATGTGAGAATAGGCTGTAGCTATATATTTAAGGATCTATTTCTCTCTGTGTATGTTTCTCTCTGTGTGTCTCTCTCTCTCTCTCTCTCTCTCTCTCTCTCTCTCTCTCTCTCTCTCTCTCCTTTCTCTCTCTCTCTCTCTCTCTCTCTCTCTCTCTCTCTCTCTCTCTTCTCTCTCCTTCTGGGTTTCTCTGTCTCATCTGTCTCTCTGTCTGTCTCTCTGTCTTGTCTCTGTCTCTGTCTCTGTCTCTCTCTCTCTGTCTCTCTCTGTCTCTGTCTCTCTGTCTCTGTCTCTCTGTCTCTGTCTCTCTCTCTGTCTCTCTCTCTCTGTCTCTCTCTCCGTCTCTCTCTCTCTCTCTCTCTCTCTCTCTCTCTCTCTCTCTCTCTCTCTCTCTCTCTCTCTCTCTCTCTCTCTCTCTCTCTCTCTCTCTCTCTCTCTCTCTCCTTTCTTTTTCCTTCTCCTCAATGGAAGGGGCAGGTAGTGAAAAGGACAGATTAATTTCAAAATACTTGTTATTTCAAAAATGAAAATGGTAAAATATTTAAAGTCCATTCCTTACACTCAAAGACTAAAGGAAACAGCTCACACAAATTAGTAAATGAAAATTATATGCAGGTAATATGCATCTTAGAGGGTCCTAATATGAGGGAGTGGGATAACAGACAAGTTCTAGCGTAGACAGTATCAGCTGAGTTTTAACCTCAAATGTACCTTGGGATTTTGAGAGGATAAATAAGGAAAGGGTACATTCCAGTCATGAAGAAAAGTATTGGAGATTGTAAGTAAACAATTTCATCAACAGCAAATGAGTAGATGATATTTTTTAATGTAAAGGGAAGGAAAATGAAATATTCCTGGACCTGTTAGAGTAAGATTGGACAGATGCTGAACAGAGATACTTGTGTTTTATCTTAGATATTATAGGTGCCGCAAGAACTTATGAAACAAGGGTGAAGCTTGTCAGATTTGTACTTTAGGAGTATCCATTGGCATCTCTATGAAGGAGAGCTTGGGAAAAAAGGAGAGACAAGGTAGGGAAAATAATGATAGGGTCATTGTCACCTCCATGCTATTAGATTTCCCAATAAAGACATTATTGGTATCTTGGGAAAGAATCATTCTTCGTAAATATTGAAATTGGAAACCAGATGGCTGAGGATTTAGAAGATATTGAGAGAAAAGGAAATGAAGGCAAAAAGTGTAGATGATTTTTTTCTAAGAGTTTAACTCAGAAGAGGAAGAGAAATCTAGGACAATAAATAGCTTGGGTGGCAATCTAGCAAATTCGTTTTAAGGATGAGTAAGACTGGGCCGTTTTTCTAAATAAAAGGGAAAGTAGTTATAGAGATTGAATATTAAGAGGAAAATGGATCATAGTGGGGACAGATTTGAGAGATGGGACAGATTGGATGAAACGTAAACTTGTAGAATTTCTCCTGGACAACCAAAAGGTTCACAAGTTTAGCAAAGAGTGGGGTGGATAATGGTATAGTAGATGAAGACAACAACACATATAAAATTGGGAGAGAGCAAGGTTTTGTTTGTTTGTTGGTTGTTGTTGTTTAACAAAGAAGAAGTTAAATTCATTACGTAGGCATACATAGGATCACACAGATATGCGGGGCCACACAAGAAGCAAAGAAACATCTAGAATTCAGATACTCTGACTCCAAATGTTGTTCTCTTGCCCGTCATTTTGTATGGGTATAAAATTACATAAAATTATCATTGTTATTTACATTTCTCCTGAAACTATATCTAGAGCCAGAAAAACTAGCCAATTCAAACACCAGCATGTCAAAAGCTGCAAAATAGAATTATTGGTTATAGTAATTATAAGCTTCAAGAATAAATATCTTCCTTTGTAGAAAATTGTATACTAAGACAATGTTATGCATTGGGTGAAAACTAGAAGAGACCTAGAAAATTTATATTGAATCTTATTTCTGATTTTTATTTGCTCACTTATTTTTTATAATATTTCTTAAATATTTTTATTTCCTATGATTTTGTCAATGTATGTTATCTATCACCAATTTATAAACTAGCTCCTCTATAACTTGCTAAATAATCTTCAAGATTGATTCAAACTCAAAATTGAGCATACTGTGCCCTTTGTCAAATCCACTCTAAGACTTTCTACCTTGGTAAATCCTACCCTCTACTGGCATAGTCTTTAAGAAACTTGAATCACCCTCCATGCCACAAGGAGGCAGTGGAGGACTTTGTAGAGATAAAATGCTATTGCTACTCTAGAGAATAGGGTCTTCTTAGATTTAAGAGTCCAAATTGGGTGGTAAATTATATCTGAGGCTAAAAAAATAGCAAAAGAAATCGAATAGCCAATAAGTAAAGGAAGGTTTAAAATAACTTTAAAGAAAAATTTCAAAATTTTAAATGACAGTGGAGATCTAAACTGTGCTCCATTCTGACGGAGAGTTACTTATGTACAAAAATGTTTCATGTGGCATTTTCTCTAAGCAGTTTGGTGGAAATAGTGCTAGACTTGTAGAAGGGAAGATCTGAATTCAAATCCTCCCTTATACACTTAATTGACTGTGTATGACTTGGACAAGTCCCCCAACTTCTTAGAGACTCAGTTTCTTCATGCATATAATGGAGATAATGATAGCATTACCTCATAAGTGTTCAAAGAGCAAATAAATTATGTAAAACATTTTGCAAACTTTTCAGAGTTTATAATGTACTTACTCATATTAAAATCCTAGGCATAAATTCTTGGCAAAATGTTTTTTGCCAATAGATTATAAATACTTTTGATCAATGTCAAAGCCTCAGAAAGCACGAAATACTGGGTGAAAAGACAGAGATGTTCTACATACATTATATTTCATTCTGTTAATGACATTGGATGGAACCCAAGAAAGACAATTTCCTCTAAAATTCTGTAAGGTGAAAAAGTCATGTTCATTGAAAATTGCTTCCAATTCCACTCATCAAGAGCTGAATATTCTGAGGAGCAGAAAATTACTCTACATATTTCAAAGTTGTGTTAGTCATGTAGGATAGAAATGTATAATGTGTGACTCTAAAGGGAATGCCTTTAGAGTCCCATTACAAGCTGTACTATAAATGCAAATATGTTGCTTTTTAATCACAGCTCATCTTTTACGAAAAACATCTTTGTCACCCACTTTACTCAACAGAGCTGATCCAGAATGGCTTCAACCATCGTCAAGAAATGGAACGCATACTCAAAGGACAATGATCTATCTCTATTGAAGAACTTAAATAAAAAAGAAATTCCATAGTTATGAAGATAATAACCAAAGGAGAGCTCCAAAATATGTGGTTATCAATTACAATGTAATTTGAATGACTATAAACCACCATGGCTTCTGCAAAGTAAATCATTAATTTGTGTGACTAAGTTTTGTTAGAGTGATTAAAAGTAACTTTTATGGTTCTCTTCAATTCACTTTATGTCAGTTTCCAGGTCTTTCTAAAACCATGTCTTTCATCATTTGTTATAGAACAATAGTATTCCATATTATTAAGATACCATAGCTTGTTCTGCCATTTCTTAATTGCCTCTCCAATTGATGAGCATTCTCCACAGTTTCCAATTCTTTGCTACCACAAAAAGAGTTGCTACAAACATTATTTTTAATATAGATAAATCCTTTTTCCTTCTCCTTTGATCTCTTTGAGAGTATAGAACTAACAGAAGTATTACGGGGCCAAAGGGTAGGAACAAACATAGTAATGCTGATCAACACAATGAACCACCATAGTTCCAAAAGTTTGATGATGAAAAATTATATCCACCACCACATAGAGAACTGATGGACTTTTTTTGAGGAACATGACTACTTCATAAAATTATTTTGAATGACTTTATATTTGTAATGGGTTTTGCATTTCTTGCCTTCTCAATAGGTGGGTGAGAGGTGGAGAAATAGAATATGGAATTGAAAATAAAATAAAATCGAATTAAAAAACATTACTTTATAGTGATATTTCATATTCTAATAAGAGCCGCCAAATATTCACATGATGTAAACTAATGAATGACAAAACTTTTTATGTGTTTTCCAAGAAATTAATTGGGGGGAATGCATTTTTACATCAGGAAAAATGTAAAATGATCATATTCATTATGTAGCAAATTATTAATGGTATTATTGTCAACATTGTCATTATATGTTTTGGAACCAGAGTTTAATAAGAATTATAAGAATATAATGATTGGACTAGTTTTATGTTGTTCAAATTTGTAAAAGATGTACAGTGACAAGTTCATTGTTACCATGGAATTGACATAATATGGTTGACCAGAAAACCCACATCACAGCTTCTGTGCAAAAGGGATAATTATAGTTGTGAGCTCATTATTGGGCACATTTCATCATGGTTCTTCAGTCTTACTAATGACCATAGAACCATAGAATTTTGGAGCTGTAAGAGGCCTCAGTAGCCATCTAGTATAATCTCTATATGAAAAAGCATTCCTGTTGCAATGTACCCAGAAGTGGTCATACAGCCTTTCATTGAAGACTGAAAATAAGGGGGAATCTACTATGTTCTGAGAAAGCCTTTCACTTTTTAGATGGCTCTCATTTTTAGGAAGGTTTCCCCTAACATCAGATTGAAATTTGCTTCTTTACAACTTTCATCCATTGCTCCTAGTTATATCATCTGTAGGACAAAGTTAACTTATGCAATGCCTCTTTCACACATCAGTACTTCATGTACTAGATTACAGTCACCTTAACCACCCACCTCCACCTCTAGTCTGAGTAAAACCTCCTTATCTCTTTCAAAGAATCTTTTATCTAGTTTGAACGTGATATCCTTCACCATTTGAGTTACACTTTCTTGGACTCTCTCCAGTTTAGCTCAATCTGTTTTCTAAAATGTCATGCCAAGAATTGACCACAGTACTTTAGTTGTGGTCTGAGTAGAGTAAAATCAAATCTGATAAACACTTCTTTATTCTTGCAAACTATTCAAGCTAAGTTCACCTCCAAATTTTAGATTTCCATATCCTGAGTAATGCTAAATTATTTAAGGAACAATTGCTGACTTTTGAGTAGGTCAAGAGGAAGCTTAACATTTAGAATCATAGAATCGCCAATTTAGAAGGAATTTCGGAGGTCATCACATCCAAATATTACCTGCTCAGGTGTCTTAGTAGAACTACGCTGAAAAGTGCCTTTATTTGAACATGTCCCTCTAAAGGCACTTTGTTATTGAGTAAAATAAATCCTCCCACAATATTCATTAAGAAACTCTCTTCATTAGAAAAGTTTTTCTTATAACAAAGTAAAACATGACTTTCTTCAACATTGTCTTTCTTTTACTAGTCCCCTGGAAGGATAAAATCAAACAAACAAACTATACATATGTGTATGTGTATGTATATGTATGTGTATGTGTATGTGTGTGGTGTATATGCGTTTATGTATATATATATATACGTGTGCATGTACACATACACATGTATATACATATACATATTTGTATGTAAATATATACATGTGTAGTTACTGTAATATGTGGAGTATGAAGAATACAGAGAAGCATGGTGAAATTTATTTGAACTGATGGTAAGGGAATTATAATTACCAAAGTAATTATAACATTGTATGCAGTGATTACAGGAAGTTAAATGAAAACAATAAATTCTATGTATGTATAAGGACCAATTAGATGCTGAAACAGTTTTGAGAATTTACTTCCTTTATCTTCTTGCACAAAGTGGTGGACTGCTAGTATGCAAACTGTAAATATCGTCAGCATGTATTGGTTAGTTTTTCTGAACTGCTTCCCACCACCACCCCCCGACCATTTTTTGTTCTATACTCTGTTTGAATGCATAGCTCTCTGTCTGGAAAAAGAAAAAAGGTACTGGGAAATTAAGTTGCTATAAAAACAAGTGCTATCAACACAATTTTAAAGCAATAAATAGAACATGACCAAGAAAGGTAGGACACTAGATAAAATAAGGGATCAAAAACCCCAGATCTCATTCAGACCTAGTATACAGCTAAAAGATTATAAGTTCTTTGTTGGTAGGAATATCATCATAGTATCCTTATATCCCCACTCTCTCTAAAGTATTGCATAATATTTAATGTTTTTATTCAATTGAATCTAGTCTAAAGAATTATTTTTCTTGTGAGAAATTTGTCTCACATGATCTGAAAATATAAGCTTTCATCTAATCATTTTACAGATGAAAAAACTGACTTAAGGGATTTTTTCAATGTTACTATGAAATAGCACAAATATTGCCTGAACAAGTTGTGCTATATGATTGTACTATAGAAATGATGAGGTCACTGATTTTTGAAAAATATGATAGAACTTGCATGAAGTAATGAAAAGCTAAATGAGCAGAACCAAGATAACATTGTACACAGTAACAGCAATATTATTTTAAGAATGACTTATAGCAAATAAGTTATTTTGAATATTATAAATACCCAATTAACTATAAAGGATATATCAAGAAACATGCTATCTGCATCCAGAGAAAGAACTGATAAATAGATGTATAGAATAATTGCACTTCTCTCTCTCTCTCTCTCTCCCCATTCATAAAAATCTATTTATGTCTAATGGTAAATATCTCTAAGGTGGGGGGTGGAGGAAGGGAAGAAAAAATAAATTTATATTTGAAAGAAATAGCAAGTTTTGTATAGTCTATCTGCAGTTTTGTGTTCAATCTTTTTAATTGTGCTATGTTATGAATATGCCTATTTTATTCCATGAATGAAAAATAAAATTAAAGAAGGAAATACAACAACTATTACTATAGTAGGTGATTTCATCCATAAAAACATAAGAACAGGCTTAGTGAAGCTATAGTGACTTGCCCATTTTCATACAGAAGTAAGATTTAATTACCATGAATTCATTTTTATGCATATCTTAGCCATCATCTCCTCTATGTACTCCCTGAGAAGTGGACTCTTCTTCAGACTATTGGAACAGAGAACCACCTACATTCCTAGGCAGCCCCTTGCATTTTGAGACAACTTTTAACTGTTAAGAAATGTTTTGTTTAAGTAAAGCAAAAATCTGCCTCTCTCTAACTTCTATCCACTGTTCCTCATTCTGTCCTTTGGATATAAGTAGAACAAGTCATCTTCTTTTTCAGGATAGCCCTTCAAATATGTCCTCTGACATCGAATCTAATTTTTTGGCCATACCATTATTCATCTCATAGTACCGATAATTCATGGAAGTATTGAAGTGACTGCTATTGAGAATTAGCTTAAACAAAATTTAAAAATATGGATAATGAGAAATATGTTTAGAGAAGGAGGGATCAGAAGGAAGGTTATCTTGTGGTAGAATGGGGAGGAAAGGGTAGTGACAATGCCTAAAATGAGAGGTACATAAAGATGAGCTAATGTCTTTTTGGTTGTTTTTGTTTCACCTTCTCTCCTCATACAAAATAAAAGTGAAAACATATTGCTTTAGTGAATTGATTCCCAATGTTGAAAATCCGCTTATACTCACCAAGGGTTAAGTTAAATGTATAAAAGCATTCATTAGAAGGGCTTAAAGAAAGAGTTCCACAAATTTGTCCATAAGTAGTGAAAGATTAGTGGTTCCTTCTCCAGTTAAATTCATCTCCATCACTTCCATGCCTTTGTGGGGTAACAAGGATTAGAACACAGAGGCAAGTCAAAGCAAGCTCAGTAGTGTCTGAGAAGGTTATAGAGATGCCATGTCAATTTCCACATGATTGTATTTTCATATTTTGTTGGTATCTAGGGCTAGTAATGTAAATGTTATTATAGCAAGAACAATAGAGAAATCTTTAGCTTGGTATGTCAAGAGGATTATTGCCATCCTTAAATCACATTTCCATGGAAATATGTTTTAAGGAATTAAGAATTTTTTTTTCAAAACCAGTCTTAACGTGAATTTTTGGAAAAGTAAAATGTAAAGTAAAACTTTCTGCTAAGAAAGTAGAATGTGCCCAAAGACCTGTATAATATTAATATAAATCATCACTCCAAGTAAATTTGAGAAAAATAAATACTTCTTTACCAAAGGAAGGAAAAAGATTTATGGATCTTCTCAGATCAAATGATAATAGGTTAAAATTTTCCAGGAGTGCTATTCATTCTGCGTGTGTATAGGCTGAAGTGGCCTTTGTTTTGCTGATTGAAATGCTGGCTCCCTTTAACTATTACTCATTAAACTTTTTTCTGATCTCAGATATTATTTAACAGAATAAAAATAAACGTTGATGATTTTACAGGAGAGGAAATTGAGAACTATCGATTTACTTACCCAGGATTACATATGCAATTAGGAAGGTTTTGAGGTCCATTTTCTGATTCTATATATGCTGCCCTCCTTTTGGATTTATCATGATGGTAAATGTGAATACACGTGAATGAAAAGATGAAGGATATTTCTGCAGTTTAAAGTAAAAAAGAATATGACTAAAATATATGCACCACAATCAAACCACTAATCAGTTTGGTGAGCTGATGTCCATCATTTATACAACTAGAACATTTTGAGTCACCTCTTTTGCCCAGGTGCCTAATGCATCCATGCTCTTGCTACATTGCACCAAGCAATTTAATATTCTACAATCTAAGTCATTAAGGATGAGTACCTTCATCCAACTGTGGTCTTAATTGACAATCACACAAAGTATGTTCACGATTTGAAGGGGCAAAATTTTATACACAGAAAGGAAATTCATCCTTTAAAAATTAGGAAGGCTCTTAGGTGCACAATGCTCTATTCATTTGTATTAATAAGTTGAACAAGCTCTTTGGTAGACTGGGGATCAACCATAATTAATCCTTATTTCCTGCGGCATCTTTAATGGAGTACAGCAACTCTTCATCCATCAACTACCATACAATGTTTTGATCTAAATGGTTATGTTAACCTCCATGACCCTAGAATATTATGAAATGAGTTCTTCAGTATTCAAGTGGCTACTGGCATTTTCTTTTTCTTAAAGCCTTATAAATTTTAGTGTTAAAATTTTCTGTATGAACATGAACCTCTGGACATCAAAAGGTCAACTATCCCAGTCTGAGATGGTTCCTGTTTATATGAATTTGCCTTTAGGGGCAAACTGCATAACTCAGAGAGCCATGAATAAAGTATTCAGTATTATAGATAAGTAAAAGACTGGCAATTCATAGAATAACCACATAGTAACAGAGCCACAAATGCAGACAGTATTGTATTCATCATATTCCTTCTGGGATGAGAAACAGTGAGGACATTTCATATTTAATGTATCTTGAAATTTTTGTAATCTCTTTATTAGCTGATTGAGCAGCTAATCCCTGAGGCATTTTGGACATTGACAAAGAACATATTAACAATAGTACAATCAATGCCAAAATATTATCATATTTTCACTAGGTTTTACAGTGCTTTGTATCAATTAAAATTTAATCTTACAGAACTTAATGAACTTGCAGCATTATTTTGCAAACTGCATTGAGGAATCACTGTGTTTGTAAAAACATGCTTGTGGCTAATACATAAATATTGTAAAGATTTTCTATTTGCATTTTCCTTCCCTCGGTTTATATACAAGCTTTTTTATGACTTAAAATTAAGATACTCAGTTTCTGGATCTGTGCTGTCACACATTATAACATTTTATATAAAAATCCTGAAAGACATAAAGTTATCTACCCAGCCCTCTATGTTTTTTTTAACACTCTAAGAGACTGAGAGAGGTTTTATCCATTAAAACACTGTTTTGGAATTATATAGAGGTGCTGGAATTGCTGAACTACAGGGCATTACAAGAATGCTAGTATCTCTTTTGGTCACATTAGCAACCCTTGAGGAAAAATATACTCAGATGCAGTTAGGTCTAATAAGGAGCCAGAAGCAAATTTTCATCTCCATTACATTTATTCCAGGTAAACAGTCCTCTCAAGGCAGATACAAACTTCCTTCCTTTCCTTTCCCTTCCCTTTCCTTTCCTTCTTTCTTTTCATCTTTATTTTAAAGATCTGAAAACTGGAGCAGAGTGAGATGAAGCAACTTGCCTAAAGTCACAAAGGACCAGGTTATGAATCAGGACCTCCTATGTGGACTTCTATCTCAAATCTCCAAGACCGCATTGGCTATTCCTGATGCTTTGAATGCAACCCCTCCTTACCTCCACTTCTGGTTTAAATGCATAATTTCAAGACAGCTTAATTCCCACTTCAGTGGTAGGTCTTTCCTGGCAGCCCAACTGCTAGTGTCATTCCCCATTGAGATATCCTTCCATCTCAAAGATTATTTTAAATGAATATAGTTATTTACATGTCATATCCCCCTTTAGAATGTGAGTTCCTTGTTTGTGATCTCAGCTTCACTAGCTCATGAAAATCATACTTTGGGTTAACATGAGAAAATATTTCAAATCCTTATCTACTGTCTAGTTCAACTATATATGCTGCAGCACTCACCAATCTGCAAATTTAGTAACCATATCAAAAAGAAGGAGGAGGAAAAGGAAGAGTATTAGGAAGACAAGGAGGATGAGGATAAGGAGTAGAAATAATGAGGGCTGTCATTGTGATCTAAAGAAATGTCTTGAATCCTCCATCATCAATGATAGACCAGATAAATGGGAACCAACACTAGTAAGGAAAGGAGTACTATGATTATCACTGAGCAACCTCAACAATACTAACCCTCATCTAAGATTATGGAAGAAAAGGTGTGGAGTTAAGGGTAAAATGAAGTATCCAAGTGTTTCCTGGGTCTGAGTTTTCTTTTAATACATAACCTTCTTGGCCACCATTATCCTCAATACCACTGACCAAAGGAATAACCAATAAACCGCTGAGAATTGTCTCCTATGGCTAGAAGATTTTTCCCACAAGCTCCCCTAATCCATACAATTCAAAATCACCATACATTGAGAAAACGATCCTTTTTCTTGCTATTTCTACACCCTCTGCTCCCTGTCCAGCCCAGTCTTTTCCTCCTCTCTTTATCCTTCTCTTTGCTCTCTGCTGTAGCCTCCATTATATCATTAAAATGTCATATTCTTTCCAAGGGAGGGGAGAAGGGAAATAAACATGAATATAGTACCTACTATGTGCCAGGGTCTGTGCTAAGTGCTTTACAAATATTTCATTTTATCTTCATTTCTTACTAGCCACACTACTTGGTTTTATTCTACCCTCAACATTTCCCTTCTCCCACTCTCCCCAAAGGCAAATTTTATCACCATGGAGAATTAATCAGTTTTGGTATTTAGACTTCACCAGGACTCTTACTATGTTCTGTTCCTCTGATTGGAGCTGGAGGAAAAATTAAAAAAAAAATTCCTCCCAAAGCTCCTGGTTAAAAAGGATTAAAAAACGCAACGAATTCTTCATTTCCCACCAGCTTCACAAATTGGTTTTGTCTGCATTAGCATGCCCACACATCAGGTACATTCATCTTGTCCCTTGCTTTTCAACTTCCTTTTAAATGTTGTCTTCTAGTGGCTAAGCCAAGTTGGCAGCATAGAAAATGAATACTCTGTGAGCCTCCCCCCCATAACCACCTCAAATACCTATAAAATATGACTCTAAACAAATTTTAGAGCTACAGAACCCACAAAGTGACAGAAAGAAACAAATCTCCCAATGAAGGAAGCCTGGCAGGCAGATAGGAAGGGTCCATTGCAGGGTTCTGGGAGCTGTGCCCAGCCTAGAGTGAGCCTGCAGCTTTAGCCACAGGGAAGCCCTGACTAGCAGTGGCTAGAACTGACTTTGGGAGAGTGGATCACCAGCAGCAATGGTGGTTTCCAGAAATATCAATCCATAAATGCCAAAGAAAAAGTAAAAGATCAGTGTAGAACACTGTTGGAACTGAGGGGGACTAAGAGTATGGTCCAGCCTCTGCCCCCAGAGCAAGAAGCAACAGGAGACATGGCAGCTATGCTGCTGCCACCACATGACTGTTTCAGAGTTCCTGGAATGCAAATCACAGGAGGCCCAAGGGACCATTCAGAGGGTAATCACTCTTGCTTTAACCTGCCTAGATCTGGATCACAGTCTCAGGTGGTGGTCCTGAAGTATGTGACCAATGAACCAGAGCATGTGGGAGCCACCAATATCCTAATAGCTCTGGCAACTGGAAAAATGCCAGCAATTTGGGACAATGCTCTCCCCTTTAGAAGCAGAGTTCTACTGTAACAAAGAGCTCAAAAGTCAAGTAATTGATTGGCAACATGAGCAAGCAAAGGAAGCAAAGCAAGCATAGCAATCCAACTTTAGATCTCTTTTTTGGGGACAAAAAAGGGATCAAAGCATGGAAAGGGAGGAAGACAAAGAAGTCAGAACTCCTACACCAAAAGCTTCCAAGAAAAATAGAAATTGGTTACAGGCCATGGAGGAGCTCAAGAAGGATTTTGAAAATCAATTAGAGAAGTGGATGAACAATTGGAAAGAGAAATGAGAATGATACAAGAAAATCATGAAGAGAGAGTCAACAACCTGACTGAAGAAAATAACACCTTAAAAATAGAATAAATTAAAAGCAAAAGAGGCCCAAAAAGCCAAAGAGTTGAAGAATGCCTTAAACATTCAAATTTGACAGATGGAAAAAGATCTCAAAATCTTACTGAGCAGATTCATTCCTTCAGAATTAGACTGGAGCAAATGGAAGCTAATGACTTTATAAGGAATCAAGATATCATTAAACAGATCCAAACAAATGAAAAAAAAAAATAAGAGGCAATGTGAAACATCTCAAGATATCATTAGAAAAACTACTGACTTGGAAAATACATCAAGGAGAGAGAATTTAAAATTATATAGAAATTGAAAGAATTCACAGATCACCTTTCGGAAAAGATCCCCAAAAGAAAACTCCAAGGAATATTATAGCCAGGTTCTGGAGTTCCCAGATCAAAGAGAAAATATTAAAATCAGCCAAAGAGTAACAATTCCAATATTGTGAAAACACAGCTTCTACATTAAGGGATCAAAGGATATTTGAATATGGAATATGATATTTTGCTTTGGTTGTGACTATTCCCTACTCAATATTATCCTGCATTTTAACCCTGTACCTTACCCTACTTGATTCTATGTTGATAATGGTGGATTTTATAGGCCATTTCAATACAGCAGCTAGATGTAGCAATAGATTGATTTCTGGGACTGGAATCAGGAAGATTTGAGTTCAAATCCAGCCCCATACTTATTAGCTGTTTAGCCATGGGAAACTACATCAATATCTGAAAACTGCCTGTTCATATTCTTTGACCATTTATCAAGGGTAATGACTTATATTCTTATAAACTTAGACTAAGTTCTCTATATTTTAGAGAAATTAGGCCTTTTTCAGAATTCCTGGCTGTCAAAAATTTTTCCCAGTTTTCTGGTTTCCTTTTGATCTTGACTGCAATGATTTTTGTTTATGCAAAATCTATTTAATTTAATGTAATCGAAATTATCCATTTTACATTTCATAATGTTCTCTATCTCTTTTTCTGGTCACAAATCCTTCCCTTCTCCATAAAACTGACAGGTAAACTATTCTTTCCTGTTCTAATGTGCTTATGGTACCACCTTTTTATTAATTTATTTTAAACTTAAATACTAAAATCTAAGTACACAATAATAAAAGAATAAGAAACGTTATAAATGTAAATATTAAAACTAACTACAAAGTGAAAACATAAAAAGTACAACAGAACATGAGAAAATTCAAAATATACAACAATAAATTTCCATTTCGAAAAAACCTATACAATAAATACTATGCATTGTAATCAGAGCTGTCTGTCTTTTCTTCACTTCTTTGTAAGTTTCTTTTGTTCTTTGCTATACACATTTTACCTTATCCTTTTGTTCCACCTTCCTCCCCCCTCCCACAAGAAAGTTACAATTAATTATGGAGATGTTGCATACATACATTATCACACATACAAACATATAAATGCATATGTACATATACTCAGACACACTACACACATATATCCATACATATATCCACTACACATATATACACCCAAAGATACACACATATATACATACTTTTATACATACATACAAAAATTTACAAACATATTTTTAGAAATCTATAATCATGAATATTAAAACAAATACCAAATAAGAAGAGAAAAAAAAAGCATTGCCATGTGCACAGCAGAATGTAAAAGAGGATTCAAAATACAGAGCAATAAACTTTCATTTCAAGAAAGCCTATATAATATATATTATGCATTGTTTTTATAACTGTCCACTTTTTCTTTGCTTCATTGTAAATTTTCTTTTGTTCTCTGCTGCACACTTTTTACTTTGTACTTTTTTTCCACCCTTCCTCTCTGCCCCTTCCCTAAGATGGTTACAATTAAGTATGGAGCATGGATGGATGCTCACACACACACACACACACACACACACACACACACACACACACAGATATACACCCACATATATATGTATATATGTCCATATATCCACAGATATATACATATACATATATACATACATTCACTTGCACACATATACACATTCTTAGATATCTATAATCATTCTCTGATATAATCATATACATTTATATGCATCTATGTAAGATTGTACTATACTTATTTGTCCTCTATTTATCAGAGTGTTCCTTTATAAATCTGATTCTTTCCACATTTTCTGTCTGCTAATTCATCATTTCTTGAGCCATCACAATATTCCAACCTTACACTGTCTAGTTATTTTAAATATTCTGAAAGAATATTGATTAATATGGCTGACATATAGTGTAGTTTCTCTGCTATTCCTTTTTAATTAAATTTAATTTAGCTTTAACTTTGTCTGAGATCATGATTACCATCCTTACTTTTTATTCCCTAATAAATTATACTCCTGACCTTTATTTTATGTTTGTGTGTATCTCTTATTTCCTATTCCTCCTTACTCCTCTACTTCACTTCTACCCACTGCCTTGCCCTCCTATTACTTAGCCTATATCCCTTCCAAGGATATTTCCCTTACCCTCACATTTCTATTGATCTAAACACCCTTTTATACCTATCTTATCCTAGTCCTTCACTCTCCCCTCTAAAAATCCCTCCCTTATCCTCTTCCACTCTCTATCCCCTTAGCTTTTTATTTATTTCTGAATTAAAAAAAAAAAACTTGTATACTTTTCTAGATATATATGTATTGTTCCCTCTTAAACCCATTCCCAATGAAAGTAGATTTCCAGAACTTCCAGCCCTCCTCCCCATCTAATTCTTCTGTGTCAATTCTTCCTCTCAGATCTCATTTATATATAATAATTATTCTTTTTACATTTTCCTAAATATTTTTAATTCTTAGAATCATATCATACTCACTCAGATCTACCCCAATCCTTCTTTTGAACTACACAATTACTAGTAACAATCTTCGACATATGTTTTATATTTCCTCATATAAAAAACAAACAGTCTGTCCTTATTGAGTGCCTTGTGGGACTCAATCCATGAGATCCCTCATGGATCTTGTATGTCATTTCTTCTTTTAAATACTTTAAATTCCAGTGTGTGTGTTTTTTTTAACAAAATAGATCCAGGAGAGACAATTTAAAAATTATTGGACTACCTGAAAGCCATGATCAAAGAAAGAACCTAGAAATCACCCTTCAAGAAATTCTCAAGGAAAATTGCCCTGATGTTTTAGATCCAGAGGGCAAAATAGAGGTTGAAAGAATCCACCGATAACCTCCTGAAAAAGATCCCAAAAAGAAAACTCCTAGGAATATTATGGCCAGATTCCAGAATCCCCAGATCAGGGAGAAAATACTACAAGCAGCCAGGAAGAAACAATTTCAATATTGTGGAAACACAATCAGAATAGCCCAGGACCTGGCAGCTTCTACACTGAGGGATGCAAGGGCATGGAATATGATATTCCAGAGGGCAAAAGAACTGGGAATGAACCCAAGGGTCACCTACCCAGCAACACTGTGTATCTTGTTTCAGGGGAAAATATGGTCATTCAGTGGAATAGAGGACTTTCAAGCACTCTTGAGGAAAAAACCAGAATTGAATAGAAAATTTGACATCCAGACACAAGAAGCAGGAGATGCCTGAGAAGGGTCTGGGAAGCCATTGCTCAGCCTCCGTGGTGCCCTCTGGTAGCCAGTTCTCTATCCCATACATGATTCCAGGCAGAAACAATGGCTTAGGATGAAGAGAATTGGTACCATCTGATTAAAGCACCTCCAGGTTTCCTTCTTAAATTCTGACTCAGAAAACCCTGGGAGAAAATACAGTTTTTGAAAAGAAGACACTTTTTCCCTAGATGCATTTTCTTTTTTTTATTATTTTTAATTTTTTGTAATTAAACTTTTACTTGTTTAAAAAAAAATCCTGAGAGTCTGGCAATTCATTAAATATCCTTTTCTCCCCTCATTCAGGATTATGCTTAATTTTGCAGGTATGATATTTTTGGCTACAACTCCAGTTCTTTTGCTCTTTGATATATTGTAATATATCATCATATAACTGCAGTATTTTAGTGCTATGTCCGGTGTGATACTGTCATGTTTATTTATTTTTTCTTTTTGATTGTAATATTTTCTCCTTGAGCTGGAGGGTTTCAGAATTTGACTCTGATATTCCTGTAGGTTTTCCTTATAGGATCTCTTTCAGGTGGTGACCAGTAGATTTTTTTTTTTCTATTTGTACTTTCCCCTCATGTACTAATGCTTCAGGACAACATAAATGTTTGCCCTGAGGTGCTAATTTATCTTGTTTGTAGGGGAAATCTGGAGAGCTTAGAATCTTCTGACCTATTCTGCTATCTTCCCAGAAACACCCTTTATTTCTAAATCATGAACCCATTTTGACTTTGTCTTAGTATAGAGCGTAAGTTGGTGGTCTATGCCTAGTTTCTGTCATACTACTTTCCAAGTCTTCCAGGAATCTTTGTCAAATAGTGGATTTTTATCCCAGAAGCTGGAGTCTTTGGGTTTATCAAATAGTACATTATTGTAGTCATTTTTACTGTGACTTATGTACCTAACCTATTCCATTGACCCACTACTCTATTTCTTAGTCAGTACCAAATCATTGTGATGATTGCCACTTTATATAGTTTTAGATCTGGTACAGATTTTATACCCTGCAACTTTGCTAAAGTTGTTCATTGCTTCATGTACCTTATAGTTGATTATCTAGGGTTCTCAAAGTATACCATCATAACATCTGCAAGGAGAAATAGTTTTGTTTCCTCATTTCCTATTCTAATTCCTTAAATTATTTTTCTTCCCTTATTGCTAAAACTAATATTTCCAATACATTATTTAATAATAATGGTAAAAATGGGTATTCTTGTTTCATCCCTGATCTTATTGAAAAAAGTTCCTATCTTGTTGTCATTACATGATGATGGTTTTAGATAGATATTGCTTATAATTTGAAGGAAATCTTCATTTGTTTCTAGGTTCCATTGTGTTTTTAATAGGAAAGGGTCCTATATTTTGGCAAAAGCTTTTTCTGTACCAAGATAATTGTATGATTTATGTTAGTTTTGTTATTGATATGCTAATAGTTTTAGTTACATAGAACCAGCCCCACATTTCTGGCATAAATACCATTGGATCATTGTGTATTATCTTCATGATAAATCACTGTAATCTCTTTGTTAATATTTTGTTTAAAATGTTTGCTTTAATCTTCACTGGGGAAATTGGTCTTTACTTTTCTTCTTGCTTGTGGCTCTTCTTTTTTTAGGTATCAGTACCATATTAGGGTCATAAATGGAATTTGGCAGGACTCCACCTACTCTAAATGTTTGGTAGAATTTATTTATAGGGCAGAGCCAAGATGTTGGAGTAGAATCAGCGCGTCCAAGCCACTCTCCCCCCAGATTACCTCCAAACTACGTAAAAAGGGACTCTGAACAACTTCTGGAGCCCCAGCACCCACAGAATGACACAGAAAAGCTAACCTCCTGCTGAGGACAGCCCAGCATCTCTGCAGGAAGGCAGCACGCAGTGCACAGGGAGCCGAGCACAGGTCAGCCGGCTGGAGGGACCCCATAACACCAGCAACTGTGGCAATTCCAGAATTATCAACATAGACATGCCTAGGACGAAGTGAGAGGATAGTGCCATATGGACTTTGGGACCAGTATTTGGGGAATGCGTCAGCTTCCTCCCCTGGGGGATAGAAGCCACTGAGGAGAAACACCATTTTGTAGTATTCAGAGGCAGCTCCAGCTCCTGTCCTGCAAACTGTAGGGAGATCCAGTGATCAGTCTTGGGGGGTAATCGCACCTGCTTTAACTTCCCTGGATCTGGATTGTGATATGGGGTGGAGGTTGTGGGTGGGTTTCCAGCTTTCCAGAAAAGGAAGTTGTCCCCCCACACATTTGGGATGAAAGTTCATCTGTCTGGCGGCACAGCCATATAAGTGGCAACATGCCAAGGCAAAGGAAACAAATTAAACAGAAAAATGCAACCTTAGACTCCTATTTTGGGGGCAAGGAGGATCGAAGCATAGAACAGGGGGAGGACTATGAGGTCAGAAATCCTGCTCCAAAAGCGACAAAGGAAAATATGAGCAGGTTACAGGCCATAGAGGACCTTAAGAAGGACTTTAAAAATCAAATAAGAGAAGTGGAGGAAAAATTGGGAAGAGAAATGAGAAGGATGCAGGAAAAGTCTGAAACGAGGGTCAACAATCTGACTGAGGAAAACAACACCTTAAAAAATAGACTAACTCAAATGGCAAAGGAGGCCCAAAAGGGCAATGAGGAGAAGAATGCCTTAAAAAGTTGAATTTGCCAGATGGAAAAAGAATCTCAAGAGTTCACTGAGGAGATTCATTCCTTCAGAGTTACACTGGAGCAAATGGATGCTAGTGACATTATGAGAAATCAAGATGCTGTTAAGCAGATCCAAACAAATGAAAGAATAGAAGGCAATGTGAAATATCTCATGGGAAAAACCACTGACCTAGAAAATAGATCCAGGAGAAACAATTTAAAATTATTGGACTACCTGAAAGCCATGATCAAAGAAAGAACCTAGAAATCACCCTTCAAGAAATTCTCAAGGAAAATTGCCCTGATGTTTTAGATCCAGAGGGCAAAATAGAGGTTGAAAGAATCCACTGATCACCTCCTGAAAAAGATCCCAAAAAGAAAACTCCCAGGAATATTATAGCCAGGTTCCAGAATCCCCAGATCAAGGAGAAAATACTACAAGCAGCCAGGAAGAAACAATTTCAATATTGTGGAAACACAATCAGAATAGCCCAGGACCTGGCAGCTTCTACACTGAGGGATGCAAGGGCATGGAATATGATATTCCAGAGGGCAAAAGAGCTGGGAATGAACCCAAGGGTCACCTACCCAGCAAAACTGAGTATTTTGTTTCAGGGGAAAATATGGTCATTCAGTGGAATAGAGGACTTTCAAGCATTCTTGAGGAAAAAAGCAGAGTGGAATAGAAAATTTGACATTCAGACAGAAGAAGCAAAAGATGCCTGAGAAGGTAATCAGGGAAAAGAAATCAAAAGGAACTTAGTTGAGCTATTTACATTCCTATATGGAAAAATGATAACGGTGACTGATGAAACCTTTCTCAGTATGAAAATAATGGAAGAAGGCTGTATGGCCATATGAATACTTATGTGAATGTGTGTACCTATGTTTACAGTTATATATGGATAGAGGGCATAGGTTGAATGTGTTGGGAAGGGAGGATACACAAGGGGTGAAATTATGAGATGAGAGAGGAAAGTAGAAAGAGGAGATGGGGAGAGACAGGGTAAGGTAAACTATCTCATGTAGAAGAAGCAAGGGGAAGTGGCTGCATGGGAGGGGAAGAATAGAAAGACAAAAAGGCAAAACCACATTCTCATTGAATTTGGTTCAGGGAGAGAATGACATACATACTAAGTGGGACATCTCAACCTACAGCAGAATAGGGGGAAAGGGGATGAGAAGGGAGATGATAAATAGGAGGGCATTCTAGGGGTAGGGGAGGTTGGAAGTACCCATTTTTGAAAAGGAACAGGATCAAAGTAAGGAATGGACCAGATGGGAGGTGGGATGGGTGGGAGGGAATTATTAGCAGCCTTGTACAATATATCTACTATGGTAAAGTTTTGCATAGCTAGACATGTACAACATATACTGAATTACTTATCTTCCCAGAGGGAAATGGTGACAAGGGAGGAAGGGAATGGATCTGAAATTTGAGGTCTTAAAATTAAATTTTTCAAATATATATAAATACCATTATTAATATTCTTTTGCTTGAAATGGGGAGATAAGATGTGCAGGCATTGGGGCACAGAGATTCACCTTTCTCTAATGGAAAAGTTGAAGGGGGTATGGGAGAAGATACAGGAGAGAGCAGATTGGAGGAAGTGATATATTGTGGGACTGCTATTCTGGGAGTGCGGGTAGGGGAAAAATGGGGGGAAAATTTGTAACACAAAATCTGGCGGAAATGAATGATGTAAAACAGAAGTTAATAAAGGATTTCTTTTAAAAATAAAGAATTTATTTGTAAATCCATCTCTCCCTGGAGGTCTTTTTCTCAAGGAGTTCATTAATGTTTTCTTCAATTTTTTTTTTTTAAAAGGGGGTTAGGTATTTTATTTCCTCTTATTTTAATCTGAGTAATTTATATTTTCATTAATATTCATGCATTTCATTTAGTTTGTCAGATGTATTGGCAAACAGTGGGCAAAATAGTTCCTAATTACTTTTTAAATTTTCTTTTCATTGGTGGTACATCCAGCCTTTTCTTTTTTAATACTGGTAATTTACTTTGCTTCTTCCTTTTAATCAAATTAACCAAAAGTTTATCTCTTTGATTTTTTTCACAAAACCAGCTCTTATTTTGTTTATTAGTTCAGTAGTTTTATTACTTTTAGTTTTATGAATCTCTCTTTTGATTTTCAGAATTTCTTATTTAATGTTTAATTGGGACTTGTTAATTTGTTCTTCTAGCTTTTTAGATGCATACCCAACTCATTGACCTCCTCTTTCTCTGTTTTATTCATGTAAGCATTTAGAGATATGAAATTTTCCCTAGAAATTTCTTTGGCTTCATTCCATAAGTTTTGGTATGTTGTCTCATCATTGTCCTTCTTTATGATGAAATTGTTGATTTTTTCTATAATTCATTTTTGACATACTCATTCTTTACTCAAATTATTTTGTTTTCAATTAATTTTAGTCTATCTTTTCATGACCCTTGATTACACATAATTTTTTATCACATCATGATTTTGAAACAATGCATATAACACATCTGCATTTCTGCATTTCATTGTAAGGCTTTTATGCTTTGATACATCATCAATTTTTGTTTAAGTACCATCTGCCTTTGAGAAAAAGCCTTATTCCTTTCTATTCCCATGGATTTTTATCCAAGGGTTTTGGAATATCCAACTTTTCTAAAATTCTATTCACCTCCTTCACTTCTTTCTTGTTTGTTTCATGGTTAAATTTATCTGACTCTGAAATGCAGAGACTGAGTTCTCCCAGTAGTAAAGATTTGCTCTCTATTTCTTCCTATAACTCACTTAACTTCTCCTCTAAGAATTTTGATGCTATACCACTTGATGTCTATATGTTTAGTTTTAATATTACTTCATTGTTTATATTACCTTTTAGCAAGATGTTGTTTGCTTCCTTTTCTCTTTTAATTATATCCATTTTTTTTCTTTTGCATTATCTGAGATGAGGATTGCTATTCCTGCTTTTGTTACTTAAGCTAAAGCAAAACATATTCTGCTCCAGCCTTTTGCCTTTACCCTATGTCTATCTCTCTACTTCAAATATATTTCTTGTAAACAACATATTTTAGGATTCCAATTTTTAATTCTCTCTGTTATCCTTTTCCACTTTATAGGATAATTCATCCCATTCACAGTTACAATTACTAACCATGCATTTCCCTACATCCTATTTTTCTCCCATTTATACTTTTCTCTCTCCTTCTACCCTGTCCCTCTTCAGTAGTGTTTTCCTTCTAACCTCAACCGCCCTCAAAATGCCTTCCCTGCAGTCAGCTCCCCACTCCCTTCCCTTTCCCCTTTATCCTCCTTTTTCCCTCTTTTCTTCCTTCCCTTTTCCAGTCCCTTTATACCCTTTTTTCTCCTACTTCCCTATACAGTAAAATATATTTCTATACCTCACTGAGTGTGTATGTTATTCCCTCTTTCAGTCAAATCCAATGAGAGTAAGGTTGAAATAGTACTCACCCATTCACCCACCCACATAATAGGTAGTTGCTACCTCTTAATGTGCTATATTTTAACCTTTCTTTCCTTGCCCTTTCCTGTCCTCCCAGTACAATATTTCTGTTTTGTTTTTTTCCACCTCAATGTTTTAGAAATATTTTCACATCCAAGTCACCTTCTACCCATACCCTCTGTCTATGTATATCCCTTATAATTGCCCTAATAAAGAAATAGTTCTCAAGAGTTACAAGTATCATTTTCCTATTTACTTCTTTCTTTTTTACTTCTTTATGCTTCTCTTAAGTCTTGTGTTTGAAGATTGAATTTTGTTTTCAGTTCTGGTCTTTACATCAGGAAAATTTTAAAGTCCTCTATTTTGCTAAATATTCATCATCTCCCCTGAAAAAATATGCTCAATTTTTCTGGGTAGTTGATTCTTGGTTGTCCTCTAAGCTTCTTTGCCTTCCAGAATATCATATTCCAAGTACTCCAGTCCTTTAATGTAGAAGCTGCTAAATCCTGTGTAATCATGGTTGTGACTCCATGATATTTGAATTGTTGCTTTCTGGATGTTTGCAGTATTTTCTTCTTGACCTGATACTTCTCGGATTTTGCTACAATATTCCTAGGAGATTTCATTCTGGGATCTCTATCTGGAGGTGATTGGTGGATTCTTTCAATGACTATTTTACTCTCTAGTTCTAGGATGTCAGGGTAATTTTCATTGATGATTTCTCAATAGATATTGTCCGAGATCTTTTTTAAATCATGACTTACTGGTAACCTGATAATTCTTAATTTTCCCTTCTAAGTCTATTTTCTAAATTGGTTGTTTTTCCAGTGAATTATTTCACATTGCCTCCTATTTTTTATTTATTTTTTTTTTGTTTTTATTCTTCTTTGATTTCTCATAAAGTCATTAGCTTTCATTTGCTGAATTCTAATTTTTAAGTATTTATGTTTTTCAGTGAGTTTTTGTACCTCCATTTCCATCTGGCCAATTCTACTTTTTAAGGAGGTAGTTTTTTTGGTTTTTTTCTTTTTTTTTCTTCAGTGAACTCTTGTGCCTCTTTTTCCATTTGGCAAATTCTGCTTTTTAAGGTATTATTCTCCTCATTGCCCTTTTGCATTACTTGGGTTTCTTGAAGTGTAAAATTCTGAGAAAACTTCTTGCATCAATCTTCAGATCTAATTGAATTTCTGGTCAGCACAACATAGATTGTTAGTTTAAGGGCCTCTAAGTAGCAGGTAAAGAGATCCAGCTTCCCAGCCATACAGGGTTAGGGTCAAATAATGCAATAAAATTTTCTGACATTCCTCACAATTGAATAAAGTTTTCTTACAGGACAGAAATTGGACTAGACTAGACCCATAATTGAACAGAAAGAGAACTGAGCTAGCTCCAGATCTGAGTCACAAGATGGAATCAGTGTGGTTTGCCTGTATCCAACCACCACTTGCTGAGTAATTCCCTTAGTTCTTTAACTGATACTTTGTGCCAGTGACTGACCCCTTCCTTTGCTGAATTTTTTTGTGAAGAGGTCAACTCAGCTTTGTCTTGTGTTGTGTGCCCTGGCTTGCTATACTGACTTCCCTATCCAAAGCTGAATTTCCTAGGAACTTTGCTTTCCAAAGGGCTAGATCTTCAGCATCTCAGTTTGTTACCTGGCAATTCCTAATCCTGAGGGTACCAGTTCTGGCAAAATCCTGTTCTGGTGCTTTCTGATCACCATGGCAAGTTTTGGGGGAAGCATTCCATTCTTCTTGCTTCTGGATACAGATTCCTGAAGGCTTAACATGTCTCTGGCTCCTCATTTCATTTGCTTACCTACTCTATTATTAGAAAAAGCTATATGCTTTCCTATTATTTATGGGTTTCTGGCTGATTTACTGTGCTGTTCTTGGATGGAAGAAGTCACTTCCTCTAGTTTATTAATGGATTTCTTGATTGTTATTCAGTATGGTGCACATTTCAGGATTTGTTAAGAATTTTGAGGTTTGCCTCCATTCTGTCAGTAATTTTGGCCAGAAGTTCTTTTTATTACTTCTAAAATAGAATATTTGTATACATACATTACTCATAAATTGAACATGAACCACAGAGTTTTACACTTTCCCTAGAGTATGTGCCTAAATATAATAAAGAGACCCCCTATATGTATAAAACATGATAGCCATTACTGTAATGCCAATCAAGGAAGCATATCTGAGGACTGTTTCCATGAAAAATTTTAAGAGTCTGATCACATAGTATAATGAGCTCTTTATTAATTCAGCAATAAATCAAAGCATAACATTCACAACATAAAACAGCAACATATTACGAAGGTGGCCACATAGTCTTAAACAAAATATATTAATCAGTATATCTTATAGCATTCCTCAGAATCCCCACAAAGTATATATTATTGCATTCAGTATCATTACCCAAAATACTTGTTTACACAATCAGGGGGTCCCAGGTCAAGGTCTTCCATAATACAACATAACATCCTTAAGGGGTAGCAGAAAATGTAAACACCATCCACCCCTAGGTCACAGCAATTCACAATCTCCTTAATCAATACGGTGTCAAAGTAAAGTCCTCTTTTTTCTTGACTCAAGGATGACTCCCAAACCCCATGGATATACCTCTGTGAGACAACCACTCCTCACTCTTGACTGGATTCATATGTAAACAACTCTCAGCTCCTGCTCCATATCTCAGCTGATGGGGAATGCTCCACTCCAAGCTCCTGCCTGGCAGCATACTCCAGGGGCTCCTGTCCACAGCTTCTGTTTCTAGGAAAACAAAATATAACAGGGCTAAAGCAATATTTATACACATTACCTGCACCATCATCTCAATTCACTTTAACAGCTCTTAAAAGGGGTTTAAGCTAAGCCTCCTTATCATGGGCAGATCTTTGCTCTTCAGCTCAATTCACTCATAAAGACCAGCAGACAGGGCCTCTGTCTGAAAAATTAATACAGACCAACAGATAGGATTTCTGTTTTAGGAAACAATATGGATCAACAGACAAGGTTTCTGTCTGAGGAACTGACACAGACCCACAGACAGAGCTTCAGTCTGAGAAATTAAAACAGATCAATAGACAGAGTACTGCCATCACAAACATTCTTTCTGTTAGGCCTCCCCACAAGAAAGTTTCCCTATCTAGGTCACACTTTCTTCTTTTTGTCAGCTCTGTTCCTCTCTCTACTCTGTCCTCTCCCTCTAAGCAATACAATATTTACTGTTTCCAATCAAAGACTTGATTCAAATACTTGATTCAATCAAAGACTCTTGATTTAATCAAAGGTAAGACTCAGTGAAAGGCACTTGATTGGCTAAAACTCAATCCAGAAAAAAGAACAAAAAATTTTGCTTTCTGTTACAATTGCCCAATTCTGATTATTAATTTTTTAGAACAAATGGTATTGCCAAAGTAATATAGTAATGAATGTTAAGCATTATGAATAGCTTGACAGAACACTGAACATTTTGGGTCACAGATGACATTTTATCAATACTGATTACTAAAAGTAAGAGATTCAGATGTAAAAAGTATGCATGACTAAGATGCCCAAAAAGACATTTGGAATTCTGTACCCTGTATGGCTTAAAATATAAAAAATCATGGGCTTCTTTAAGGATGGAGTAAACATAATAGGGATGAGAAAATACGTATTTGCCTACAATCTTATAAACATGTTTATTTTTAATCTTTAAAAATAAAGAAAATTATGGAATAAAAATGAGATTAATTTAAAAGACAGACAAATTAGTCTATCTTCTTTACAAGACAGTTTACCTGTATCCATAAAACTTTCAATTGTCTCTTTTTCAAGATTTTATTTTGCCAGTTCATAACATTGTAATACCAAATGCTAATAAAATAAAATAACAAAACAGCCCTCCAGTGTTTTATATGTATTACCTGATACACAGATAAATTGAAGCATCTAGATGAAAAACTTAATTTTTGCATTTTATTGTGAATGACTGTGAATAAAGTCAGAATATTAGCTCAATGATACTATCTGATTTTGATTTCACAAGATTATAAATTTAACATTCACTTTCTTTTTTTTCCTTTTTTAAAAAATATTTATTTGTAATTTTCAACATTCATTTCCATAAGATTTTGTTTCAGTTTTTTTCCCTATCTTCCCCTTACCCCCCCACCCCAAAATAGCAAGCCTACTGAATATCCCTTCCCCAAATCTATTCTCTCTTATATCCTTCCTTATATCCTTATATCCTTCCCCATCACCCTCCTTACTTTCTAGTAGGGCAAGATGGATTTCTATATCCCCGTGCCTGTATATCTTATTTCACAGTGGCATGTAAAAAAATATTTTTCAAAACATTTGTTTTTAAAACTTTGGGTTTCAGATTTTTTCCCTTCTTCCCTCCTCACCCACCCCCACTGGGAAGACAAGCAGTTCAATATATATTGTACATGTGCAGTAACCCAAATCATTTCCATAATAATTATATTGTGAAAGACTAACCATATTTCCCTCATCCTACCCCAACCCTACTTATTCTATTTTCTCTTTTGACCCTATCCATTTTCAAAAATGCTTGCTTCTAACTACCCTCTCCCCCAATCTGCCCTCTCATCTATCATCTGCAGCTCTTATCCCTTAGTCCCACTATTTTTCTGAAGCGTAAGATACCCAATAGAGTGTGTATGTTATTCCCTCCTTAAGCCAAATTCAACGAAAATAAGGTTGTCCCATTGCCTTTCACCTTCCTGCTCTTCCCCTCCATTGTTTTTTTTTTCTTTGTTTGTTTGTTTTTGCTGACCTGCTTTGGTTTCCTCTCTTCTTCTATTTCTTTTTTATTCTTTTTTAAACAAATGCTTTATTAACTTCTGGTTTACATCATTCATTTCCACCAGATTTTGCGTTACAATTTTTCCCATTTTTTTCCCTACCCACCACCCCAGAATAGCAGTCCCACTAGAAATCCCCTCATCCAATCTTCTCTCTCCCATAGCCCCTTCAACTTTGCAATTAGGGCAAGGTGAATCTCTGAGCCCCAATGCCTGAACATCTTATCTCCCAATTACATGCAAAATACTATTAATAATAGTATTTTTTTTTTGCTTTTTGGAGGGCAGTTGGGGTTAAGTAACTTGCCCAAGGTCACACGGCTAGGTTTTTTTGTTTGATTGTTTGTTTGTGTGCATTAAGTATCTGAGGCCGGATCTGAACTCCGGTGCTTCTGACTCCAGGGCCAGAGCTCTACTCACTACGCCACCTAGCCACCCAATAATAGTATTTATATACATTTGAAACATTTAATTTTAAGACTTTGAATTTCAGATCCATTCCCTTCCTCCCTTATCATCCACTCCTTCTGGGAAGATAAGCAATTCAGTATGTGTTGTACATGCATAGCTATGCAAAACATTACCATGGTAGATATATTATAAAAGACTGCTTATATTTCCCTCCCACCCATCCCAGCCCCCACCTGGTCCATTCCCTACTTTGATCCTGTCCCTCTTCGAAAGTGGGTACTTCCAACCTTCCCTCTCCCTAGAATGACCTCCCCTCCATTATCCCCCCTCTCATCCCACTTCCCCCTACTCTCCTGCAGGGTGAGATATCACATTTAGTATATATGTGATTCTCTCCCTGAGCCAAATTCAATGAGAATAAGGTTTTGCCTTTTTTCCTTCCTATTCTTCCCCTCCCCTGCAACTACTTCCCCTTGCCTCTTCTACATGAGATAGTTTACCCTACCCTGTCTCTCACCATCTCCTCTTGTCACTTTCCTCTCTCACCTCTCAACTTCACCCCTTATGTGTCATCCCTTCTCACCAAATTCAACCTTTGCCCTCTATCCATGTATACCTGTAAACATATATACACACATTCACATATGTATTCATATGTCCATATACCCTTCTTCAATTATTTTCATAACGAGAAAGGTTTCATCAGTCACCGTTATCGTTTTTCCATATAGGAATGTAAATAGTTCAACTTTGATAAGTTCCTTTTGATTTCTTTTCCCTGATTACCTTCTCAATCATCTCTTGCTTCTTGTGTCTGAATGTCAAATTTTCTATTCAACTCTGGTTTTTTCCTCAAGAATGCTTGAAAGTCCTCTATTCCACTGAATGACCATATTTTCCCCTGAAACAAGATACTCAGTTTTGCTGGGTAGGTGACCCTTGGGTTCAATCCCAGCTCTTTTGCCCTCTGGAATATCATATTCCATGCCCTTCCATCCCTCAGTGTAGAAGCTGCCAGGTCCTGGGCTATTCTGATTGTGTTTCCACAATATTGAAATTGTTTCTTCCTGGCTGCTTGTAGTATTTTCTCCTTAATCTGGGAGTTCTGGAACCTGGCTATAATATTCCTGGGAGTTTTCTTTTTGGGATCCTTTTCAGGGGGCGATCGGTGCATTCTTTCAACCTCTATTTCCCCCACTGGGTCTAAAACATCAGGGCAATTTTCCTTGAGAATTTCTTGAAGGATGATTTCTAGGTTCTTTTTTTTATCATGGCTTTCAGGTAGTAAAATAATTTTTAAATTATCTCTCCTGGATCTATTTTCCAGGTCAGTGGTTTTTCCCATGAGATATTTCACATTGCCCTCTACTCTTTCATTTGTTTGGACCTGTTTAACAGCATCTTGATTTCTCATAAAGTCACTAGCTTCCATTTGCTCCAGTCTAACTCTGAAGGAATGAATCTCCTCAGTGAGCTTTTGAGATTCTTTTTCCATCTGGCAAATTCGACTTTTTAAGGCATTCTTCTCCTCATTACCTTTCTGAGCCTCTTTTGCCATTTGAGTTGGTCTATTTTTAAGGTGTTATTTTCCTCAATCAGGCTGTTGACTGTCATTTCATGCTTTTCTTGCATCTTTCTCATTTCTCTTCCCAATTTTCCCCCACTTCTCTTATCTGCTTCTTAAGGTCTGCTATGGCCTGTAGCCAGCTTGTGTTTTCATTTGGGGCTTTTGGTGCAGGAATTCTGACCTCACAGTCTTCCTCCTGTTCCATGCTTTGATCCTCTTTGCCCCCAAAATAGGAGTCTAAAGTTGCATTTTTCTATTTATTTTGTCTCCTTTGCCTAGGCATATTGCCACTTAATTACTTGATTTTGGGGCTCGTTGCCACAGTAGGACTCTGCCACCAGACAGGAGAGCTTCCATCCCAAATGTGGGGTCTTCACAACTTCTGGAGGTTGGGTGGCCTCTGTAAAGCCTCCACCTGCTCTGGCAAGTCGGATACCCACCCCAGACCTCCCCCCAAGACCACAATCCAGATCCAAACAGGTTAAAGCAAGAGTGATTAACCCCCAGACTGATTGCTGGATCTCTCTACAGATCGCAGGCCAGGAGCTGGAGATGCCACTGATGCTACAAAATGGCCTCTGTGCCGAGCTTCCTCAGCAGCTTTTCACCCCCAGGGGAGGAAGCCGAGGCATTCCCCAAATACTGGTCCCAAAGTCCATAGGGCACCAACGTCTCACTTTGTCTTAGGCATATCTGTGCTGATAATTATGAAATCACCACAGCTGCTGGTCTTCTGGGGTCCCTCCAGCCAGCTGCTGGCCCGGCCACCCTGGGGCTAAAACTGTGGCTCACACAGGCCTGGGCTCAGCTCCCAGAGCACTGTGCTGGCCGCTATCTGTAGTGCTGCTGGGCTGTCCTCAGTAGGATGTTAGCTTCTCTGTGTCGTTCTGTGGTTGCTGGGGCTCCACAAGTTGTTCAGATTCCCCTTTTACATTGTTTGGAGGTGGTGTGGGGCAGAGCACCTTGGAAGTACTGTTTCTACTCTGCCATCTTGGCTCCACCCTAACATTCACTTTCAAATATCCATTTTCTCTCCAGTCATTATTTTGCCACACTGGTTCTTGTGATTTAGAATATCACTACTATCTTCTTCCTCAAAATTTTCTAAGACATATTCAAATGAGTCTGCCTGTCTAGATTTTTCTTCTCCAAAGAAATGAAAAGCTCAAGAAGACTACATTATAGTCATAGGTTCTAGGACTACACTATAGTATTACAGTAGTATGTAAGCTATCATTATTTATGAAATCTGTTATGATATCTGTTTAATCAGTTTCTGAGTTGACTTTTGAAAGATTTAAATCTTTAAAAGGGGACTATTCTCTATATTAATATCCTATGAAGATTAAAAGTCTAATCAACTTTTTGACATTGTATTTAGTATAAGTGCCCTGAAAAAAGATGGTTTCTCAAAACAATATATATTCAGGTTTCAAATGAGACCTAAGATTTGAGTTTGGAGATTGTAACAGAATAGCATAAAATCCATGAAGACAATAAAGGAAATGCCATGCTGCAGCTTAATGCTTTAATTAATGACAGATTTCCCTGGGGGATTGCAAATTCCAATTTCAATTGAATGTATCAAGGCTGAGTTTTGATTTTAGGACCCGTGAGTGTATATACACATATACATGGGTGCACACATGCACATGTGGGGGGTAGAACTTTAATCATTCAAAATTAAAAAAAAACTACTGAAAACGTTCTGAATCTTTACAAGTGTGAAAAGTTAGTTCAATAGTATGCAAACTTTTCCACTCTGTACTTCTTAACATTAAATACTAATGGAATAGCAACCACCATTGTAGCAATGGCCCCAAATGCCTGCTAAAAATAGTCTTTTCTTAGTTGGTTGTGCTACCTATGTCTTTACCTTCAAAGTGGTATCTCAAATTATTTGATACTGTCCATTGATCAATGGATTCAGCTGTAAATTTAGTTTATTTTTTAAGTAGTAGGACTGTGGATTCATTGCATGTGGTTGGGTCATTTGTCTAAAATCTCCAATAAACCATTTGTGTTTTTTAGAGTTTGAACGCAGCTGTGAGATTTCTGTTCATGTTCCATTAGCAGAGGAATCTGAAGGGGAGATGGGAAAATGGGTCTAAATAGAATTTTGGAAGATCTGTTGATATCTTTGTAAATATAGTCGACTTGCTTTAAGGTGCTGACAGTTGCTAAGAATCTGGGCTTCAACCTGGGTTTTAATCCCAATTCTGACAATTACAATTTAGGTAACTTTAAATAAGATATTTATTTCTCTGGGTCTCAGTTTCCTTATCAATTAAATGAGAGGGTTGAATTAAGAGACCTCAAAGACCCCTTGATTTAAATCCTTGAGACTCTATTGCTATTATCTTTAGCCTTTCCCTCTTCACCTCCCCAGAAATGAAGAGTAGAGTAAATAATATACTATTGATATATTGTGAATTTAAGTCTATGGAGTGTAGGCCACAAAAATAGGTGCTGATATACATTTTTTCAGACAGAAGAAATAATTTTCCTCTAAATCTTAAAATAGTCCTTCCATCACTATGTAATCAAAAGTATTCAGCTGTATTCAAAATTTATTTTTATTTACTTTTTCAACTCTGTTCCCCCACTAAGAAGGATAAGGTTATAATAGTACACACTAACCTATTTTTTAATTGAATTGATTCAGTCAAATCAAACCATCACTATAGTCATTTTCTCAGTAAGCATAAGTTCATATATGCCCTAAATGGCTATTTTTAATTTGTCAAACTCATGAAGAATTACATATTAAATAAGAAGAAATAAGCATTTTATGGAGAACCTAAGGATTAGTTTCTTCATTTACCTTGATTTTCAAGGTCATAAACGTCATCGGAGTCATTGTCACAACGTAGCACTTTTACATAATACCCCATGTTCTCGCCATTATGACACATTAAGTTTTTATTTGTGAACATAATATGTTCCTCCAAGAGAATGCAGCCTTTCTGAAGTCAGCAATAAGTTCATTTACCCCCCTTCCATTCACCAAACCTAATACTATGTATTGTATGAGGAAGCAATGGCATGATTTTTCACTGAATTGATTTGTTGTTGCTGTTGTTGTTAATATAAAATTTAAACTGTCCTGAGCTTGTGGCAATATCAATTTTAGGTTGTTCTGTGTTCAAGTCCTACTCTGGCTTCTCAAAGCTTGTGCCAATATAGCAAGCATTGGCTGGTCCTACATCAAAATTACATGGCTTCAATTAAAAGCCTGGTGAGAAACTATTTATCTGAGAATAGGGATAGCTAAATTTGGAGAGGTTAATCACTTGAGTGATCCCAGGATGATGAATGGTTTTCACAATTGTGTCAAAGCATTTACTAAATCAAAGAGAGCCATTCTGTGGAGGGAATAACCTCAAGGATGAAATTTCAGTTCCTTGAAATGCTGAAGGATAACAAAACTTCTTCATGATTAGAGCCATCCAAAATTAATTAGGCTGCCTCAGGAGATTATGTGTTCCTCTTCCCTGGAGAATTTCAATCAGGGATATAGATGGGATTCTCATTTGGCTATGTGTTGAATTAGATGATTTCTATAGTTGACTTCCAGCTCCAGGCTTCTGATATGTCCACTAAGACACAGAGAGGTTATGAATAGCATCAGTGGAGGACCTATCAAGTCCACTGAATTGCAATATTGAGGCAGTGACAGCTCCCTTAGTGTTAAAAAAAAAGGTAGGCCAGGCAGAAGGAGGGGGGAGAAAGATATGAGACAGAATAGGAAACAAGAATAATTATATTGACATTTAATCCCTATTAGGCATTTTTTCCATGCAGGAAAAAGATGTTGACCCAGCTAAAAATAAATTTAAAAGATGAGAAGAGGAATAAAATTAGTTTTTTCTCAAGGACTTGTCAATTTAGAATTTGATTTTCTACCAAACATCACACTTCATCTTAATATAGCATTAAGTAGTCTGTCACGTCTCATTTCATAGATCAATTCTTATTGCAGATGTTGGTTTCAAGAAAATTAATTAGGATATCTCCATATCAAAAGAAACTAATTTGAAAAATCTCTGATACAAATGGCTTTCCATCTTCCCTGTGAGTGACATATGACTGTTACTCACAAATATTCCCTGAGCAGTAGTCTCAAAACCCACAAAGCATTTTATTTCTGTAATCTAATGGACAGGAGTGGTACATGTGACAAAATCTGTCATATGAATATCATTTTTATTTGGAGGGAAGAGATGAGAAGAATCAATCATCAAGCATTTATTAAACATTTACTATGTTCCAGGCACTGTGTTAAGAACTAGAGAGGAAGATAAAGTCACATCAAAATCGTGATATCTCTAAATAAACTACCTATAAGTTCTAATTTAAAAAGTAGAATTTTCCCAAATTCCCTGAAAAAGGTTGGATTAATTTAATCATGCCAAATTTGAAAATTGCCTCTCTGCAATTTGCACTTATTGGAAAATTTTACACTCTGATGACAAATAGAAAAATTACAATAACTTTTATATTTGAAAATCATTGAAATACTTGAACCTGCTTTTCAAACATGATTTATGGTTCCTCCAAACTAAGTAACTCTGGTTGTTTTTAATCGATTTTAACTAATCAGTTGGCATTAATTGAATTCAAAAATAACTTTAGACACATTATTAAAGGATATCCATACAAAAATTTAAATACAGTTGAGACAAGAGTCCTCTGAAGTACTACCTTCTACATAAACTCTTTATTTCTCAACCCAGATGACCTCATTCTCTAAACTATATTTTACTTATCTTTCATGTATTCTCTATATATCGATATGTGTATATATTATTTCCCCCTCAAAAGTGAATGTACCCTGAGAGTAGAGTGTATTTTATTTTTGGACCAAATACTTAGCACCATGCCCGGCACATAGTAGCAACTGAATAAATATGTATTGACTTCTGTTTTATGATTGAACTGGACAAATGGGTTTTTTTTGCTACCTCCTATGTGTGTTCATTGTAGAATTGGTATTTTTGGGGAAAGGAATCAAGCTTTCGATTGAAAGCTGCTCCCTTCCTTATTAACAGTGATAAGAAGTTTAGTTTGAACCTGAAAACCACAACCCCTAGACTTATTTAAGAGAACAGATAGATATAATTGTAGACTAGAACACTCCTTGTTCTGAGGAGAGCAGAGTGGGCCAGCTTCCCTTCCCAAATCTCTGCTTCCCTTTTTGGTAGGAAGTAAAGTCTCCCTTGGAGATGGGAGGGGAGAAAAAGACTAGAGATGTCTATTCTACCTCCCTTCAAACCATATAATGACACTTCCGTACTATATGGGAAGAGATAGCCTTAATTACATTTTAATGCCTCATTTTTTAAGGCATGAACTTGTTGATGAAGTCATCCTGACTCTAAGTAAACAATAATTCTCTATGTGCTCACAAAAAAATCCAGCAGAGCCCCAGTACCCATAGAATGACACAGAGAAGCTAACCAGCCCAGTAGCCCTGCAGGAAGGACCAGCACAGCGGTCTGGGAGCTGGCAGCGCACAGCGCACAGAGTGTGGGGAGTGGAGCACAGGTCCAGTCCTCCTGAGTCGTGGTTTTAGCCTCAGAGCTGCAGGGCCAGCAGCCGGCTGGAGGAACCCCAGAACACCAGCAGCTGTGGCGATTCCAGAATTATCAACATAGACATGCCTAGGACAAAGTGAGAGGTTAGTGCCCTATGGACTTTGGGACCAGAATTTGGGGAACACGTTGGTTTCCTCCCCTGGGGGCTAGAAGCTGCTGAGGAGACATGCCATTTTGTAGTTTTCAGAGGCAGCTCCAGCTCCTGGCTGGGAGGGAGATCCAGGGATCAGTCTTGGTGGGTAATAGCTCTTGCTTTAACCTCCCTGGATCTGGATTGTGATCTGGGGTAGAGGTCGTGGGGGGGTTTCCAGCTTGCCGGAAATGGAAGTTGCCCCCCCACACGTTTGGGATGAAAATTCCCCTATCTGGCGGCAAAAAGCCATAGCATGGCAACAAGCCCAAAAGTCAAGTAATTAAGTGGTAACATGCCAAGGCAAAGGAAACAAATTAAACAGAAAAATGCAACCCTAGACTCCTACTTTGGGGGCAAGGAGGGTCGAAGCATGGAGTGGGAAGAGGACTGTGAGGTCAGAAGTCCTGCTCCAAAAGCCCCAGGGTAAAGCATGAGCAGGTTGCAGGCCATAGAGGACCTTAAGAAGGACTTTAAAAATCAAATAAGAGAAGTGGAGGAAAAATTGGAAAGAGAAATGAGAAGGATGCAGGAAAGTATGAAATGAGTATCAACAGCCTGACTGAGGACAACAACACCTTAAAAAATAGACTAACTCAAATGGCAAAGGAGGTCCAAAAGGGCAATGAGGAGAAGAATGCCTTAAAAATTCGAAATCTCACTCAGGAGATTCATTCCTTCAGAGAAGCTAATGACTTTATGAGAAATCAAGATGCTGTTAAGCAGATCCAAACAAATGAAAGATTAGAAGGCAATGTGAAATATCTCATGGGAAAAACCACTGACATGGAAAATAGATCCAGGAGAGATAATTTAAAAATTATTGGACTACCTGAAAGCCATGATCAAAGAAAGAACCTAGAAATCACCCTTCAAGAAATTCTCAAGGAAAATTACCCTGATGTTTTAGATCCAGAGGGCAAAATAGAGGTTGAAAGAATCCACCGATCACCTCCTGAAAAGGATCCCAAAAAGAACACTCCCAGGAATATTATAGCCAGGTTCCAGAATCCCCTGATCAGGGAGAAAATGCTACAAGCAGCCAGGAAGAAACAATTTCAATATTGTGGAAACACAATCAGAATAGCACAGGACCTGGCAGCTTCTACACTGAGGGATGCAAGAGCATGGAATATTATATTCCAGAGGGCAAAAGAGCTGGGAATGAACCCAAGGGTCACCTACCCAGCAAAACTGAGTATTTTGTTTCAGGGGAAAATATGGATATTCAGTGGAATAGAGGACTTTCAAGCACTATTGAGGAAAAAACCAGAATTGAATAGAAAATTTGACATCCAGACGCAAGAAGCAAGAGATGCCTGAGAAGGTAATCAGGGAAAGGAAATCAAAAGCAACTTATCAAAGTTGAACTATTTACATTCCTATATGGAAAAGCAATAACTGTGACTGATGATATCTTTCTCACTATGAAAATAATGGAAGAAGGGGGTGTGGTCATATGAATACATATGTGAATGTGTGTGTATTTGGTTACAGTTATATATGGATAGAGGGCATAGGCTGAATTTGTTGGTAAGGGAGTATACTCAAGGGGTGAAGTTGTGAGGTGAGAGAGGAAAGTGGCAGGAGGAGATGGGGAGAGACAGGGTAGGGTAAACTATCTCATGTAGAGGAAGCAGGGGGAAGTGGTTGCAGGGGAGGGGAAAAATAGGAAGGCAAGAAGACAAGACCACATTCTCATTGAATTTGGTTCAGGGAGAGAATGACATACATACTAAGTGGGACAACTCAACCTACAGCAGAATGGGGGGGAAGGGGGATGAGAGGAGGGATGATGGATAGGTGGGCATCCTTGGGGGGAGGGGAGGTTGGAGGTACCCACTGTGGAAGAGGGACAGGATCAAGTTGGGAATGGACCAGGTTGGGGGTGGAATGGGTGGGAGGGAATTATAAGCAGCCTTGTACAATATATCTACTATGATAATGTTTTGCATAGCTAGACATGTACAACCTATGCTGAATTACTTATCTCCCCGAAGGGAATGGGTGACAAGGGAGGAAGGTAATGGATCTCAAATTCAAGGTCTTAAGATAAAATGTTTCAAATATATAAAAATGTTAATATTAATACTCTTTTGCTTGTAATTGGGAGATAAGATGTGCAGGTATTGGGACACAAATATTCACCTTCCTCTAATGGAGAGGTCGAAGGGGGTGTGGGAGAGGATATGGGAGAGAGCAGATTGGAGGAAGCGATGTCTTGTGGGACTGCTGTTCTGGGAGGGTGGGTAGGGGAAAAACAGGGCGGGGCATGATTGTAACTCAATATCTGGCAGAAATGAATGATGTAAAACAGAAGTTAATAAAGCATTTGTTTAAACAGAAAAAAAGAATAAAAAAAAAGAAATCCAGCAATTGTGGTAGCTAAAAGAGTGTATTTTGAACATATACTTTTATGAGATAAGAGAATGAATCAATATAATTTAGTTGAACAAATGAAATATGCTGTAGGATTAACCTAGAAAGGAAAGTAGATTTACAATATAGCCTCTGCATGGAATAATGGCAGACCCATAACCTAATTTTTAGTGTTTAATTTTCTAAAATAATATTTGCTATTTTCTTTGTTTCCACATTTTCATCTACTTCACCAACTTTTAAGGCACACATTGATATGATTTTAAGGATCATTTTACCTCTGCATTTCATACTTAGCAACAAATTTTCCTGCATAACCTGTAATAATTTTATGATGATCTGTTTGCTTATGTTTATCAAGATGATTGTAAAGCTAAGTAACAGAGTTTTCCATGAAATTAAGATTTCATTGCTTTTGGTAGAATAATGCAGTTATTTTTGCCAAAGGGAAATTTTCAGGTGAGAACTTGTGTCAATTGCCCTTCTACCTAACTGCTATTTCTTTCTGTATTCTGATTTCAATTATATTGAAAATGTAAGTATTAGTATGTTTTTCCATTTATTTATAAAAATATCAACTGCTGGAGAAATACTAATTTACAATCCGAAACTAAGAACATTGCCTATAAAGATATCCATGTTTTGGGGGCAGCTAGGTGGTGCAGTGAGTAAGAGCACCGGCCTTGGGGTTGGGATGACCCGAGATCGGATCCGGCCTCAGAAAATGAGCACCCACACACAAATAATGATTGGCCGTGTAACCTTGAGCAAGTTACTTAACCCCAATTGCTTTAAAAAAATATCCATGTTTTCCCTCTTCTGAAAGAAAAAAATTAAACACCTACTTCCTCCTTCTAAACCTGATATTATCCTTTTTCTCTTCCATCCTTTGTAGTAAAACTTCCTCTAAAAGTCATCTAAAAACAGGTGCCTCCATTTTCTCTCCTCTCATTCTCTCTCCTTACCATCTGCTTTCTGACCTTATCATTTCACTGAAATGGCTCTTTCCAGTTCCCCATGTTGCCAAATACAATGTCCTTTTCTCAGTCATTAAGCATCTTGACCTTCTGTAGCCTTTGACACTGTTGATTATTCTCTCCTCCTTGATCCTCTCTTCTCTCTAGGTTTTCAGGATGCAACTTTTACCTTGGTTTTCCTACTACTTTTCTGACTGTCCCTTCTCTGTCTCGTTTGCTGGCTTCTCTTCCAGGTCACAATCCCTAACAGGAGGTGTTTTTCAAGGTTCTATGCTGGGACCTCTTGCTTTCTCCCTCTCTATTACTTCATTTGGTGATTTCATAAACTTCCATAGATTTAGTTACTATCTCTATGCTAATGATTCCCATATCTACCTTTTTTGTACTAAAGCCTTTGCTGACCTCCAATCTCCTATGCCCAGCTGCCTTTCAGACATTTCAAACTGGATGTCCAATGGATACCTTAAAATCAATATGTCAAAAACAGAATGCATTACCTTTCCCTCTAAGTCCTCCCCTATTTTACCTTCCCTTTAACTGTAAAGAGCAACATCATCCACCCAGTACCTTGGTTTCACAACCTAAGAATCATCCCAGACTCCTCATGTGAAGGGTGATTTCACAGAAATGAAGCCTGCTCAAAAGGTTTGATAGTTTTTGTATTATTGAAACACAGTTTTCTCCCTTACGGAATAACATCTGTAGTTACCTGACCTTTTAAAACTACACTTTGCAACACAAACTAAACTGTGCACCTTTGCAAAGTGTTGCAAAAATTCCAGCCTTTTCTTGTCTGGACAAACTTAATGTAACTGCCTTTGTTCTTTGTTGCTGGAGAAGATTCACAGGAATAGATTGTGCTCCCAGAAGACCAGCCAATGAGATAAGGGGAAGGAGTTGGGGAGGGAAGACTCTCATTAGGGTATAAAAGTTCCTTCCTTTCCAGAATCAATTTGTACTTCCCTCTTCAGTGCCATTAGAGTGACAAGGGGCAGTACCCTTTCTCATGAGAAAGCAATAAACTCGTTTTTGCTTTCAAGTTATCTAAGTCCTTGTATTGATGTTTTTGATAGTGTTCTCTGTCCTACATACTCACTATCTCCCACCTGCCCTATAAAAGTTCTTGCCAAGGTCTGTCAATTTAACCATTGTAACATCTCTTGAATGTTCCCCTTCCTCTACTCTGACACTGCCATCATTCTACTATAGACCTTCACCATCAACTCATATATTGATTAATTGATTGCTGCAATAGCCTGGTGGGTTTTACTGCCTACATCAAGTTTCTCCCTACTCCAATCCATACATCATTCAACCATTAAAATGATTTCCCTTAATGCAGTCCTGGTCATGGTCACTTTTGATAAATTCCAGTGGCTTCCTATTGCCTTAAGGAAAAAATACAAAATTCTCTCTTTGATATTCAAAGCCCTTCATGACCTGCCCTGCCACCTATCTTTCTAGTATTCCTACATCTTACTTTCCTACCCATACTCTTTGATCCAGTGACAGTGGTTTCTTAGCTGTTTCATGAAGAAGACACTATATCTCTACTGTGGGCATTTTCTCTGGCTTTCCCCCATGCCTAGAATGCTCTCCCTCTACCACTCAAACTATTGGCTTCCCTGGACTCCTTTAAGTCTGAACTAAAATCTGACCTTCTACAGGAAGCTTTCCCTAACCCCTCTGAATATCTGTGCTTTTCTCCTTGTAATTATTTCCCATTTATCCTATATATAGCTTGATTTGTATGCATTTGTTTGCATGTTGTCTTCCTATTAGATTATGAGTTCCTTGAGGACGGGGATTATCTTTTGTGTCTTTGTAAATTCCCAGAGTTAATCACAGTGCCTGGCACATAGTAGATGCTTAATAAATATTTACTGAATAAACAAATGATGAATTCAGATCAGCATGTAAAAATTTACATTAACTGATGCAGAGTGATGTTAGTAGAGACAAGAAAACAATATACACAATGACTACAACAATATAAATGGAAAACACACCAATCACAAAATAATCCAAAGTGAATATTACAAATTACAAAGAATAAGCGTGGCATTAAAGAAGAAATAAGAAAATAAATTTCTCCTCCTTACTTTCCAGAGAGGGGAGTTCAACAGGTATGAAACACTGAATATGTTTTTAGACTTTTCAGTGTATTGATTGATTTTGCTGACATTATTTCTCTTCTCTCTCCCTTTTTTTTCTTTAAAGTTGTATTTGTGTTGTGTGATTGCTTTCTGGTAGGGAAAAAGGAGTGATACAAGGGAAATTTAGAAAAGTAAAAAAAGTTATTGATAAATTTATTTTAAATAACATATGTAAATAGTTTTAAAATGTGATTCCTATCAATTATAAACCCCCAACTACTACACAACCATTACTGTAGAAACAGAGGAGGATCACACAGGACCACTGAACTATTTCTATAATTTTTTGTATAATATGCCATATATATGCCATGACAAAAAATGTAATCATTTAGCAGATGCTGTTCTAGTCAAAACTCTTTTTTTTCTTAGCTAGGCTAGTCCTAGAACATCAGAAATAGTTCATTAATATAACCATTTAAAAAACCTTTCTAGTTAGGAAAAACATTAAAGGATCTAAAATCTATTGACATAACCTTCCACAACACAGTCACTTCAATAATGCAAAACTTTTGTAAAGCTATTGTCAATAATCTCTGTTATTTCCAGAGGATAATATTAAGAGATGAGCCATGACCTACTCAATAATTTACCCCAGATCAGCTAAAATGATTGATAAGAAGATGAGAATGCTTGATCTCAGTTATAAGTAATATAACTCCGTAATGTAACTAAAGTAATCTCAGTGATAGTGTGAAAAGTTTTTAAAAACCCATAGGAGGAAGTAAAATGATGCGAGGCAGGAAGCCAGTTCCAAATAGATGAGGGATTATTTTGTTATATCCACTGCATCCTGTATAAAATCATTATTAGCTGGAATCCAGGAGGTCCAGGTGAAAAATGTCAATCTAGGATAGAGAAAGTGTGCCATCAAACTCCTGAAGAAAAATATCCTGGAGCAGAGAGGCCTTAGCTCTTGAATTAGCCTATGAATTACTTTGGCGAGAATTGTACTTTAAGAGTTTCAGTGGGTCAAGAGGATGTCGTACCTTTCTTATTATTATTAGATAGTTTTCAAGATTCCCCCACACACACATACATCCCCACCATACACATACAAAAACACCTATAATAGCAGTAGATGGTGGCAGTGTATGAATTGAGAGCCAGAGACACATTAGATGTAGATTTGTTATGCTTAAGAGGAAATTCTCGAAACTCCATTCCCCTATGAATGAGAGAAAGGAACTTTCAACATCCAGCAGCTATGAATTTCTCCTTTGCCACATATATTCTTTAATCTTAAATCCACTCTCTTTTCAACTCTGAGTGTACCTATGGAAAATGAGTCAAACTATAAAGGAGGAGTTATCCTGTACCAGTTGTTTTTCAGTCTGAACCTTAGTAAATACCCATTTGTAATTGATCCTCAGTTTTCAATGGAAGAAGACTGATGGGGGGTTCAAACCAATTGCATTAGAGAATCATTCATGACTCCTCAGGACTATTCCTGGAACTCTTTAAAGTAGATATACATAGCCTTGTTTTGGGACCAGAGACTCATCTGTAATTGTTGGCATAAGAATTCCCAGGGCCTATGGTGGGCTTCAGTGCTATGCTTAGTATAAACAGTGAAGAATGTAAAATAGACTTGATGAGGAAAGCTGGCTTGTTGCTTATCTTCTATAATGATTTTATCACAACTTTCTACTGCCAATTCTCTATGCTAAATATGAAGAAAGAAGTTTAAAATGTTTTCTAATATATTAGATTCAGTCAGAGATGTCAAAGTTTGGGATCTGCTACTCAAAAACCCTGGACTATCCTACTTAATGAACCCATGTCCAGAACCAGATTCATAGCCCTGAGTAAATTGAGTTCAAATAAAAAATAAATTGATTTCCACATTCTGATCCAGGTAGGCAATTGATTCTGAAAACACAGAAATCCCTACCAGTAAATGACCAAGTCATTTTTTGTTTTTTGTTTGTTTGTTTGTTTGTTTTTGTTAATTCCCAGTAACTAAAACTATTAGATAAAATCCCAGCCAATTTAGAAAATTAACCCAATACAGTTAACAGAAGCTTTGTCCCAAAACATATTGATGGGAACCGAAATGAAAGTAATTTTGTTTTACAACATATACTATATGAATTTTTAAAAAAAGACTTCCTTGTTAGCTGGATTTCATTGTAGAAACTTGGACAAAGAGGAAATACCACCTTCACGAATAGAAGCATATTTGAAATACAGACTTTCAACCTAGACAGGATAGATATTTGTTCTTTAGAAAATTGCCTATTTATATTCTTTGACCACCTCTAGGAAATAAGCTTTGCTTTTGCAATATTTGCAACAATTCCTACATATTTTAGATGTCAACTTTACCAGAGATTTTGACTATGAAACATATTTTCCAAATTAATTGTTTTTCTTTCTAATCCAAATTGTATTGATTTTATTTAAAACCTAAATTTTATTTAATTGAAATTGTCCATTTATCTTTTATAATCACCTTTATCCTTAGTTTAGTGCAGAATTCTCCCCCCACTCCCATAACTGGATAAAGTATTTCTTCCCAATCTCCTCCGATTTTAATTGTGATGTGATGCATTTATGATGCATATTCATAATGTGCACTTTTCTTGTAATATTGTGTATTCATTCTGCATGAAATAGTCTAGAAATTAGGAAGTAATATTAAGAACAATTTACATTTATGTGTTACTTTAAGGTTTTGCCAGTGTTTTACACACATTATTTGATTGACCTTAATTTGACACATTTATTTAAACATGAGGCAATCAGAATATAAAAACAATATGCTGCCTGCCAATAATTTTATGCCTGGTCTACTATAATAGCCCTCTGCTTGATTTCCCTATATTAAGTCTCTCCTCACTCCAAGACATCATCCACCCAGCTGCCAAAATTATTTTCTGCAAGCATTAGTCTAACTATGCCCAATCCTTTAAGTCAAAAAATTCTAGTAGCTCTCTATTAACACCAGGAATAGATATAAAATCCATTGTTGGACTTTTTGATCCACTCACAACCTGCATCCTTCCTACATAAGTAGACTTCTCTCATTTTATTTCTCTCCACAATCTCTTTTATGTAATTTCTTGAAAGATCAAGTGACACAGACTTTATCCAGATAATTTAAACACATTAGACATTAAATAAATTTGCACTGAATTTTAGTGATGGTGCAGTTCAGAATGTTAAGGGTGAAAAGACTTGTTTAATGATGTGTTTAGTATGTGACTTAATTGATAGAGGAGTGAGAAATCCTGAATTCAGACTTAGTAAAGCATGCTAAGCATTTCACAACAGAAATTAACTTCTCATGATTTTTTTTAGAAACTATTAACTGTTTTGTTTCTAATGATAATTTCTGCACCCCAGTAATAATTTCAGAAGATAATACTTTAAAAAAAAGACAAAAGTGGTGAAAGAGAGACAAAATGCCTGCAGTGCATCAGAATTAAGAGTGAAGTGTGAAGAGGCTAGAAGGATAACAGTTGCTTCCTCAAAATTACTTTCCTGGAGGAACACATCAATGGCAAGAGATGGTTACAGAGTGGAAGAATCTTCCAGTATGAGAAGAGAATCGGGTTATAGTGTTGAAATCCAGAGATTCAAGAACAGATTCTTCTCTATTAAGCAGAATTCAGGATGTCAGGTCCACACATGTCAAAACAAGTACTGAAAGGTAGATCTATGGATCTCACCTTGAACCTGTCTGAAAAGTGATGGCCACACCGTGTCACCCAGTTCTGGTTCTTGTTTCAGCAGGATTTAGACATAACAGATCTGGGCTTCCCAGGGCCCCTCCATTTTGAACTTCACCTTTCTACAGTCAGCCTTCTCCCGGGGTCATCCAGTCCCTGCCTCCAACACTATCCATCTCTCCCCTAGGGCATCAGCTTCCCCTCCCTTCACCATCAGTGCCCAGAGCTCCACCTCCCAGAGCCACCAAAACTTCTCTGAGGCTGATGTCAACCTCCTGTCCAACCTCTACCTCCAGGCCTGTTACTCCTACCTGCCCCCTGGTTTCTATTTCGACCTTGATGAAGTCACCCTTCCAGGGTGAAACATGTTTTTTTGTTTGTTTGTTTTTTGTTTTGTTTTGTTTTGTATTCTGAGAGCTAAGGAAGGCCAAACTTGAGAGTGCCAAACGCATTATGATGCTCCAAAACCAGTGTGGGGGCCGTGTCCTCCTCCAGGCTGTGCAGAAACCTGGCCAACATGAGTGGGGCCTCAGCTTGGATCCCATGGATGCTGCCCTAAACCTGGAGAAGGGGCTGACCCCCACTGAAACTGCACATCAAGGCCTGGAGCCACGGGGATCTACAGGTCTGCTACTTCCTGGAGAGCTAGACCTGGGTTTTGAGGTGGAGCTGCTAAAGCACCTGGGTGACCACCTAATCACACTGTGCCACCTGCAGAAGGACCCCCAGTCTGGGCAGGCCAAGTACCTGTTCCAGAGTCTGAGCCTGAAGTGTGACTAGGGGTAGCAGCCCGCACAGGCAGTCTCAATGCTTTGCCCACAGTAAGGCTAGCTGCTCACCAAGGGAAAAAAAAGTGATGGTCAAACCTATCATTTCAGCTATTTCTAAGAAAGTTGTTGTTTCCTCCATGCAATAGAAACCTAAATTTAAGTTTCTGCCATCAGTGAAAGATATTTCACAGGTAAATGCCAACCTAACCATTGCAATAAAGGAAATTCATTTGTACTTACGTGGCATGAAAGAGATTATAACTATTAAATATAGTCAGTTTAAATGAAAGTCAATTATCTTCCAAACAACCCTGAGAGAGAATTATTCAATTAAATGTGCCAGCTAAAACTATCCTGAACTGAAAAGTTGTATGCTAAAGTTACTGTCAAGAGCATCACCTTACAAAGCACCAATCTTACAAACTGGCTCAACAAAAGAAGGTGAAAAAGTAGGTTATATACAACTATTCTGTTTTGAAGAATAAGAATATAATTTCTATTTAGCAGGTGTGACAATCATTCTCTTAATGAAGAAGCATTTATTAAGGGCCTACTGTGTTCCAGGCAGTTGGTGTATCAAAAACGTGAATGTACAAAAGTGAACCAGTCCCTACATGCAAAGAGCTTACATTCTAATGAGTTAGTAATATAAGCTCATATTATACAAGTACATAAATAATATACACAAAATATTATGTAATAATAATATAAATAATACATACAAAGTAATTTGGGATGTCTGCACAACAGCAGCATTGAGAAATAGAAATAGAAAAGCCTTCATGGGTGGAGCCAAGATGGTGGAGAGAAACAAGGAAGTTATTTGAGCTTTCCTCAGTTTCCCTTGGAAACAATGCTAAATCAAGCCTCTAAAAGAATTCTGGGCTGAAAGAATTCACAAAAAGACAGAAAAAAACAATTTTCCAGCCCAAGAAAACTTGGAAGGACTTTAGGAAAGGTCTCTCTTACTTGGATCAAAGGAGAGCAGAGACCAACACAGGTGATGTTCAGGCAAGCAAGATGGAGCTACTTAGTCACAGTCCAGATCAGAAAATGCGGTCCCATATTTATGGATCAGAAGGCTAGTATCACAGCAGGTCTCTAGCTCCAGTGCAACAGGCAAACTTCCAGCCCCAGAACCCAGGGCACAACAGGTGGGACTAAATCAGGCCACCCCAGTGCAGTAAGCAAACTGTACAAACCCAAAGGTCCAAGTATAGCAAACCAGTGACCAGGTCCCTGGACTCCAGGGCAAGAAGTTTGGGACAAAGATCAGCTTTTAAAAAGAAAAAAAAAAAGAAACAAACAAAACAAAACAAAAAAAACAAAAACAAAAACAAAACATGCCAGACATGAGTCCTAATCATAGAAAGCTGATAGAGTGACAGGGAAGATCCAAATACAAACTCAGAAGTAGACAACAATGTCAAAATTCTATATAAAATTGCAGACAGATCTAAAAGGGGAATATGAATTGGTCTAAAACCCAAAAACCCTTTTTGGAATAGCTCAAAAAGGATTTTTAAAATCAAATAAGGAAGACAAAAGAAATAATGGGAAAAGAAATGAGAAATATGCAAGAGAGAGTCAACAACTTGAAAGAGGATGTACAAAATTGACTGAAGAAAAAAAATCTTTTAAATAAAAGACAATTGGGGTTGCTAGGTGGCACAGTGAGTAAGAGTAACCAGACTGGCTGATATTCAGAGTTGAATGTTTTGACACTGTCTATTATTTTACATTTCTCTTTTCTCCCTGCCTTTGAATTTTCTATGTCCTATTAAATGGTGATTATTCTACATCACCTTCTTCTACAATCTACCATCTATTATTTATGCCTTAGGGAATGAACCAGCAAAGAAAACATCATTATTTACCTCCCCAATGTTCAGAGAGATGGGTTTAGAGAATAGAACAAAGCAAACTCTGGGTTTATTTGAAAGGTACAGAATTTTAATATGCTTCTGAGTGCTGATTTTTGCTACTTTTCCATAAGGAAGCAAGGAAAGGATAAGCAGATGCAACAGTGTTATGGAAGATAGCCTCTAGGAAGAGCCTGAATAATTCAGGTAGGCCTAAGGTTTGGTCAAGACCTATTCTAACAGACTCAGATTCATTGGGGTTCATTGCTGTATAGTTTAATTTTTCATTATTATTTATTGAATTTCACCATTCTCCTCACAGAATTGATGGGTTTGTCTGTTTGCACTTCCTTGCTGTTAACAAGCTGTGAATCTCTACTACATAACTGTAAAGTTTAGAGGGCATGTAAGAGTATTAAATCTGAACTCTGTATCCATGAGCTACAAATCTGAAATGCAGTATTCCTGATGAGTGACCATTCAGCCGCTAATCATACAAGTCCACGAATCTTGACCATAACATTTTATGATGGGTTTCATGATTAGGAATTTTTTCTCCTTTATGTTGAGCCCAAATCTATCAGTAAGCATTTAAGGCTTATCCTTCATATATAGGATAACGTCTTCAAATATTTGAAGGTAAGTACTACGCCCTTCTCAGTCTTCTCTTCTCCAGACTAACCACACCCATTGATATGAACTTATCCAAATACAACATGATATATGGTCCTGAGGCAACTAAGTGATACAGTGGATAGAGGACTGAGTCTAGAGTCAAAAACGTCAGAATCCAAATCCAGTCTCAAATACTCTCTAGCTGGTGACCCTAGACAATCACTTAACTTGTCTCCCTCAGGTTCCTCGTCTGTCAAATAGGACTACTAAGAGCACCTAGCTCCTAAGTTGTTAACAAGACAAAAATAGAAAATGTTTTTAAAGTGCTATGTAAACCTTAAGGCATAATATAGATGCTTGCTACTGCTATTATTATTACTATCATTCCACCTTGGTGCTCCTTTGGATAATTCTAGCTTTCACTGTACCATATAAAATGTTGCATGAATAATTAGACAAAATATTACATATGCAATGTGACAAGGGCAGAATATAGAGGGACTGTCATTTAGATGAGTATAGATACATTTATATGTGAGCAGCTTAAAAGCAAATGTAGGTCTTCTGGTTTCCAAATCATATTGTTAACTCATGAAACTCACAGCCCACAAGAATCGCTCTCTTTACAGCAACTGTTTAGCCATATAACCTATTACATTTAAGGACATTGTGTCTCATGTTTTAATATATATATATATTAAATTCAGTTTAAATTGATACTTGAAAAAAATGAGTAAAGCAACTTAATGCAAAAAAGACAACTATAAAAAAGAATTTTCTCTTCAAGTTGACTAAGATTCTATTTCTATAAAATATTCTTTGCTAATTTGATTGCTATTGTATTGAATAAGCAAATTAACTCTAGTAGATTGATGTTCAGGGTTTCAATGTTGGTGTTTAATTGGGAATTTTTAATTTGTTCTGTTTTAGTTTGTTATTTTTTTAACTTGGTTAAATGCCAATTAATTGATCTGTTATTTTTCTCTTTTATTGATGTACTCATTTAGAGCTATAAATTTTACAATAAGTATTGCTTTGGTTGCATCCCACAAATTTTGGTACGTCATATATTTACTTTATTTGGGTTGTTGTGATTCACTTTAATGATGTTACTGATTGTTTCTATGATTTGTTTTCTGAACTCATTCTTTAGGACTGTACTATTTTGTTAAAATTAATTTAATCTGTGCTTCCATGGCATTTTACTGAATACAATTTTTTATTGTATTATGGTCTAAAAAGGATGCATTTAATATTTCTGCTTTTGTGCATTTGGTTGTGAAGTCTTTATGACCCAATACATGTTCAGCTTTTGTGAAGGTGCCATGTACAGCTGAGAAAAAAAGAAATTTCCTTTTTTATTTCTATTCAGTTTTCTTCAGAGGTCTGTCATATCTAACTTTTCTAAGTTTCTATCCATCTCATTTGCTTCTTTCTTATTTATTTTATGTTTAGATTCATCTAACACCGAGAGGGGAAAGTTGAGGTTATCCCCATTATAATTTTACTATTTCCTCCTATAATTCATTTTAGGAATTTAGATACTATGCCATATAACTTCAATGTTCATAGTGCCTTTTAGACTACATAGTTTCCCTGCTTTTATCTTTTAGTTGTCTATTTTTCACTTTTATTTTGTCTGAGATTATAATTGAAACCCCTGCCTTTTAAAAAATTTCTGCCAAAGCTTAAGAGATCCTATCTAGGCCCTTATTTTAACTCTGTGTATGTCTGTCTATTTTAAGTGTGTTTCTTTTAAACAGCATATTGTTGGATTCTAATCCATTCTACTTTTTGCTTGTTTTATGGGTGAGATCATCCCATTCACATTCATTGTGATGATTACTATTTCCCTCCATCCTATATTCTTCTATCTTCTTCTTCTTTTTCTTCTTCTCTCTCCCTCTCTCCCTCTCTTCCTCTCTCTCTCTCTCTCTCTCTCTCTCTCTCTCTCTCTCTCTCTCTCTCGCTCTCTCTCTCCCTCTCTCTGTCTCTCTGTCTCTGTCTCTCTGTCTCTGTCTCTGTCTCTCTCTGTCTCTCTGTCTATCTCTGTCTCTGCCTCTCTCTCTCTCTCTCTCTCTCTCTCTCTCTCTCTCTCTCTCTCTCTCACTCTCTCTCTCTCCCTCTCTTTCTATTTTACTTCTCACCACTGCTTTGCTTTATCCAATTTCCTTTTTATCACTATTCTTTTCTCTTATCCTTTTCCCCTCCTAATTACCTGTTGGACAAGATAGATATTCATACCAAAATGAGTGTGTGTGTGTATACATATATATGTATAGATGTATCTGTGTGTATATATACTTATATGAATGTATGTATGTGTGCATATGTGTATAGACACACACATATATATTATATATGTAGTCACATATCAATATGTGTCTGTGTATGACCCCCAGTATGCTTTGACCAGTTTAAATGAGACTAAGGCTTCATCACATTTCCCCACTCATGCTAAAAGTTATTCCTTGCATTCCTCTTTTATGGGAGAAAATTTTCCCATTTCTTCATTTCCTTTGCCCTTTTCCCAGGGCATACTCTTTCTCACCCATTTTTTTTACATCATCCCCACGTTATTGACCGACTTTTACTCCATCGGTCTACTTATAATCCTTCTAACTGTTCTAATAATGATAAAATTCTTAAAAGTTACATATATCATTTTCCTATATAGGAATGCACAGTATAATGTTAATGAGTTCCTTTTGGTTTCCTTTTCACCTTTACTTTTTTTTTTTTGTTTCTCTTGAGTCCTATATTTGAAAGCCAAACATTACATTCTATTTAAAATTTCTATTCTAGAGAAAATCTATGTAAAAGTTCAGTGCTGGCATTTTCATTAGAAATCCTTATAAGTCCTCTATATCACTGACTATCCATTTTTTCCTTTGAAGAATTATGTTCAGTTTTGCTACATAGATTAGCCTTCATTATTAGTCTAGATCTTTTGCTTCTGTAATATCATATTCTGATCTCTCCAGTCCTTTAAAATGACAGCTGAAAAATCTTATAAAGTCTTGATTGTGGCCCCATAATATTTGATTTATATGTCTAGATAACTGAAATATCTTCTCTTTCACCTGGGAACACTAGAATTGGTATCTAATATTCCTGGGAGTTTTAATTTTGTGATTACTTTAAGATGGTGAGTACTAGATTCTTTTCATGTATATGTTACCCACTGGTTCTAGAATGTCAGAGTATGTTTCCCTGATAAATTCTTTAAATATAATTTATAGGATCTTTCTTTGGTCATGGCTTTCAGGTGGTCCAATTAATTCTTAAATTATCTCTCCCGGATCTATTTTCTAGGTCACTAATTTTCCCCAATGAGATATTCCACATTTTATTCTATTTTTTCTTTCTTTTATTTTGTTTTATTTTTCCTTAATATCTCATAGATTCATTACCATCCAATTTCTCAATTATAATTTTTAAGCAATTATTTTCTCCAGTGAGCTTTTGTACCTCATTTCCAATTTGGCCAAGTACTGTTTTAAGGAGTTATTTTCATGAATTTTTATACATCCTTTTCCACTTGGACTAGTTTTATTTTTAAGGAGTTACTTTCTCCAGTGAAGTTTTGTGCCTCTATTTCTATTTGGCCAATTCTGTTTTTTAAAGTAATTTTTTTCTTCATGACTTTTATGCCTCTTTTACCAAGTTGTTAATTGTATTTCCATAATTTCCCTCCCCTTACTCTCATTCTTTATCTAATTTTCCCTCTACCATTCATTTGATACTGAAAATAAGTTTTTTGGGGGCAGAGTCAAAATGGTGGAGTAGAAGCAGGGTACTGTGTGAGCTCCTGCCACCAACCACTGCCAACACTGTAAAATATGACTCTAAAGAAATATTAAAGCTACACAATCCGTAAAGTGACAGAGAGAAAAAAATCTCCCGCTGAAGGGAGCCTGGCAGGCCAAAAGGAAGGGTCTATCACACCAATCTGGGAGCCAGGCATAGTCCCTTGTAGCCAACGTGCACTCCCATGTGAGCAGCATGGGCCCAGACCATCCAGAGCAGACTTCAGGAGAGTGAATCACCAGCAGCTGTGATGGTTTCCATACTTCTCAACCAATAAATGCCAAAGGGAAAGTAAAAGGTCAGTGGGGAACTCTGTTTAAACTGAGTGATGGAAGAGTGTGGTCCAGCCCCTCCCCCTAGGGTGAGGGGTGACAGAGGAATGGCAGCTGCAGCTACTGCCACATGGCTGCCTTCAGGGCTCCTGGTTTGCAAATTGTAGGGGTAACAAGCAGCCATTCAGAGAGTAATTGCTCTTGCTTTGGCCTGCTTGGATCTGGGTTGCTATCTTGGGTGGTGGCCCTGGGGTGAGTAATGCCAGTGTGCCAGAGCTTGTGGTAGCTATAGAGGGTTCCCTCCTCAGACCTATGACAACATTTGCTAAAACCACAGTGATTTGGGACACAGATCTCTCTACTCTGGAAGCAGAGTTTGATTGTGGTAAGGAGCTCAAAAGTCAAGTAATTGACTGGCAAGATGAGCAAGCATAGGAAGCACAATCAGACCATAGAATCCTTTTTGGGAACAAAAAAGGGTCAAAACATAGAATGAGAAGACATCAACAAAGTCAAAAATCCTGTATCAAAAACATCCAAGAAAAATATGAATTGGTTACAGGCCATGGAGGAGCTCAAGAAGGGTTTTAAAAATCAAGTAAGAGAAGTGGAGGAAAGATTGGAAAGAGAAATGAGAATGATGCAAGAAAATCATGAAAAACAAGTCAACAGCCTGCTAAAGGAGACTCCAAAAAATACTGAAGAAAATAACACCTTAAAAATAGACTAAGTCAAATGGCAAAAGAAGCCCAAAAAGCCAATGAGGAAAAGAATGCCTTAAAAAGCCAAATTTGCCAGATGGAAAAGGAATTTCAAAAACTCACTGAAGATAATAATTCCTTCAAAATTAGATTGGAGCAAATGGAAGCTAATGACTTTATGAGAAATCAAGATACTATAAAGCAGATCCAAACAAATGAAAAATTTTCAGGCAATGTGAAATACCTCATTGGAAAAAACCACTTACCTGGAAAACAGATGCATGAGAGATCATTTAAAAATAATTGGACTAGCCTCTCGTCTCTCTCCCTTCTGTTGTCTCCGCCATCATGGACAACAGCCATGTGTAGCCCATCAAGCTGGCTTGGGTTACCGAGGTACTGGGCAGGACCAGTTCTCAGGGCCAGTGCACCCAGGTGTATGTGGAATTCATGGATGACACAAGCTAGTCCATCATCTTCAACATGAAGGGCCCTGTGTGGGATGGGATGTGCTTACACTACTGGAGTTGGAACGTGAGGCCCATAGGCTGCAGTGAGACTGACCAAAGCCAGAGCAGCCAGCATGAAGGCTGTGTACCCTGCTCTGTTCTGATGATCCACCTCACACACTCCTGCAAAAGAAAAAAAAGACAAAGTGGGGGTGATGGCTGGGGCAACAGGCCTTTTGATCTCAAACTTCTGCGTCATACCTGTCCTCTCCAATCCCTCTCACAACCCTTGAAGATAAACAATGGACTGGAAATTTGGAACTTATTAGTCTAAGCTCTGCTACTGACCATGCAACCTTATTGCTCCATTCTGACCCTCATTTTCTCCACCAATAAAATGGTGAGGTTGTAATTCTAATAAAAGAAATGATTGGACTACCTGAAAGTCATGATCAAAAAAAGAGCCTAGAAATCATCTTTCAAGAAATTCTCAAAGAAAATTGCCCTGATATTCTAGGATAAGAGGGCAAAATAGAAATGGAAAGAATTTATTGATCACCTCTTGAAAAAGATCTCAAAAAGAAAATTACTAGGAATATCATAGCCAGAGTCCAGAGCTCCCAGGTTAAGGGGAAAATATTACAAGCTATCAGGAAAACACAATTTGAGTACTGTGGAAACACAATCAGGATAACCCAAGATCTAGCAGCTTTTACATTAAGGGATCAAAGGGCTTGGAATATGATATTATGGAGGTCAAAGGAACTAGGATTAAAACCAAGAATCACCTACCTAGCAAAACTGAGTATAATGCTTCAGGGGAAATATGATCATTCAATGAAATAGAGGACTGTCAAGTATTCTTGGTGAAAAAACCAGAGCTGAAAAGAAAATTTGACTTTCAAATACAAGAAGCATGAGATGGTAAACAGGAAACAGAAATTATAAAGAACTTATTGAAGTTGAACTATTGTAACTCATGAGACTTTTCTCAGTATGAGGATAGTTGAAGGGAATATATATGTTTATATTTATATTTATGTATATTTACCTCCATCCTATTATCCTATTTTCTTCTATTTCTCTCTCTCTCTCTCTCTCTCTCTCTCTCTCTCTCTCTCTCTCTTTCTCTTTCTCTCTTTTTGTGTGTTTTATTTCTCAGCACTGCACAATATGCAAGCACTGGAGTATAGAAATCTATCTTGCCCTACTAGAAAGTTACAGGGGAAACGGGGGAGAATATAAGAGAGAGCAGATTGGGGGAAAAGGTATTCAGTAGACTTGCTATTTTTGGGTGGGGGTAGGGGAAAGATGGGGAGAAAATATGTAACTCAAAATCTGGTGTAAATGAATGTTGAAAACTAAAAAGAAACTCATTAAAAAATAAGTTTTTTTAGCTCTTCTAGGAATTTTATCAGACGTTTCCAATTCACAATAGGCTTTTTTATAGCTATTTTATTTCATTTTCTTGTTTTTGGTTTGTTTTTATCTTTCTTCTCACCATAGTAGATTTTTATGTTCAGATTACTTTCTTGTTGTTTGGTTATTTTTCCCAGTCTATGTTTTTTTTTTACTCTTAATTTATGTTAAAGTGGAGCTCTGTTCACAGGGAAGAGCTCTGGCCCAATAGTTGCACATTTTTGTGGTATTACTTCCAAAGCTAGTTTTGAAATTTGGAAGTTTTTGGTGCTTCCAAGAGGTATAATTTTGAGAGAGGTATGGTCACAGGTATCCTAGTCTATGATCTAGGAAAAGCTCTTGATCTTTTGGGTTTGCAGTCACTATTACTTCTCAGTTCACTTGCTCCCTTGCTCCTAGAAGGGATACTTCTCCTCAGGATCTTGCTTCATCTTGAACTATGACACAGAAGTGAATATATGCAGTGGAGCTCACAAACAGATTCTGCTTCTGTGTTCAGTGCAAGTACAAGGGTACCCTGCAACCTCATTCTGATCATATGTCAAGTTCTCTTACCATCTCTATCTTGAGAAACCCAAAGTTGCTACTGCTTCTGTTGCCACCACCTAGTTCTACCAGCATTATTGCATCCACATGGGCCCCAGGCCAGCTTCTATCCTAGTGTCATAGATTTCTCCTTTGGAACACCTAAATTTTCTCTGATTGGAGAATATCTCACTTTAACTTTTGTTGGCTCTGCCACTCCATAATTAAATTTAAGGCATTATTTTTTAATTTCTTAGAGACAAATGTTTGGAGAAGTCATCTGAATACTTCCTCTCCTCTGCCATCTTTGCTTTGCCTGCCAAATATATTCTCTTCATAGAATTGTGATCCTATCAATAGGGGAGATATTATTTACCTTTAATAGTCCATGCTCACCTTCATGATCACCCTCTTTCTTTTTAGAAGTTCACGTTCTCTCTTTCTACTAATCTGTACTAGAATTTTACTATTGGATTGAAGGCAACTAGGTGTCTTATCATACTTTCTAACTATACATTTAATTTCCTCCCCAGTGCAAAGAGGGAGACAAAACTAAGGACTGTTCCAAGAACCAAAATCATTGGAGAAAGAGAGAGATGATGAAGCATTTAGAAAAGGAACTGATAGGGGGTGGCTAGGTGGCTCAGTGAATAGAGCACTGGCCCTAGAGTCAGTAGGACCTAAGTTCAAATCTTGTCTCAGACACTTAACACAAAAAACTAGTGACCTTGGGCAAGTCACTGAACCGAAATTTCCTTCCCAAAAGAAAAAAAAAAGAAAAGGAACTGATATCGAATAGGCAAATGTCATGAAAAAATTAAAGACATTGAAAGAAAAAAAATCAAAATTTACAATTTACTCATTAGACTCACATCAATTTTGATCAAAAAATATTCTAGTCCCAGATAGCCAGTTCTCATCCATTATCCATTTGCATTTTCCTTCTATTAATACTTTTACACTAAAGGTAAAACATTTAAAAGTAAATGAGGCATGAATAGTGTATCTTCTTGTCTTGAGTCTCCCTGTAATGAGTATGATGTTTGAAATACTAGTTCTTCCTGCTGATGCTTTTCAAAAAGAAGATAAAAGCGAGACCTCAGCCTTAAATCCTCCTAAGATATTTCAGGAGGGAAAAAACTTTTTTTTAATATATGTTTGTTTATATAATGCCAACATCTGTCTCCTCCCTCCCCCATTTTTAAGATTGACGTATGTTATGGCCAGAAAGGAAACTTGACTTGCTTTGCTGTGGACAACCCCAGTCTTTCCCTTTGCTTCTCTTTCAAAGCCTCAGTCCACACCAACTCAGTACATTAATATCCTTTTGTTTCCATTATCACATTATTCAAAGAGAGCCGTGGTTTAAGGCTGAATCATTCAGTTGGTTGGCTCCAGTTCTCCACCTCACTTTCAATGTATCAACAACCAGAGATAGAAAAACTGCCAAGGGGAAAGTGATATTTATGTTTCAAAACACAAAAATAGACTACTTCAAGTCAGACAGACCTATTCATCATCTCCTGCATATATTTCCCAATGACCAAGTTCTGAGTAAAGATAAATGATTCAGGGAATATCTTACACAGGCTATGGTTATCATCTCACCAACCTCCAATCAATTCCCAGGAATACTTCTTGTGAATGAACACAGTTTATCCTCTTCTAGAAGGTTAGAGTTCTCTGAAGAGAAATATACAATAAGCAAAGATTCAGTCTGGAAACAAGGAGAGTTTAAATGACTAAATTAAACACAAATGATAAAGAGAGAAAAATAGATAAGATTTGGATATTGAAACATATCAATATATAAGTTTAATAAAACTACACTAAGATTTTTTTGGAAGAATTTATATTTGTAGTAGGGGGGAGGATTAGTAAAAAGAAAACTAACTTAGCACAGTCACCATCGTAGGTGGTGAATTCAATCTAAGGCACTTTTTCTACTGGGTTATTTAAAAAAAACAGAATTATAAGAGAAACAGACTTAAGGAGGAAGAGCAGCTCAATTGCCTTTAAATTACAGTAAAATGAATGCCATACACATTCATTCAGACCCAAGTATAGACACTCAGAAGGCAGTTCTTTGAGCTCTTCTGATAGCCCCTTGTTGCATGTTATTAATGTCCAAAGATTCTCTTGTACAGTTTTTAGGACACCAATGACTCTTTCCCTCATAATTCATTTGTCAATGTAAAGTCTTCATATATCTTGACTTATGTCATTGATTCTGTCCTGTCTCTATCATCACATATTAACCTAGATCAATGGGGAAATGACAAATACAGGGAGACAAAAAATGAATAGAAAATGAAAGCCTTAAAGAAAATAACAATACTCCTCAGAACAATCTGCTCAGTTAACAGGGAATAATCTCATTTACCCTTATGTTATAAAATAAATTTCTGTGGTACTTCAGTGCTGTTGCTGAGAGAGGAAGGAAACTTTTTTGAGTAACTTAAGCAGTCAGCTCCCAGATAAGTGAAATTGATGAGTACAACTGCCATGAACCCTGACTTTCATCACCCTCATCTTCTCCTAGTTGGGATCCACCATCTGAGGATCTTGGATTCCCAGTGTATAGAAAAAAAATAGGCAGCATTCATCAAAAAACTAGTTAGTAGCTCAAACGGTACATGTTTTCCATATACTTGGAAAGCAGGTCTTTTTTTTAAAATAGATTTGCTAATTACAAATCTCTTTGGAGTGTGGTGCATGTGTGTTTGAGGGTGTTCTAAGGTCAGAGTTTATATAACTCCCACAGTCTTCAAGCAAAAGTTTCAACAGACTCCCTAAGCACTTAATTGTTCTGCAAAAACGAACCTTTAAATGAGTGAAGTTTTGAAATGATGCTAAATTGCAGTGTCTCATAAGAAATTGATCTAAGTTATTATTTGCTTTCTTCCTCATAAAAAAAAAAAACTTTGAAAATGTACTTGCTCTATTACAGTGGGAAAAATCAGAGTTCATTACAATGTTACTCTCCTTGGTTTTAAATTGGTCACAAAAATGAAGTGAATATCTTTCCCTTCAAGTTGACATTGTAACAATTCTCCAGGCTGAGGGGGTATTGGAGTGGGTTGCAATGAGGAATAGGGAAATGAAGGGAAGGGAAGGGAAGGGAAGGGAAGGGAAGGGAAGGGAAGGGAAGGGAAGGGAAGGGAAGGGAAAAGTAAGAAGAAAGAAAGAAGAAAGGAAGGAAGGAGGGAAGAACCAAGATGATGGATGAAAGGCAGGTACTTGCCTGAGCTCTTCCCTAAACCTTTCCAAATACCCTTAAATAATGACTCCAAACAAATTCTAAAATGGCAGAACCCACAACAAGATGGCGTGAAACAATTTTCTAGCACAAGACAAGGTTGTCATGAAAGGTGTGTTACAACAGGGTGAGAGAGGAGTGCATTCTAGCAAAGGTCATACCAGCTCAGACTAGACAGGAGTAGGTCTCAGGGTGAATGAATCTGTGGTGACACTGGAAGTTTCCTGACCTCTCAAACTACATATGGTAAAAGACCATAGTTTTAAAAGTCAAGAAATAGACTGGAAAATTAGCAAAGAACAGAAAAAAAAATTCTGACCATAGAAAGTTACTGTGGTGACAAGAAAGATCAAAACACACATTTAGAAGAAGACAAAAAAGTAAAAATTCCTACATCCAAAACCTTGAAGAAAAATATAAATTAATCTCAGGCCATGGAAAAGCTCAAAACATATTTTAAAATCAAGTAAAAGAGGTATAGGAAAAATTGGGAAGAAATATGAGAGAAAATCAAGAAAAACAAGTGAGCAGCTTGGTAAAGGAGGCATAAAAAATGCTCAAGAAAATAATACCTTAAAAATAGAACAGGCCAAATAGTAAAAGAGGCACAAAAATACAAGGAAGAGAAGAAAGTCTTGAGAAACAGAATTGGCCAGAAGAAAAAGGAAGTATAAATGCTCACTGAACAAAATAATCCCTTAAAAGTTAGAATTGGAGAAGTGGAAGCTAATGAATTTGTGAGACATCAAGAAACACTCAAAATCAAATGAATGAAAAAAAAAGAATAAAATGTGAAATATCTCATTGAAAAAAAAAAACTGACCTGAAAAATAGATCATGGAGACACAAATTAAGGATTATTTGAGTACCTGAAAGTTATAATCAAAAAAAAGATCCTAGACATCATCTTTCAAGTAATTACCAAGGAAAACTATCCTGATATTCTAGAACCAGAGGGTAAAATAGGAATTGAAAGAATCCACCAATCACCTCCTAAAAGAGATTCCAAAATGAAAAATCCAAGGAATATTATAGCAAAATTCTAGACCATTCAGATCAAGGAGAAAATACTGCAAGCAGCCAGAAAGAAGCAATTCAAATACTGTGGAGCTACAGTCAGGTTAAGATAAGATTTAGCAGCTTTTACATAAAAGTATCAGAGGGCTTTGACTGTAATATTCTGGTGGGCAAAGTAGCTAAGATTACAACCAAGAATCACCAACCCAGAAAAACTGGGCATAATCCTTGAGGGGGAAATGAAATAGAGGACTTTCAATCATTCCTGATTAAAAAAAAACAAAAAAATAAACAAAAAAACAGAGCTGAACAGAAAATTTAACTTTCAAATAAAAAATGCAAAAAGAATCATAAAAAGGCAAACAGGAAAGAGAAATCATAAAGCATTTGATAAGGTTAAATTGTTTGTATTCTTATATGGGAAGATGCTACTTATAAGTCCTAAAAACTTTCTCCTTATTAGGGTAGTTAGAAGAAGTATAGACAGAAAGAAGAGGTGTGATTTGAATGTGATGGCATGATTATCTAAAAAAAATGAGGGATGAGAAAGAAGAATGCATTGGGAGAAGGGGAAAATGGGGGATAAAATATCATAAATTGTTAGACATAAAAGTGACCTGTTAGATATTTTACAGTGGAGGAAAAACTTGGGGAAACATGGAGGAGAGAACATAAACCTTAGTTTCATCAGAATTGGCTGAAAGGGGGTGTAATCGAAATGCAAATTTAAAGATCTCCCCTGCCCCTAGCCCCTTTGATAGGCTTAAGAGACTCTGAGAACCTTCCTTGATTTGAAAATATACTCTGCCCCCTAATAGGCTGAATTTGGTCATATGGAGCCTGTGGCAGGAGGCTTGGTTTTCAGGAATGCCCACACCTTGATGCTGTGTGATTGGGCAGTGGATCAAGAGGGTGGTTACTTTCTCTGACCCAGGAGAAGGCTATATAATCACTGATGTGAGGCTTTGCTTTGGGGCTCACTTTGAGAAGTGTTGTGTAAATTGACCTGATGAGACTCTGGGCAGCCTTTGTCTAGCCCCCTGTCTTTGAAAACCCAGATGTTGATGCTTCCCTCTGTGGTAACTGTGACTTGGTATGGATGTAATGGTTGGACAGTTTGGACATTTGCTTGATCTGTTTCTCTGTCTTCTAACTTCTGTCTGTATACTCTGAAATTCGGGATGCTGACCTTTTCCCCCTGAACTTGGTAAACGATATATGTTTGATTGATTCAAGTAAGCTTGTTAACCCATTTTGAGTTGCTTTCCTTTAAAAAAAATCAGATCTAAGAACCTGTGTTTGCAGACACCCTGGGGATGCTGGGGTGCTTACTGCTACAGAGGGTATACTACACACACACTCACACACACACACATACACACATTCAGCTGTAGAAATCTGTTTTACCACACTGGAAAGTTGGAAGGGAAGGGTTTAAGAGAAGGTGGGGGAAGCTAATAGAAGGGAGGGCAGTTTGGGGGAGGTAAATATCAGAAGTAAAACTATAAATCTATTCAGCTCTAGTCTTTTCATCGTGAATTTTTGAAAGACTTATATTTCATTAAATTTCTATTTTCTCCCAGAAGGATTATATTCAGTTTAGCTGGATAATTTATTCTTGTTTGTAAATGTGCCTCACTTACCTTCTGGAATATTATATACCAAGTGTTCTGCTTCTTTAATATGGTAGCTGCTAAATCTTGTGTAATACTGATTTTGGCTCCACAATATTGGAACTGTTTCTTTCTGGCTGCTTGCATTAATTTCTCCTTGACCTGAGAGCTCTGGAATTTGTCTGTACTATTCTTGGGGGTTTTCAGTTTAAGATCTCTTTTAGGAAGTGAATGGTGGATTTTTAAAATTCTATTTTAAGATCTAAATTATCATTTATAATTTCTGGAAATATGATATCTAGGATGTCTTTGATCATGGCTTTCAGGTGGTCCTATACTTAAATTATCTCTCCACAATCTATTTTTTCCAGGTTAGTGGTTTTTCTGATAATATATTTCACAATTTCTTTTTTCCCCTTCCATTTACTTCATCTCATTATTTCTTGATGCATCAGGGAGTCATTAGCTTCCATTTTCCCAATTCAAATTTTTTAAGGAATTATTTTCTTCAGTGTGCAAATTGTACCTCTTTCCATTTGATCTATTCTTATTTTTAAGCAGGTATTTTATCCAGTGAATTTTTACCATTTTTTACCATTTTACCTATTAGACCTAGTTTGTTTTTATAAAGCATTATTTTCTACAAGCCATTCTCCAATTGATATATGGTCAAAGTATATGAACATGCAGTTTTCAGATGAAAAAATCAAAGCTATCTATAGACATATGAAGAAATGCTCTAAATCACTTTTGATTATTAAAATGCAAATTAAAACAACTCTGAGGTACCATATCACACCTATCAGATTAGCTAATAGGACAGAAAAGGAAAATGACAAGTGCTGGAGAAGATGTGGGAAAATTGTGACACTAATGCTCTATTGGTAGAGTTGTGGACTGCTCCAATCATTTTAGAGGCAATTTGGATCTGTGCCTAAGGAGTTATAAAACTATTGATGCAATAATACTACTACTAGGTCTATATCCAAAGAGATCATAAAAAAGGACCTACCTATACAAACATTTATAATAATCCTTTTCAGTGTAGCAAAATATTAGAAATTGAGGGCAAACCCATCAACTCATTAATGGGTGAACAAGCTGTGTCATATAAATGTAATGGACTATTATTGTGCAATAAGAAAAGATGCACAGGTAGATATCAGAAAAAAACCTGGAAAGACTTAACTAACTTGGAAAGACTTGAAAAATGGGATGAATAGAACCAGGAAAAGAAGCAGCAAAATGTCAGCAAGAATGTGTGATAATCCACTAAGAATAATGCAGCTTTTCTCAGCAACACAATGTTCCATGTCAAATACAAAGAACTCACAAGGGAGAATACTATCCATATACAGATAAAAAATTGATAGACGTGATAGACTGAATGCAGATCAAAGCATCTTTTTTCACTTTATTCTTTCTTGTGTTTTTTTTCCCTTTTGATGTTTCTTCTTTCACAACTATGACTAAAATGAAAATATTTTTACATGATACAACATGTATAAACTATTTCAAATTGCCTACCCTTTTAGGAAGAGGGGAGGGAGGGAGACAAATTTGGAACTCAAAATCTTGTAAAAATAAATGCTAAAAAATTTAACTTAACTGGCATTAGACTCCTTCCTGCTTACCCCAGGAAGGATCCAACTGGGTTGTTACCTTTTCCCAGTACTTCAGATGTCTTCAGTCCTGACTTCCTAGTCAGGGAGCTGCCCCACGGAACACCTGGCACACACACAGCTGCTTGTTACACCTTTATTGTTTGATCTCACATGGCTCTGCAATCTATGCATACAATCTCCAATTCCTAATCCCTAATGCCTAGTCTCTAATGCCTACTACATAATTCCTAATATGTACTCCTAATGCCTACTGCCTACTACTAATAAGCCCACTACTAATGCCCTCCTTAGAGGTGTAGCAATACCTCTTATGGTTCACTCATAGACCCTCCTATTCCATAAGCCAGAGCACACAAGTCCAGGAAGTTACTGCCAAGGGTGAGGAGACCTCTTCTCTTTGGTGAGGTATACTCAATGCATCAGACATCCCATAATAGGCTGTCAGCAGAATAAGCCTCCGAGTGCCTCAGGGCCTAGCCCTTTTTACTCTTCCCTTACAGTCCTCCCCAGCACCTATGCCTCAAGTGCTTATGATCCCAACGACTGGGAAAAAATAAAATACTATTAATTTTAATAAACTGTTATTTTCTAATACTTTGTGCCTCATTTACCAATCTATTAATTCTCTTCATATTTTTACATCACTCCATTTCCATTCCTAATATTTTTTTCCTCTACTAGTCTTCTTTCTTTCACTATTACAGGAATTATTTTTAATTGGGTTGAATTAGCATTATTCTTTGAGACTTTGCTTGTAACTATTCTCAACATTATTTTCTTCCAAATTTGTGACTTGCTCTTCCCTGCCACCATAGTAGCTTTATACGCTCAAGTATTACTTTGTTGTTTGCCCATTTTCCCAGCATATTATTTTTAATTTGAATTTTATCTTAAAGTTGGCCTCTGTTCCCCCAGTGGTGGGGAGGCACTGTTCCAAGTTTCAAACTTTGTTGTCACACCTTTTTCAGAGCTAGTTCTGAGAATTTGCAAGTTTTCTGTGTTCCCAAAGTGTTATGATCCAAGGAGAGGTGGGATCAGTGCTCTCCTGGTCTAAAATCTGGTCTTTGATGGAAATGTCCCCAGATCCCCTAAAACCACAAGCATGAGAGCTCCTCTAAGCTGTGCAACTATGACCCAGCCTCCCTCTGCTGTTTTTACAGTAATGTTCCATAGGATATTAATCTTATTTCTGTTTTTCACAGGACACTCTCTAGCCTTTGCTGGTTTGGTACAATCTGACAAATTTATGAAGTAAATCTACCTAGGGTGAGAGGTACCTCTTAAACGTTAGATCACCTAATCCTGTCCCTTTGTTTTACTAATAAGGAAACTATTGGGCCCAGAATAGAAGCACCATTCCTAAAGTCATCTAGTTGATCCTGGATTATTTCATTTTTTTGTCTTTTGCATTTCTACTTCACATTCTCAGTTATTCATCCTGGTAAAGATTATATCTTCTTTTCCTTACAGAATGTTCATCTTTATCTAACTCTTCTGATTATTATCAAAATTCTAAAAGACTAATATCCATAATTATACAGTTTGGTTTATTCTAATACAATATTGCCTATTAGTTATAACAAGCAATGTGTCTGTGGGTATGGAAAATCTGTGCTGTACACCATTTCCATAACAGGAACAAAATTTAGCATTGGTTTTTCTTAGTCTGTACCTTTTGAGTTTGGGGGATCAATAGAGAAAATAAATAATGCAAAGCAATCTATCACTATTAGCGTTGCCTCTCCGTAGCATTCAACAATCAATTGTCAGGAGAGGGAGTGGGCTTGATATGAGCATCTAAGAATCATTTGCATTGAGGGGAAAATTGACTCACTAGAAGCTCAAGAGATCATACAAAAAGAAAGCCAGTTGTGTGCATTTAAATATGAAGGACAGTACCCAGATATTTTTTAATTCCAAAATCATATAATTGAAAGCCACCTCATACATCTTCTATTGAATTGTATAGCTTTAAAAAATCATTTATTTAGCATCCGCAATGAGTGGGAACCCAGCCTTTGAATGAAACCTTCTGATGAGGGAGAATCCACTACTTCTCAAGACAGCCCATTCTACTTTGTGTCACCTATAATTTTAGTAATGTTTTTTCCTTTTGTGAAGCCTAGGCATAAGCCTGTTTCTCTCCAACTTTTCTTACTCCTTCCTGTGTCTTCTAGTTTAAAAAAAAAAAAGTTCAATCTCTTATTCACAGGAAACAGTCATATCTTTGAAATAGATTGCCCTGTCCTCCCTGTGTCATTTCTTTTCCAGGCTAACCTCAGGATCTCCAAGGAATATTGGTATGAACATACTCATAATTTAAGATCCCATTTGTTCTCCATGGGACAATCACTAGTCCTGCCTAAATTATGGTGCCCAGAGTGAAAACAGTGAACTAGCTGTGGTCTGACCAGGGAAAGGTACAATGAGACAAATATCTATCTCATTTTTGACACTTTTATTTTTAATGTAAGAATAACTGTATTTTTCACAATTGTGAAAAAGTGAGGAATCAGTAATCTTAATAGAGAACCCTAAGTGTTAGGAATTGCTTTAAACAATAAGCATTGCGAAATTTCAAACAATGTGAAAGGGGACTCCGAACAACTTCTGGAGCCCCAGCACCCACAGAACCACACAAAGAAGCTAACCAGCAGCCCTGCAGGGAGCGGCAAGCACAGCGCTCTGAGAGCAGGCAGCACAGAGCGCTGGGAACCAACAGCACAGAATGAATAGCCGAGCCCAGGTCTGCGGTTTTAGCCCAAGGGCGGCCAGGCCTTCAGCCAGCTGGAGGGACCCCAGAACACCATCAGTTGTGGTGATTCCAGAACTATCAACACAGATATGCCTAGGACAAAGTGAGAGGTTAGTGCCCTTTGGACTTTGGGATCAGTATTTGGGGAATACGTTAGCTTCCTTCCCTGTGGACGAAAAGCTGCTGAAGAAACGCAGCACAGAAGCCATTTTGCAGCTTCAGTAGTGGCTCTAGCTCCTGGTCTGCGAATTGTAGGGAGATCCAGCAAACAGTCTGGGGGTTAATCGCTCTTGCTTTAGACTGCCTGGATCTGGATTGTGGTCGGGGGTGGGGGGAAGTTTGGGGTGGGTATCCAACTTGCCAGAGTGGGTGGAGGCTTTACAAAGGCCACCCAACTGGCAGAAGTTATGAAGACCCCAACTTTTGGGATGGAAGCTCCCCTGTCTGGTGGCAGGGTCCTACTGTGGCAACAAGCCCAAAGATCAAGTAATTAAGTGGCAACATGCCTAGGCAAAAGAAACAAAATAAACAGAAAAGTTCAACATTGGACTCCTATTTTAGGGGCAAAGAGGCTCAAAGCATGGAGGAGGACTGTGAGGTCAGAACACCTGCACCAAAAGCCCCAAATGAAATTACAAGCTAGCTACAGGCCATAGAGGACCTTAAGAAGCAGATAAGAGAAGTGGGGGAAAATTTGGGAAGAGAAATGATAAAGATGCAAGAAAAGTATGAAATGACAGTCAACAGCCTGACTGAGGAAAATAACACCTTAAAAAATAGACTAACTCAAATGGCAAAAGAGGCTCAGAAAGGCAATGAGGAGAAGAATGCCTTAAAAAGCCGAATTTGCCAGATGGAAAAAGAATCTCAAAAGCTCACTGAGGAGATTCATTCCTTCAGAGTTAGACTGGAGCAAATGGAAGCTAGTGACTTTATGAGAAATCAAGATACTATTAAACAGATCCAAACAAATGAAAGAATAGAAGGCAATGTGAAATATCTCATGGGAAAAACCACTGACCTGGAACATAGATCCAGGAGAGATAATTTAAAAATTATTGGACTACCTGAAAGCCATGATCAAAGAAAGAACCTAGAAATCATCCTTCAAGAAATTCTCAAGGAAAATTGCCCTGATGTTTTAGACCCAGTGGGGGAAATAGAGGTTGAAAGAATCCACAGATCACCTCCTGAAAAAGATCCCAAAAAGAAAACTCCCAGGAATATTATAGCCAGGCTCCAGAACTCCCAGATCAAGGAGAAAATAGTACAAGCAGCCAGGAAGAAACAATTTCAATATTATGGAAACACAATCAGAATAGCATAGGACCTGGCAGCTTCTACACTGAGGGATAGAAGAGCATGGGATATGATATTCCAGAGGGCAAAAGAGCTGGGATTGAAGCCAAGGGTCACCTACCCAGTAAAACTGAGTATCTTTTTTCAGGGGAAAATATGGTCAATCAGTGCAATAGAGGACTTTCCAACATTCTTGAGGAAAAAACCAGAGTTGAATAGAAAATTTGACATTCAGACACAAGAAGCAAGAGATTCCTGAGAAGGTAATCAAGGAAAAGAAATCAAAAGGAACTTATCAAAGTTGGACTATTTACATTCCTACATGGAAAAACAATAATTGTGTTTGATGAAACCTTTCTCATTATGAAAACAATTGAAGAAAGGTACATGGCATATGTTCACAGGTATACATGGATAGAGGGCACAGGTTGAATTTGATGGAAAGAGGTGATTCTTTTTTTTTTTTTTGGAGGGCGGTTGGAGTTGGGTGACTTGCATGGGGTTGTGAGGCTGGGTTTTTGTTTGTGTGTTGGGTGTCTGGGGCCAGAGGTGAGAGAGGAAAGTGGCAAGAGGAGATGGAGAGAGACAGGGTAGGGTAAACTATCTCATGTAGAAGAGGCAAGGGGTAGTAGTTGCAGGGGAGGGGAAGAACAGGAAGGCAAAAAGGCAAAAGCATATTCTCATTGAAGTTGGCTCAAGGAGAAAATCACATACATACTAAATGGAATATCTTACCCTCACTCACTCTCTGGAGTAGGGGAAAGGGCGATGAGAGGAGAGATGATGGAGGGGAGGGCATTCTGGGGGGAGGGGAGGTTGGGAGTACCCACTATCAAAGAGGGACAGGATCAAAGTAGGGAATGGAGGAGGTGGAAGGTGAGATGGGTGGGAGGGAAATATAAGCAGTCTTTTACAATATATCTACTATGGTAATGTTTTGCATAGCTATACATATACAACACATACTGTAGCGGCAAGCACCCCAATATCCCCAGGGTGACTGCCAACACAGGTTCTTAGATCTGCTTTTCAAAAGGAAAGCAACTCAAAATGGGTTAACAAGCTTACTTTAATCAAACAAACATACATTACCTAGTTCAGGGGAAAAAGGTCAGCACCCCAAACCTCAGAGTTACAGAACTTACAGATCAAACAGACAGGCTTCCAAACTGTCCTACCATTATATCAATACCAAATCACAGTTACCAGAGAGGGAAGCATCAACATCTGGGTTTTCAAAGCCGGGGGGCTCTCAACAACGGCTTCCCAGAGTCTCATCTGGTCAAATCACACAACACTTCTCAAAGTGAGCCCCAAAGCAAAGCCTCTCCTCAGGGTTTATATAGCCTTCTCCTGGCTCAGAGAATGTAACAACCTTCTTGACCCACTGCCCAATCACAAAGTATCAAGGTGTGGGCTTTCCTGAAAAACAAGCTTCCCACCACAGGCTCCAGGTGCACTTAAGCTAGGGGCAGGGAAGATCTTCAAATTTGCATTTCCATTACACATACTGAATTGCTTATCTTCTCAGAGGGAGTGGGTGACAAGGGAGGAAGGGAATGGATCTGAAAACTGAAGTTTTAAAATTAAATGTTTCATAAGATGTCCAGGCACTGGGGCTCAGAGATTCACCTTGCCCTAACGGCAACGTCAAAGGGGGTATGGGAGAAGACATGGGAGATAGCAGATTGGATGAGGGGATATCTAGTGGGACTGTTATTCTGGGGTGGTGGGTAGGGGAAAAATGGGGGAAAATGTAACTCATAATCTGGTGGAAATGAATGATGTAAACCAGAAGTTAATAAAGCATTTGTTTAAAAAAATAAAAATAAACAATAAACATTGCTACCCAGTAATGACTTAATAATAGCTCCTACATAGCTGCCTGAGACACAGAAAGGTTAAATGTCTTCCCAGGGTCACACATCCAGTATATCTTAAATTTCCTTCCCATGAATTCCAATTAACCTTGGGGCATACTAAAATTCCTCGAGTTTTCTTTTTCAACATAACCTGCTATTCTTTAGACATGTTTCCAAAATTTTGTGTTTATGAATTGTATTGCTGGACCACTGTTTACATTTATCCCTACTTGTTTCAACCTCATTTGATTTTTTACATCATTAGCATGTGAGGAACTTCATGTTAAATCTCTCTAATTTGTGGCATCTGAAAATCTAATAAACATATAATCTAAACTTTCATTCTAGTCAGTGAGAAAAAATGTTGAGCAATAGAGTTACAAGGAGAGATGCTAAAGATACCTGAGAACTTTCTTCATATTGATTCACTAATGACTATGTTGTAAGTTTAGTCATTCAAACAGTTTTGAATCATCTATGTGTGATTGTCAGTACATCGCTCCATCTTGTTCATTAGGTTATCATAAGAAACTGACAAAATGATATAGTTTTGATGCAGCCATGACAGATCATTTGTGGGCACACTTCCTTTTGAAGACATTCAGGAATCATCCTCTTAAATAATATATTCTAGAATTTTCAAGGAAGCAAAGTCAAGCTAATGCCCTAGGGCAAGGGTCGAGAACCCATAGCCTTGAGGTCACATGTGGCCTACTAGTTCCTTGGGTACAGTCTTTCCACTAAATCTAAGTTTTAAAGAACAAATCCTTTTATTAAGGGAATTTATTCTATGCAGTTTGGGTTCAGTCAAAGGCCCCCACTTGAGGATCTAGAGGGCCACATGTGGCCTTGAGGCAGCACGTGACCTACCCCTATCCTAGGGTTTGAAAATTCCTTTTTTCTCTTTAAAAAAAAAACTCATGGTATTTACCCTTTTCCAGTTTTGTAGTATCTCTGTAATTCTCAATGATCTCTTAGTAATTACTGACAGTAGCTCATCCAGTTCTTTCAGTACCTGAGCATGTAATTTTCCAGGGTCTGGTAGCGTGAAGTGATTAAGGACAATTAGGTGTTTAATTTTAATTGATTTGGATATTAAATACATGTTAGTTAGTTTATTTCTGTCAGAACACAATAAAAACAAAAACTCTAATTTCTCTTATTAATCCATTATCATTAATTCATTTTCCTGCAAGTACTAGTGCCATCTCATCTTTGATATACCCCATTTTCCAAATCAAGAGGTTTTTATTTTCTTTTCATTTGAGGGGGTGGGGGAGGCTACCTGTACTTTGCTAGCCTCAGTTCATTCTTTACAATAATGATCTTGACACTAAACTTATAGGTCTGAGTCAGATGTTTATATTCATCTTCCATTATCTTCTCACACATCTTATTTGGCAAGTGTATTTTTAAATATCTGAATCGGCTGCTCAACATAAATCTCTTTTAAAAACTCCCTCTCTTCCCGAAAAGTAGGTGGGAAGGGTAGAAGATGGGGGGATAATAGAAGGAAGGGAAGATTAGGGGAGGGAGTAGTTAGAAGCAAACACTTTTGAAAGAGGACAGGGTCAAAGGAGAAAATAGAATAAATAGGGTGTGGGATAGGATGCAGGGAAATATTTTTTGAATGTCTTTCATAGTACAATATATAGAGATATAGATACACATGCACATATACCCATTTTCCATATTTCCCATCACTCTTTTCAGCTTAAAATATTTTATATTAGAATTGAAAAATGTCATGAAAATACTTTTTTTTTTCCTATAAAGGTTGGAATCATTCCATTCTTGAACAGGAGGTCATCATTGATATAATTTAGGCTATAGCTGAGAAATATAAATTCTGTTCCAAGACATCATCATTTTGTCTAACTTATTTTTCATTTTTCAAGTAATTCTCTTCTTGAAACCCCTGCCTTTGACTGGAATAAATAATGGAAACATTACTTGTGTACCTAAGGTCTTCAGTTGCTTACCAGGGATTTCATAACTTTTAGCAATGCTTTTTCTATCCTATTATCCTTTGAACTCATATGAATCAAAGGAAGTTGGAGGTAATAGTTGTAGTAATAGCTATCATTTATATAGTATTTTAAATTTTTAGGAAGCTCATATATATTGTCTAATTTGTTCCTCCTTGAAACAACAACAACAACCCTGCAATGTGGATGTTTTTATCACTCCCATTTTATAGATGAGAAAATTGAGGCAGAAAGAGTCTAGTAAATTATTTATCTAACATCTCACAACTAAGAAGTATTTGAAGGAAGATTTGATCTCCTGTCTTCCTGATTCCAAGGTTGTTACTATAAACTGCTCTATCTAGAATTAATCAAGTTTGACAAATATCAAGTTCTACCACACATTGTAAATGAGTGGTTGTGGAAGACAATTGACTTCTGTATAGTTAATGTCAGTTCAAAAGAGAGATGCCTCAGCAAGATGTCACCAATCATCATTACTCATCTTTTTTTTGTTCTGTCTCTTCTCATATGTTTTCATTATTTTCCTATAGATTGGTAAATCTACATCATCAATACTTTAAATCTAGAGTCCCAGAGGACTG